>VWZX01005630.1:109420-579082 GCA_013399015.1 Galbula dea
CAGAGTGTACAACTATCTGCAAATAAGCTCTGAGGTACTCATGATTAAAATTACTTATTTTTAGCGTCAGAGTGTTGTTTTTTGAATTGCAGCTGCTGTGTTTTTTCTTTTTAAACTTTTGCAGGTCTCAAAGGTTCACTGAATGGGGTGTGGATTTTTTAAAGTTAAAACATTTCCCCCTATCAACTTACTTTTAAGTTAGGGCTGAATTTTATTTCCTTTTATGAAGTTGAAGCTTCCTATTAAGAGAAATACACGCCATAAAGACAGGAGAAGAATTACTTTCCAGTAATTGGGGCAAAATCTGGTTTCAGTTACTCAGGTGTTGGGTTGCATTCAAGAGTTAGAGCAGGATTTTTGTCACAATCATTTCTCACCTATTTAAACAAAACAAAACACAACACCAAACAAAATACTTCTCCCCCTCTCTGCTTTTGCCTCCCTTAGATAATTTCTTGGCACTCTCCTAACCAAGGAATACACTGTACTATGCTCAGAGACAGACACAAGCAAGTTACATCGAACTCTATGGGAATCATACCAGGACAACATTTGACCAGATGAATACCACTAATCCCATAGGAAAGCAGCAGGAAATAAGATGGCTGTAGGGAGAAGACAGCTAACATGCTATTATTGTTGGTTAATTTGCTGTCGTCTTCTAATCCTATTTACTATTTGCTAGATATATACACAATGCTTAAGGAGAGAACCTAATCTACATTTTACTAAATACTGGAGTACAGTTTGTGTTACCTCCACACCAGGAGCTGGAACCAGGCCAGGATAAAGCCAATGTGATACCAGAATCTGGTCCCATAGAGCATGACATGAAGCATATGCTTTCCCTAAATCCTTAAGTTTCTCCATCCTACGCCTTATTTCTCCCACTGAGCTACTGAACAACACTGAAAAAAAGACAGGGGTATTTAGTTTCATAGTGGTATGGTCTGCCAGATACTTCTGCCAAAACCCACTACAGTATGGGAAGAATCAACCACTGATGGCAGCTTGGTCCTTCCCAGCAGAGCTCTACAAGAAGACTCCAGTGCTACCTCTGCCCCTTACAACATACTGGGACACTCCTCTCTCAGGCACACAGGAGACTCACAAAACGGATTATCAATGGTCTTGTAAGCTGAAGGAAAAAGTGCCTGAGAAATCATGGCCAATATCATGCTATCTGAGGTGATTCGCAACAGCAGTATTTTAAAAGTGTTATGTTCTGTGATGAGGACAAAACCTAACAGCTCTCTCATGATGGTAACTCAATGCCAAAGGCACACCTTGTTACCACAGCCATATTTCCTTCTTAATGAAATAAGCAGCGATGTAACTAAGAAGGACTCTACCTGATTGAGAATTCTGCAACAAGAGTGGGAGGAGTGGTTTAAGATTACATAAAGTGCCAGAGGCTCTGAATTGACTTCAAAATGATAAGTGACAAAAAGTTAGATGTGTGGAGAGCTGCTTCCCCGTCTAGCTGGGTCCCAGGAAAAACCTATTTACTAGCTATCTGCCATTTGCTTGGGATATGATTATTATTATTAAATGGGCTAACAATCCATGCCAACAATTTAAGAGTAATTTACTTTTTTCTTAATTAATTATCCACTAACAGTCTTATTTGAAGCATTATTTTCATGATTTGAGCTTTTTTCAACGAGTATTTTATGGCAACATATTCGTGCCTTGCTTTTCTTAAGCTATTCACTGTTACTGATTAGCAATTTTTCAGCATTTTCCTATCTGTGCACTTTTTAGTAAAATTCAATGATGTCTGGCATAATGTGGCATGTACAAGGCACAGTTTGTGTCAACAGGTCACCTTTTAAAGAAATACTGGCACATTAACAGCATTTTCAGTGATTTCAGATGATTCATTCTTCAAGCTTGCTTGTACAGAACAATTATCAAGATGCCTCTTGAAGATGACCAAAACGGAAACCAGAGGGTGACTCCCGTAACTCCTCCTCAAACAGGGAAATCTAATGCAAAACCAGTTTCTTATGGAAAGAAATAGGCATCAGAACATGGCACCAAGCCTCAGCCAGAGGTTTTGGGCTTCATTTGAGGCTATGCCACTGAGTTGCTATTTGACCATGGGCAAGTTATTTCAATCCTGATTTCTACTCCCTTGCTTCTGTGTTTTGTTTTTTTTTTGGTGTTTTTTTTTGTTTTTAATTAAAAACCCCCCAAACAACAACAACAACAAAACAACCAAAACCCCCACCTCTCTTTGAGTTGTATGCTCCTTGAAGAAACCATGGCATCTTACTGGGACACTGCTGAGGGCAGAGGAAAGGGGTTCCCAGGTCTGAACTCTGTGTAAGTCATAATGTAAACACCTAGAATCACAGTGTAACAATACAGCCCAAGGAAATAATCTTTCTCCTCCCACCTGCCCCAGCCTGTTTCTTCTTCTCCATGTCTCAGCCTGTGTGTTTCAGAGCAGCACGAACATAAGGGGATGTAGGGAAGACTGTGAAGTGCTAAAGCTACTTAACCAAATACTGAAGTATTTGAGAGATCCAACACATGGAACTCACTATAAACAAAAAGCAGCCACTCTTAGCTGATTTTATTATCTAGAGTGCTTAAAAATGGGTATTAATTCGAGGGAATCACTACAACTGAGGTAGTGGATACAGCACAGAAATGCAATACAATCCCCAGGAACAGATTTGTCCTAACTTTTAAATTTCAAGCATGATCTGAATTGCAAAAGAATATAGAAAAAACCCTAATCAAACACTGACTAAATATTAGGAGTAGGTTTGGTCTTTGCTGCCGTGTTCTCTAGGCAAACGTGGACAAAACTTCCCCAACCAGACAGTGGCTTCTTCACACTTCCACCAGAACTAGCTGCAAAATAGCATTAACCTCCATGTCCTGCCTGCTTGGCTTGAATTCCAAACACATAATACCCTATGTCTCTCTTACTTAAATCAGTGCTGGCAAAGTTCTTAACACTAATTTAATGCTCTGCTCACTTATCGCCTTGGCGAGATGTGTGGATTAAACATTTCACCTCTCCACAGATGTGAAGTAATGGTCAGCCCCATGACCATACAGATGGGCACTGGGTCACCTTTCAGGGACAAACTGGAGAGGACAGACTGAAGGGACACAAGACTTTGAGGAGGTAAAAGAGGAAAGTGGAAGCAGGCCTTGAAAACAAGGAGAGCTGGGGTCCTGCCAGCAAGACACACACAGTAGTGGGTTTCAAGCAACTTGCAAGCCCAATGGTTTTTAGAATTTAACAAACTTTTGCACGTAAAGATGAAAATAGATTTCACCTTGGTGTGCTACACATAGATTTGGAGGATTAATCAAACTACAAATAAGCTTGCTAAAGCCATATAGTGATTGATAAAGTTTCTTAAGATCCATAGAAAGTCAGGCAGGGTACTCCAGCTCTCACCTAAGCAACGGAGAACCCCAAGTCTCTTGTTCAGTATTTCCAGGGAGGCTGATTTTGTAAGGTTGCCCAAGCAGATAATACTGAGCTATAAAACATCCAAAACTGTTTTCCCCTAACTGTTTTCCCTGTTCAAATGTTGATCCCTGTCTCGCTCTTTGCATCCCCTTTAGTGCAATTAGACACAAGGAATACGATGAAGAGAAGTTTCTTTAATAACTATCTGAATTTGCACCCCTGCTTCAGCACCAACGTTCACCTAACTGTCCACTGCATTACTTCTCTTCTGTAGCTCAAACTAGCAGTGAAGTGAGCACTGGCTGCTACAAAACGCTAATATTTAGAGTAGCCCATATAGCAGACCCAGAAAGACATCACCAATCCCAGATCATACCACTGATTCATCTCTGTGACACAGAGCCTCTCCACTGAAACACACATTAGGATCAAGAAACCCTGCAATTAACAATTACAGAAAGACCTGCCTGAATAATAAGCTCCTTTTTGACATTTATTAATTATTGCTTTATATGTATTTGTCTGTAAAAAAATTGGTTCTACAAAAGTTTACCTCTAACATAGTTTGGTTTAAGTCACATCCTTTTCCAAGGTCAGTTTCTCAGCAGGAATTATACCATATTTATACAACATAGCTTAAATATGCACTGCACAGAAAATCTTTTTAATATACTGGTTTTAAAACATGTTGCTTTAAAATGGGAAACAGAATAAACCAAAGGACTTGGTTTGACTTCTGTGCTAATAACTAAATTTGTTCATGTCACATCTTATCAATCTTTTCACCAACTGAAGTGACTCTGTTGATGATCCTCCCTACCAAGGCCTTCCTCTGCTTCCAGTGATCTCTATAATTGTGTATTTTGATTCTCCAATTTTCATTCTTTGCTTAAATGTTTTTGGAGATGTCTTAGGATCACCAGAACTGATACACAGAACCGATACACTGCCCCATTTGACTTTCTGATAACATTAACATACTTTAAATATCATTCTATTCCACTCTGTTGCTTTCTAGCTTTTTAGTTTCCTTCCTTTAATGCTGTTTTGCACTGAGCAAAAGAGACACACAACTTTTAGCATATACTTGATGCCAAACAGATAAATACAGCATTTTCTCTCTTATTTTCTCTAGCAGTAAAGTTAATCCATTGTTCATATATGCCATACTGGTGAGTTCAGTCAGTTTTGTAATAACTGGGTCTTTCTGTTGTATGCTTACAATTTCATTCCAGGACCCGACGGCATTTACAAAAACTTGGCATTTTTCAGCAGTTTTATATGCTTTTTGAGTAGATTTCTTAGATCCTTTCAGACAGCCTTACAATTCAGAGTCTTAATGAGTCCAAAACACTTACCTTTTCTGCAAGAAGCATTCCCTCTGTACTCTCTCCACCTTCCTCAGCTTTTTAGTAAATACCATGTGACCCAATGTGGAGCCTGGAGCACCCAGCTAAACTATTAGCCATTTACAGACTCAGTGGTTGTTCACATTTTTCTTCACTTTTTACCATTTTATAGTGTTAAACTAAACAACATTACCCTTCACCTTTTTGCTTAGTAGCTTTCTATACCTGGATTTCAATATGCACAACCAAAGAATACAAGAAAAGAAATTATAAAGAGCTTATATAGTGACATTTTCATCCTTAGCATGGATCAACCTCCACAAAACTCAAACTTCAAGGAGAGCTCCACAATCCAGAACTGTAACTAAAGCTTGCAAACAGACCAAAAAAAACCCCCAAACCAAACATCAACTTTGAAGTTTTCTAACCCCTAGAAATGTATTTATTTAAAAATACTGAAATAGAAACATTGTGTACCTATATGTAGAGAATATCAAGGTTGTAAAAACCATTACAGAAGTATGAATCACAAGACATTGCTATCCAAAGTAAGTGACTTGCCTGAATCTGAACAGTTTTAGAGATACACTAAAGGACATTTTTTTGCTCCCTTCTCCCACTCCCTGCCTACTCTAAGCTCTGAGAAAGAAAACTGGCTTACCTATGGGGTCTGTTCTCTGCACCCCCCCTTGTTTTTATTTTAATTACAATGAAGTACACAGCTTTGATGGCAAAAGACTGCATCACTTTGGCCTACATATGAGATGTCTACCCCACAGCAGATACTGCTCTGAAGGCCGAGATGGGAATGCAAGAACAAGACACCCAAGTGTTTTTGGCAGCTCTGCCCATCTTTCTTCGCATGGTCAATCTAGTTTGGGATGCAGTCAAATCAAAGCATTAGCAGAGAATATGAACCTGCAAACTTTTGGGCTAGATAAGAAAGGTGTTATCAAGTGAAATGCAATTTTCAAACGTTATCTAATAAGCAAATAGTAATGGGAGTTGAGATCCTTCTCTATCAGGGATTAAGGTGGGAGCTGTATTGGCTACACATTTCCCTTTCTCCACAATTCTAGCAACCACCCTCTCATCTTCCAAGTCCTGCGAGGAGTTTAAAACATTTAATTGCTAACTTTTATTAAGGAATCTACTTTGTCAAACTGCAGCTCCTAATGATGTTAAGTCTCTTAGAGAAAATCAGTTTTGATACTGATGTTTCTGAGAGGTGCACATTTAATCCTCAAATTACAATGCAAGTTTTAACATGCAGATTCTATCTGTCACCAAGATTTAGTAACTAACAACAGAACCCTAACACTAATGTTCTACCAAAAGAACAGCAGCAATTTCAGTTAAGATATACTGAGGAACCAGGCAGAAATACAATGGGGAGACAGATGTCTTTATGTTATCTGATGGAAACAGAGGAGACAGAATTCCAGAGACTTTGCATTGTCATCAGAATAGTCAGGAACTGTGTTTGTGCCCCCAGGGCCAAAGGGTGTGACACCAGGCCAGAGGTGTGTCGAAGTCAAAATAAAATGCTTTCCATAAAACTGGTAACCACTCATATTCATCACATGGTTAAAGAAAAAGAGAGTCTCCAGGATGACATCTGACACAGTAATGCTGTGGGGTTTTTTCCCCCCAAAGAGAACCAAGCTCTAGTAACACAGGAGACACTTCACCTACAGTATAGAGATTTGTATTTATTTTCACAGCCTCTAGCATCTTCCTTCCTTTTGGCTGTGTGTGGGTTTCCCTCCCTCCCCCCACTTCTTGTTCTTTAATACCAGGTAGTGGTTTTCAACCATTTTAACTATGGCATGTAATAACTGATGAGTAACATAGCAGTTACACCTGCAGTGGCAATTTTGCTTTGTTTCATGGGAGTGTTAAGAGCGTTAGAGAGACAACTAGGACATGTCTCAGTAGCAGACTGATAAAATAAGATTAATTTTTCCTGCTTACAAGTGTTGTCAAGTTTTAATCATAAACATCACATAGGTTATAGGACACTTTTTTTTCCCAGGCAATGAAATAAAAAGCAAACATTCTGTATTTTTAAATATATTTTTTGATGAAGAATTGTTGCAAAAAAAATAACTACATTTTATCTGAAGGAGACTTTTTTCCAAGCTCCTAAGCTACAAATTTCTGACCAAATGGTTGAGTTTGCATAAAGGAATGCTACTACTCGAACAATCACAGAATCATTAAGGTTGGAAAAGACCTCCAAGATCATCAAGTCCAACCATTAAGTTACTACCACCTTGCCACTAAGCCTTGTTATTAAGTACCACACCTATGTTTTCTGAACACCTCCAGGGATGGTGACTCCACCACTTCCCTGTTCCAATGCCTAACAACTCTGTCTGTGAAGATATTTTTCCTAATATCCAATCTAAACTTCATAAAACACAACATTGTATGGATAAGGATGATCAATGTTTAATATGGAGGAATTTCTACCAGCTCTCTTATTCTACTGAAGACTTTTCTTACAACATTATGCTTTAGCCAAATCTTTTACACTTACTTATCTTTCCCCATCTACATCTCCTTCTTATTGACTGGGAGAAAAACCTAACCAAACCAAAAACATAGTTCTTATTTTACAGTGACATTCCAAGAAAATTTCCTTGAACAGGTCACCTATCCTCCACTTAGTAGATTCCTTCAAAACCGTCTCTTTTATTAACTTACTCCAGGTATGTGCCTGTTCTTTTTATGTCTAAAATACATGTTGAACTTTTGAAGTTTCCCCAGGAGTGAAAGCAGAAGGTATAGCAATGTCCTGGAGTAGCATCTGGCTACTCCCTTCAACTGAGATAGCACATCGATACCAGGATGGTTTGCAGTGAGCTGTTTTTAATGGACAGCTCCCAGGTGACACCAGACACTGCTGCTGCAGCAGCCGCAATATCATACATCCTTGATTGAACTTTGATTAATTTTCCAGACTTTCGGAGCCTGTGGCAAAAGGATCCACAGTGGTAGCTGCAGCCATTAACTCCAACTTCCGTCATTTCTCCTTCTTCATTATGTTTGGGTCTTGATTGAACTTTGTTCCAAGTTAGTAGCTTTTGGCTATGGACAAGGGAGATAAGACTGTAGAAACGGAGTGCTGAAAGATAATATGTGAAAACCCTGCAGTGAAAGCTGCCTGCCTAGCTGGTGGTAGCTTTGGACATTACCTTATCTTGATGATCTGAGTGGCATTAACAAAAACGTTGGCCTAACATTCTGGCTAACAGCAGTCTGAACAACACAAACCATCACTTTTTGTAGCCACAGTCCAAATGTCTTCCAACACTTGTGCATAGCAGATGCTCTTTTATTACGCTGAACAAATTCAAAGTCACTGCATTCACATAATGAATAAAAATACTCTTCCTGGGTCAAGGCAATACTTTACAGAAGCACTTGTTTAAAATACATGACTAGTCTCAGTGGCTTCCAAAGATTATTTGCAGAGTGTGCTGTTAAATGTTGCGAGCAACTATCCCAACTACTTGTTTGCTCAATAGGACAACTTTACACCACAGAGTCAACCTAGAGTCTATTATATTATCTTGCCTAAAAAAGCACTTCATCAGCAGCTAGGATAGATCTTCCAGTTCTTTGGAATAAACCTAAAACTGACAATGTTTTATTGAAAAAGTTACATTGCATTTTTCCAAATAGTCCTCCTGTATTTTCACTACTTTACTCTCTCCCTCATTTTTGGTCACAGAATGTCTAAATACTTTGCTAGTAAAGGGACATTTCAATTCTAAGATTACCTCACCAAAAAGAAAAGTCCAGTTTTCCTACTCTTTTTCAGCTAATGCTTGAATCTACTACTGTGATACGTTCTCATAATCACTTATATCTAGTTTTATTACCTGCTGTAAGTATTTGCCAACGGTGGTGTATAGCAATGGCATGCAGGGGTGGCTGTAGCAATCCATAGACATTTTTGCCAGCACTTACAAATGCTGCTTAAAAGCCTCTTTCAGAGCTTGAAAACTGAAATTAACTGAAGGGGAAAAAATATTAAACTATTAAGGGTGATTCAAAATCCACTATGAATCAAAGATATACATGATGTTTCCATAACATCTGACACAATGGGTCTTTGTCCTTCCCAGAGGCCTCTGGGCATTCCTGCGATATAAGCAATAATAGATTTGTCTCTGTGAAGCTTTGAGTTATTGGGGCACCTGCAATACAGGCAATCTTTGAAATAATTGAAAACCTTGATATAAAAGCAACCTTTTAAAAAATAAAATACATGTATTTCTTATATATGTGTGTGTGTGTATGTATATGGAACTCCTCCTTGCTTTAACCTTTTTATTCACTGCCAAGAACATCTGGCTGAGGAAACGGCATCTGCCGTGAGCTCTCATTTATTTTCCATTGCTGCCTTGCCCCATTGCCCAGGCAGTCTCCACAGTTCCTCTCCTCTCATCCTCTCACCACTTTGCTTTCCTCTGAACCCAGGATACAGAGCAGCCTTCCAGCACAGAGCCCTTCTCTGCTTACAGACACCCAGGCTTTCTAGTCCTTTTCCTCCTTCTGCCAATCCTTGTCTCACTGAGCTTTTTGACAGGACACTGCTGATAGAGAAAGAACAGACTCTCTCTGCTACCGGGTATTTTTTAGGCATTCATAATTGACTTTTATACTGGAAATTATTAGCTGAAATGTGTTCAGACTGGAACTAAACTCTGTCAGCACAAGCTGTAGCTATCTGGGTGAACTGGACACCAGATTTTGGTGACAGTGG
Source organism: Galbula dea (assembly GCA_013399015.1). NCBI lineage: Eukaryota > Metazoa > Chordata > Aves > Piciformes > Galbulidae > Galbula > Galbula dea. The sequence goes on from VWZX01005630.1 coordinate 118,986, forward strand.
TTGGAATGCTAATTTAGAGAGCTAGAAACACTGGGAACTAAGTAACTTTTGGTAATGCTTGACTGTTGCAACAGGTAGAAGCAATTAATGAAACAAAGCTGCTAAAAACAAGTGTTATGATGGCTACTAAATCTCTTAAATTTTAGCATCCAAGCTGCTTGGAATGCAGTTGAACAAGCACAAGCCTATTTTAGGGTGAGCCCAGAGCTACCCTGGTTTAAAATAATAAGGGAGTATGCATAGCACGAAAAGTGGAAAAGAAGAAAAGTGCTTCAAGACCAACCCCTTTTTAGTGGACGCTTGGGAATTGCCTGGAGGAGCGCCAGGACTAGAACAAGGTGCGAAATCATACAATTAAAAGAAGGATGGCAGGTGTAAAACAGAAGTCTCTTACAGAGCAGTGGTTTGGGGTATAATAACTGCAGGAAGTTTGCTGCCAGACAGACACAGAAGTGATTGAAGACGGAGGCCTGGCAGGATTACCACAAGGAAGTAACGAGCCTTCAGGTATACTAAACACACACACGGTTTGTGTGTATTTTCACAAACCTCCTTTTTTCTTTCATGTTATCCTGATGTTAAATAAACCATATAGTGGCAGTAAGAAGGAATCTGAGGCTCCTCTAGAGAAGAGCTGAATGGTCATTGCCCTATAGGATGCAAAGGCAACTATACCGAAAAGCTATATTGGAGCAGCATGGGGTTAATGGGAGTTCAGGATTACTTTTGATGTCTTTTTCAATGGCTCAGACAAGTGTCCCCTCCTGCTGAGGGTCTCCACAAGCTAAAGCACTATCCTGCCTTTGCACAGTCACTGTGACTTGTGTCACTTGCCTTAAGGGAAGCAGGATCAAGTCCTCTAGCAGTAACTGTGAGACATTTTTATTAGTCCAGCCACAGGCCTTGTTCTAAAGCCTCTGGCTTGTCGTAAATTTTTCTGCATTAAACTCTTCACCCAGATATGGCTCAACCATACGCAGCTTGCTCAACAGATTATTAAGAGAATATTCTTTTTGAACTGTCTCTTTTATAAGCTGAGCAGGAGATGCTGCTGCCATCCAGTCTCTATGACACTCTAGTAAAGGAGCACTAAAACTCTACATCGATTTGACAAAAACCTGAACAGGGACAAAATGCAAAACTCAGCATAAGTGATACCTTCTTTTGAAATGATTCATGCTAAAATGAGGCTGTGATATTGTCAGCACAATCTTTATCAAAAAAACCGTTGCAATTTTAAGTAGAAATCAAATACTTGGGGTGTGATCTTTTATTTTCTCTATATAGGACTATTAAGAAGGAAATGACTTTTTGTACTCTAATTCAAATCCTCATTGGTATAAATCAGTTTAGCTCCAAAAAATGCAATTTATAACAGATCTGTAATAAATCCCATATACCTCTGAGGCCACTCTTTTCAACTAAATTCAACACATTTCATTAAAAAAAAAACACCAATAAAACATCACAACACTCACTGTAAGCTTAGCATTATCTCCCTTTTACAAATCAGGAAATCTGTGATTTAGCCAAAGTTATGTAATAAACCTGTGACAGAGGCAGCCTGTCACTCAGTCAGTTCTGTGGCTTCATCCTCCTCCCAAAAATAGTACTTTCTCCTGACCTCCATTTTAGCAAGCGACATAATGATTCTGTGATATACTGCTTATGAAAACAGCAGAGTATAGGTACAATCCCTGCCTTAACAAAATTCTTCCTCTATAGACTTAGAAAAAGATGCCTTTGTGCACAGCCATCATATTATACTGACCAGTAAAGAGAAATAGCAGAACCTTCGCAATACAGCTATTAAAAAACCCCTGGCTTCTTTAGGAAACTCTAAAACCTCATTTCTAGCCATAGAAATTGTGTATTCTGTTTATCAAGATGCTTTCTTCATACTTCACACTATATTATTGGTATGACATTCATTGTGAAGCACTAACCTCACAGAATGTGAAATGTGTTTACAGGGGAGGAGGGATATAAATTACTTTTATTTGCATCACAAATTCTGTATATAAGATGTTGGAAAGTCAGTTTTTGACAGTGTCAGTATTTGGTGCTTCTTCAGTCTAATCAGAAACTGCTCTGCACAGCCCAGCCATCAGCTGCAGAACATGCTGCATATTCTGCTTACCAATTAAAGTGTTGTATCATACCTAGCTACTCATACTAGAAAAACGATCACAGAGAGTGCAAGTAAACAACAGTTGTGATCAGAAGTACAGCAGATAACTACTTTATTATCTCTCCAGTAAATAAGCACTGTTTGAAACAACAAACGTTTATCAAACACCTGCAGTCTGCAAACCTCAAGTGACTAACAACTGTATCCGGTACTGGAAATCACCCACTGGGCTCTTACCATCTATACCAAACTCTGAACACTTGGCTAACTCTGAAACAAATGAATCGATAAAATAACAGTAACCTTGGAAAAAGAAAGACATCCACATTGAAGAGCATTTCCTCCTCCTCTCTGAAATCATACAGGTCTTTAGGAGGAAACACAAGTATCACTGAAGGACAGACCGTGGAAACACCAAGAGGATAGACAGTCCAGCATCCCGCTGGGATGCTTTAGGCAAAAACACCCCCAGTCACCAACACCAGAGCCTGGCACTAAGCAGTTAGGGCTGCACAACAGCAGTGACATTTGCACTGATCTCCTTTTAACTTACCTGGAAGTATTTGACTTCTTTTTCTTAATTTATAATCATTTCATTTTTAAAAACAATGACCTTGAGGTACACTTACTATTAAGAGTAGAAAGACTGTGAAGTTATTTTCCAAGTACAACTTGGAAAAAATATTTGAGCAGCTCTTCATAATTTTATTCTTGGTCAAACTGCTTAATCTGTATCAAAAAGTATTTTATTTCAGATTCAGCTGGATTCTTTAAAGTGAAATTTAAGCACAGTAAGATTGCACATGTTCTTAAGTGACTTGTGTGTCACTTTAAAATTTTCACCCTACAGATGAAACTGCACAGAGGATGTCACTTAACCTGCAATCAGAAAACAAATGAACAAGCCTCAACTGTATGAGAAAAAGGTTTTCCCTATTTCTTGTAAAAAAAAAAAAAAAATCTGGCTCTTCAGAAAACAAAATCCCCAGGCCCTATGATACTGCAAGCAGATATTTTAAATAATGTCTTATTTTAGCTGCTGAGGAAAGGAATCAAATAGACACTTGAGGGGGCTTGTGACGAGATTTGTTCACTTCCCCACCCTGTCCCACCTACCACCCAAATCTAGTTCTGGAAGGACCAACTCTAAAAAAAACATGTTGCCTTTCCACAGTATACTACAACTCTGCTTTCCCTGATCCTGCTAAATATGAAGAAAAACCAACAACCAACCAATCAACAGACAAAAAACCCCAAACCAAACAAACAAACCCCCCCAAAACCATAAAAAAAAAGATGGCAGTTCCAGCAATGTGTACACCTTCCCATGTGAGAACTAAATTGAATCCATATGGGAACTGAACTTAGAGCTATCAAACTCTCACTTCTACATTGTGGAACAGTTTCCAGTCATGATTACTGGGGTTCAAGGAAGACAGCTATCCATCCTGGTTTAAAATTATCTATACTATGTTTTGTGAAATTCATTCTGCTGTGCAGTGAGCCTATGTAGAAGAGTGATGAGCCACAGATTAAATTCTAAATGTCAACATTTTATCTCTGTGGAACAACAATGGTTTTTATTTGTAGAAGATATATTTCATCTATTTATGTACAGCAACACCAATGCACTATTGGTATAAATGTCACATGTTTCTTTGCCCACTTACAGAGTCACACAACTGATTTTAGGCAGTTCTTTCAATTACACCTGGATTACCAATGATCTATTAAGAACAGGTGAGAACAACAGGAGGGTGAACTTGAAAGTGAAGCAAGGCAGGTTTTGGTGAACCTTTGTGATAATGTTCACTTATATCACCATCTGTAAAAGAAAACATTGCACGCATTTCACATTTCCATCAGTAATAAGGCAAGGACAGAAGCTTTTTAATGTATGGAGACAATAACACTGACTACAAAAATACTCTGGAAAAGGGACACAAAGCACTGAAGAAAAGGAATTACACCACTGATGTATTGGACTTGCAGGTTTGTTTAAATTATTTATTAGGGGGTTTTTTGTTTTATTTACGTGCTGAACCACACTCACATACTCCACTTCTAAAAGTAATGGATGTGCTCTGGAGCACACCCCTGGGCAGCTGTTTGTACCCTAGAAAAGTCTGCGTTCTTCTGTCCTCCTCACCGTGTCTGTAAAAGCTGCTGGAAGGCATGGACACCTATTTTGATCTGCAGTGTCACATTCAACCATACATTAATTTCTCAGTGCCTGACAAAGACAGGGAACTTATGAAACAATCTGACTGTGACTCATTTCAGATTGGCTAGAAGAGATTGGGGTTTTTGGCCGCAGAAGTATTTGGAGGACTGAGTAGGAGCAGTGCCTGCTCTACATATGTACTGACTATTCTTGGCTTATGAGTTTATATACAACAGCGTTTGTCTACAGAGTTGCCTGCTTATGGCTGGGGAGGAGACCATGCAGATTCACCTTGCCTTGGTCACCTCTATACAAGATTAATGCAGTGCATTATTCTTTGCTGGGTTGAAAGTAGAGCAGGTGCAGAAAAGCATCTGTTTTTCCCCGGAACAGAGAGAACCTATGTGAGCAGGCAACACCTGCACACAGGCCATTCACTGGATTCAGGTGACTTCCTGGAGACATTTATTGTGCTAGGAAAGTTTCTTCCAAGTCTTGTGTAGTTCTAGGCTCAATCGTAAGTGATATTCTTGCACTGAAAGTACTGTCACAGCTATTAAGATCTGCCAGGAAGCTCTTGCTGTAAGACTGAGGTAAGATCTCCTGGGACTGGCAGGCTCTCAACTAATAGTCTCAGCCTTTGAAATTCATTCCCTCTGGCAGCTTCCCAAAGCCAGATGCTAATGACCTTAGGCATGATGCAAGACCTTTTTATTGGTGTAATTTTTATTTTTTTATTTCCTGAGGTAGCAATAAAGCCAGACACTTCTTATCTTTGGAGAAAGAGTCCATTTTAGCATTACAAGTGACCACCTAACTTTTGCAGAAACATTGTCTGAACCAATCTTACTTGTAAAAAGGTAACTCAGTAGCATTCAGCAACAAAAGTTTTTGAATGGTTCTTTACACAAAGCAAGACCTTATGATCCAAGTTTAAGCTCCAATACCTTTGGACTTAATGTACATTTATTATAGAGTTTTCTAGGGAATTTGCCCTCATGGACTAAGTGATGACTTTGGACTTGAGAGACCTGGACTGTATCCCCAACATTCTGCCAGACAATTGCATGACTACAAGCAGGCGATTCCCTCTCTCCCTCCTCCCTATTGCCTCTGCAGCGGGGTTTGCTCTGTTCACAGAAGCAAGAGAGTACTTGGAGCTGCACTGCTCAGAGCTCTTTTAGAGCCAGGTGCTAGTGTTCCACTGGTTAACCTCTCGTAATGTTTTGAAAAATCAGACATTCAAAAGAACAAAACTTGAGGAAACTGATTTTTAGCACAACAGTTTCCTGACTTCTCTGATAATCAGTAAGCATCAGTAGAGGATATTCCAACAAGATCATTCTCTCTAGACTATCTATATCTTCAGTGCAGAGGGACAGGCTCCTTCTGTGGCGGTTTCAAAACAGGAGCCTAATGCAGATGTTCTGCATAGCTCTGCACAACCCATTACAGAAATGTTGATAACTAGGAAGATCAGCTTCATTAAGCATCATCTTTCCTGCCTTCTCTCTTGCCTCCAAACATACTGAAGAAAACGCTACCAAATCAAGGTAAAATCATAAAACTACAGACTTCTTAAATTCCCCTTAAAGCATATTTAAAATTAGATCCCAGTATGTTATCGATGATAAAAGCAGCAACAGTGACTGTGTGGCTGCACAAAATTACAGTACATAATAACAGGACACTTGGATATTCTGTGGTAAATGAATTCTAGTTTGGAACTTCTAAAAGATCTTCATTGGTTTCTTGGATGGGCATTTTATAACAAATCCACAAAAGCTACCTATGAACTTTCTGAAAGTCAGATCTTGCTTAATATTTCAATCAACATAAATGTCATAAATATAGCAAAACTAACTGCGATTCACTGTCACAAGGAAATAGGCACAATAAACAGGTTTTCATCTTATTCAGGGAACTTAGGCTTCTAAACAGAGCAATAAACTAATACGTAACAAATAATGAAGGACTCACCTATGCTTAAAACACCTCTAACTGTAATTAGAAACAGCTACTGACATTTTGCTGTTTACCAGTTCTAAACTTAAGTGAAATGGTTATTTGGGGGTTACTTTGTTTAGGTTGGCATTAGGTCATCAGTGCACAAATCTTCATTGGCAGAGTTGCAAAACTGCTGCAGCGCTAACTAGGTGAGTACAGAGTGATGGAGTGCTTCACACCACTCCTACAAGAAGGAAAAAGGAAATCACCAGTTTCAAGACCAAGGGGAGGAAGTAAAATATATCTTAAAATCTCATCCCTAGAGATTTTCAGCTGCTGACAAAATTCATCCTTTCTGAAGGGGCAAATAATTCATTCAGCTACCTCCTTCAAAAATTCAGTGGGCTGCATCTGTTCAATTGCCCAAGGAACTTACACAGGTATCAGCATCAAGCTATGGTTAAAGAACTGAAAAACAGCTATCACATTAGCTGTTATCTGGGAATAAGGGAAGAGCATGAGCCAAAGGATGGAGACTCATACCACATTTCAGTGGCAGGCTCCTGCTCTCTGTGCATTAAAGAAATGTAAGCTCAGCTAGGCAGTGAGTTTATGCTGGACTTCAAGTACTTGAGAAGTATCCAGCACAGTTGCCATGCTAATGGTATTGAAGCTCTTTTGCAAAGCTTGTCCCCAAAGATATGACTGGGGACTTGTCCTACCCTGCTTTTACGCTGCTGGAGGAGCTGATGTACCAGAAGCAGGCAAGCACTTGCTGTTAAATATTCCTTCCTCTGACATGTACTGCTGCAGTACTCTGCAAGATTCTGATCAGTCACACCACTTTTCCAGTTCAGTTGTGGATACTTTCAGAGTATTTCTAATGATCTATTATTGATTGCTAAGAATTACATTCCAGTATTAAATTTAGAAGGGAGAGAAACCGTGCAGCTTTCAGCTGTCAAGGACAGTAACTCAGTACCTAAATCATAAGTGCCAGAAGGTATAAGTGGACTGACTTATACTAATTTGCACAACCTTGTTCATCTAGATGAAATCTGTAAATAATGAAAGAAAATCAGGGAGAGAGCATTTGAGTAACCTTATATTGCTAAACCAGCACACAAGCTATTAATCAAAGAAATAAAGATGCTCTGGTGTTAGTATTTTAGTGAGAAGTGAGGACTAAGCTCACCACAAAGTGCAAGGAAAGTGTATTTGGAAAAAGTTAAAAAAAGACAAAAATTCAGATTTGCAAACCAGGTCCTTAGTATATCTCAGGGTGTTATAAGATCACTGAGGTCAGTTAAACCATGTCATTTCCCACTGACTTGAGGTTCTGCCCTATGTTCATGCAAAAGAAAATTACAATGTTAACTAGTTTGTAAAATAAAGACCTGGCAGATCTGCAAAACAGTGTGCTGCTTGACTTTTTGGTTAGGGTATGCATTCCATGGCTGTGTAAAGAAATGACAGGGGGAGTGGCAGGAGGGAAGGGGGTATGGAAGAAAAAAGTAAAAAGAGGACTGGAAATTCCACCTGGATGCCATCAGTCTTGCCCAAGTAAACATTACTGACATTAGTGCTAGCCTGCTGAGTGGTACAGGTTAGGAAGGGTCAGAAAGGCAAAATGGTGACCAAACGTGCCTTGAGGTAGAGATGCTCTGGAATCTGTCACAAAAGGAGAGAGCTGAAAGCTCATTTTATCTACAAGTCATTTCATTTTAGAGTTCAAAACAATTAAAGACATTGAAAGAACTGTACAAACATGGATTACAGAAAGACAGAAACAATCTCCTTTTTTATATAAACATGCACTCGACTGCATGCACATAGAATGATGTGTATTGTTCTTGAGATAACAGTGCAGCACACCCATCAAATGGCAAGGGGATGTATGAGATACACAACACCGAGGGGAAAAAACCCAAAATAGGAAGTTTTCCTCATAATATTAAACAAATACCCATACCCATGTAAAACAACTAAGAACTTTTGTTTGAAAGCAAGAAGGGAGAAAGCCTTTAAGAGGCAAATGTCAAAAGAATTTCAGTGTCATGTCCCAATAGCTAAACAGAGTTTTTGCTGAAGCCCCTTGAGATAAACTTCCTTTTGACACTCAACTTGTCAAATTGCACCCAAATCTACAAACCAGAGAAACATCTACTTGTACGCTTTAATCATTGGGTTGTAACAACTGCTTCATCAGGATTTTCTTCACATGGCTTTAAATTCACTTGAAAACCTTATTAATGGAAACAGCTTACAATACTTGCTTGAATTTTCTAGTTTGTTTTCCTTCTTTTCTGTCTACAGAAATAAACCTGAAACTACACCTGGAAACTTGAACTCCTGAAAAATAAATTTTACCAGTAAGAAAAGTTAGGTAGATGAAAGATTTTTCCTTATTTCAGTTCCAGTTCTCTCTCAACGCTTTAGTCCCTACCAAGGAAACAGAACAAAGCATGTGTGGCACTTGCATGACATTAAGCAGCAAGACTCAAAATGTTTGCGTATCTTGACAATTGTTCAAATCTACAACTAGGGTGGGAGGCTGTGGCTAACTCAGAAATGAAATGGTTAATAAATCTTAAACATTGATCCTTTTCCAGGCATGTTCAAATAACACAGTAAAAGAAAAAGCCTCAACTGTAAAGTGAAGTTCTGAACTCATTTTACTTCTCCTACAGCATGCCAGGAAGTGTATTATATGCCATTGGCGAGATACCAAACCTGTGACTCTAGGGGGATGACTGAAGGAATCCTCACAATTCTACATCTTGGAAATAAATTCTATGCTAGAAGGAAAAGCTCTGTAACACTTGCCATCTGGTATCCCTTTGCCTTCTTTTTATGAAAAGGGAGAAAGAGAGAGGCTGCTTCCTCATACATGGACAGTGACATGGTGGGCCAAAACCAACTCTCGTTAGCAGTAGCAGAAGCAACAACTCAGCTGGTGAATTCTTCTCCCAGTTGCATGTCTATAGAACGTGGGCATTTTCATTAAGTCTTAGTATTAATCTCAGTTATCTCAGATTTATATCAGGAAGCCTACTATAATAACTGGGAGTGTCATTTGGCCCATTAATTGAAGGAGAATAGCATCTAATTGCATTGTAAATGGAAAGGTTTATGCTGAAGCCACTGTACTGCACTGAACTCAGCTCTGAACTATTGTATGATTTTTTTCCTCTAAAATATAATTTGCAAGATCTCAGGTGAAGATCAAAACTATGTCTAAACCTGAAAATTAAGCATTTTATTTAACCTTAAAATAAGTAAATAAAAAGCTCAACTGAAATCAATAGTGTATCACATACAGAAAAATCCAGATGAGAAGCAATTACAACTTCAGGATTACTGAAAGGACATTTCAGTAGTTCTTTGAGAAACAATTTAAGTAGATGAGAAAATTAAAACACAAATAAGACTCTTACACAGACAGGTAAAGAACTGATTACTACTCATTCTGACTGCCCAAATAAACTCTCCTACCTATTCTTCATCCTGCTAGGAGTTAAAGTAGAAATGGCTATGAGCCAGTGTGAGTTAGCCCCAAGGAAATTCCTGCAGAGTAGCAGGAGGCATGTTGGGGAGGGGGCTTGAGCACTTCTGCATTCCAGCTCTCTCCAGTGGCTGTAATGACCTAGCGAGGCCATCTGCAGCCACATTTCTATTTGGGCAACACCCAGGCTGCTCTAACCTGGAGTACAGACCAAAGTAACTCATCTGGCTGAGGGTACAGATAACTGAACTGATATAAAGATCCCTTCCTTGTATATGGTTTCTGTATTGATACAGTGATTTATTTGGGTCATTCATTAAACTGTTGAAGCACTTGGCCCATCTAAGTTAAAGTTAGTGTTCAAATCTCATGAGACAAAGAACACCTCATTTATACATTTATAATGATAGAAAATCACCAGCATAATAAAAATCAATAATTTATATTATAAAGCCTTGCAATATTATTCTAACAGTTTGTTCTAAAATAAAGCAGTAAAAGTTATTAAACAAGTAATGGTTATTTATATTATATTTTATAACCATAGTTTGTATCTTGACTGGGGCCTATTTTCCTCTGAGTGCAAATATTTAACTCCTATTAATGTTAACAAGACATTACCTAGCATGTACTTTGGCAAAAGAATAAAACCTGAATTTTAACATTAATCTTAAGCAAGCTTTCAACTTGAAAGAACCTTGAGAGTACCTTGTACTAACACTATCTTAATTGGTTTGAAATCTGGATGTTGCATGAAGTGTATACACAGACAACCAACTCATGTTAACTTTAAATTGCACATTTTAGGATAATGGGAAATAATTGGATGTCATCTTTCTGTAAACTGCATAGCTTGCTCTCTGAAGGTACTCCTAGCAGAGACAATGATAAAATCTGCAAAGAATTCTCTCCATTTCTAAGAACATTTTTTCCCTAGCCTTGCTTCACAGAGGAAAACTAACTCACAGTATTTATCACAATAAGAACAGTGGAGGAAATTCCTATTACATTTGAAAAAGAAACATCTTCTTTCATTCTCTGTTTACAGTTTGGGGAATCTCCTTGTTCACATACACACTCTCACCGAGGACAGTGAGGCAGCATAGATATATAGTGCAAGTGGAACCTGGCCCTTTCCATTTTGTGAAACTGCTTTGATCATGACTCTCTCAAGACATTATTTTAAACTAGAATGCAATTGACCGCTATTGCACCATATGTTCCTTATGTGTGAGCTCTGTCTTGTTCATTAATTTTTATGCCACTGCTGTTGGAATTCAGCCAGCGTAATGTGGAGGCAATTAGCAATGTCAGAGTGTTCATGCCAGCATATAATGAGAGAGAGAAAAAGAGAAACGGGAAGATTATACTTCCTGCTACAGGCAAGGGTCCTCTTCAGAGAGTTGCCTTTCTTTTTTTTTTTTTTTTTTTTTATGTTATTTTAAAACTCAAAAATCTACTAAAAACAGGTGACAAGAAATAAAAGTCTTGGTATAGAAGTCGGATTTACTCACTTATAAAAACTTGCCTATAGATGTAATATATTCATTAATTTTCAGAGGATGAAACTGAAGATGTCCTGTGGCCTGATGACCTCATCTTCTAGTCTTACAAACACTGCATCTGTTAGCTCCATATCAAAATGCTTAATTTTAGCCTAAAAAAAACAATGCATGCATACACTACAACAGAAGCATACATTATTTAGGAACATTACCCATGTTCCTATGACATAGCATTTACTGATCAAACCTGTGGCTTCTTGTTTTCTTAAAAAAAAAACTATTACTTACTATCTTGCCACCAGAGATCAAGATATTTGCCATTCTTGTTGCTATTTATGCTCTTCAAATTTTCAAGATAAAAAAGGAAGATATATACCTGAAGTTCCAAGGAGTACTGGAGACCTCTCTAAAGTATCTCTCTTCCTATTCTAAGCATACACCCACTCACAGCCCTCTTCCCTTCCATTGAGGACATGGGTCAGTTTCAGAACATAGTTTGTGCCTTACCTCAGGATATAAATGCACCTAACAAAAACTCTGCAGTATTAGAAATCTTGTGCCCCAAATACAAAAGTAGAACCCTACTAGAATTACATAGAATCATAGTACCTTCCTGTTGAACTCTATGTTATTCTCCCACGAGACAGAAGAGAAAAACCCCTCTACATACGCAGAAACTCCTTCATAGTTCAAGACTTGATAGAATTTTTGTTCCTGCATAAACATCTACATGTTTACAAAGTAGGTAACTCAGAAAAACCTGATGGCTCAAGCTGCAATATCTAAATCCATATTCACCTGTGCTTTCTTCCACATTTTAAGTGATTCAGACCCAGGCTTGGGTTTCACAGTCCATTAAGGAGACACACAACTTTGAAGTTCGCTGGGGACAGAATTTTTCAGTTCTATAATCTTTAATGGTTTAATTATCTATTTGCCTGTGAAGTCATTAAGCAATTCTGCACTAGTAATATGGTTGTAAAGAGATAGTCCACTGCAGTCATTTAAATGCCTGCTACAACAGCATGGTGCTGCTTGTGGTAAGGGTCTTATAGCTTAGTGGCAGCCCTTTTGCTGTTGAAAGCTTGCCACGTATACAAAAGTAGTTTGGCTATTCCACCTGAACTCCTACTGGATATCTACCCTCATCACAAAAGAAAAGCACAGCATATGGCCAGCTTTGTAGTGCACAATCACCTTTAAAGAATCCCACATGGAGGTTAGCAAAGTCAATGAACTAACACCCATAAAGAGCCTGATCCAAAGCCCACTGAGGTCCGAGTCATGGCTTATTAGGCTGAGAAGAAATATATGCAGTTTGGCAGTATGGCCTGCCTAGGATCCAGCTACTGTCATCTGTTCAAACTTCATGAGCTATAGAATTCATTCAGACTTTTTAGTAAGTTTCTAAAACAGCTCAGAGAAGTGTCAAAAACATTCTAAGTTGGAAAAGGTAGTGAAACTTAGTCCAAACCCAATGTTTTGGTTGCATGACATTGGAGAGTCATTGAAAAGTTAGAATTAATTACTTAGTTTTAATTAAATGATGAAATATTTTGTTTTAAAAGTAGATTTCTCTTGTCCAGTTTATTTTGACTTTTATATGATATATTAATGTTGTGAAATAAGAGTGGAAGAAAGCTGGGAACTTCCAAAAGGACAGATTTCTGTGGCTCACCAGCTGCCACATGCCTGTTTGTGACTTCTTCAGTGGCTGCAGTAAGGGACCTGCACAGCTATGTAAAACCTTTGTATCGGAGGCAAAGAAAGTCATATCTAGTCATTACTGAACATCTACTTATTCTACCAGTAAGGCGACAAATTATGTGCTGGTGTTAAATCCAATGAAGGCAACTAAATGATCAGAGCAATACAGTTTAACTGATAGGAGTGAGCAAAGCATTCACACTTGAATGTGCTTTGCGTCCTTTCATGTTGTTTGCAGTAATAGTACAGGGGAGTTTCACTTTAGTTGCATGTTAAGAACAGAAAAGAAAGAAGGCTTAGAGAGCAGACATGAGGTGATTGGATTAAGAAACAAAATGCTACTGAGTAGCTGGTTAATTCTTCAGACAAATGTTATTAGAACAATTAATACAGCCCCTCCACTGCAAACTAACCCAGTGATCTCAGTTTCCTCCATTAGATAAGGGTGTTGTGGGCTTTTGTTTTCTTTAAGTTGATATATTTGCATGTAGCATGTGAGACCAATCATTTGGAAAGAAAAAAAATTATGGCTTCACAGAAATCTCACATTAGTAGCTAGATTTTGTTCATACATCTTGTTAGCAAATGGTGTTTCCCAGACATTTGCATCACTGTTTTAATAGACTGTCCTTCACCTTTTCTGGTCACCTGAGAAGAGTGACAGTGAACTCTGCTCACCGAGAGTGTGCAGTCATCTGCCCTGTGGCTCTCCTCCTCTGGCATTCACTTCCAAGGCCCTCCTCCCTGCAATGTTCCTAATGTGTTCAGACACCCGGGATGCAGGGAGAGGCTGTGCATTCACTGTGAGGCATGACAGAAATGCCAGCTACAGTCACAAACTTGCCCCGACCAATTCTGCTTCCGATATAAGTTGTGCATCAGCCAGAGAGCTGGCAGGAAGCAGTTTCACAGGCAAACGGCAATGAGGGCAAGGGAATTTTATTCCTAAAGCAAATCTGTACTTTGTTTCCTCCTGTCCTTGTCTAGAGCTCTCTTCAATGACAAAATATTCACACAGTATGACAGACAAACTTCCATGTTTCCACCTCAAAATGTAAGGAATGTGCTGCATGCTGCAAAACTGCAAGTGAGCAGAAAGGGAGTCTTGAGCTTCTATGAAAACCTAGGCAAAGTGTTTGGTTGCTGAAAAGACACCTTCTAATGCACAATGTATAAGCCTCCCAAATGCCATAACATGCATACTATGTGACCCTGCCACCTACTTGGGACAGCACAAGTCTCTCCCAGCTTGAACTCAAGGGTATCTGGTACTCAAGAAGACTTCCTTCTAGCTGTACATTTGGCACCAGGTGTTCCTTTCTCCTTCTTGAGATGCCAAACGAACACATACCCAGCACATAGCTTGTGACTGTTCAGACAGGTTGGCTGAACTCTGATCACTTCTTCCCAATGCAGGATTTTGCTATCAGGCCCCCAGCAGCAGTGGACACTAGCAGTAGCCCACTGAGCAGTGTTAGGTACATTCCCTGAGCTACTGCCTATGTATTGCTGCTATGGAGGCTACTATACCTTTCAAGTCTACACTCTGGCCACATTTTCCAGCTTCTCCCCTTCAAAGTGAATGCCAGAAGGATGCTCAATTCAAAACACAGGCTGAAATTCTGAGGTAATCAATCAATTTCAGAAGATGTCTAAGACACAAACCAATGTAATTAACTCCTTAATGTGATCCACAGCAGTTGCTGGCAGAAGACAAGAAAACCTGGCTCCAGAGATTATCCTTTTGCTCACGGTTTTCAGAGGAAGGACCTGTGACATCTACTTTCTATTCTAGTTCTGATGGATCTGCCACGCACTTTGGAGCGTACCGCATAAAATTTCCATACCTTCCTTTTCTCATATACAAGATAATCACCATTACCTACCAGCTGGCCCACTGATTAGGTTGAATTTACCATTTGTGAAGGACTTTAGATCCTTTAGGATAAGGTGCTGTATATGTGAAAATTATGATTACTCCATTCTTGTAATCACTCCAGAACATCCCAGGGAGTCTAGACAATAGCAAAGCTCTCCCACTGAACACAAAAATAGTTTTACAAAAAGTAAAAATTAAAAAGATAATAATAAAAAAACCCACTGAACATTCAGGAGAATTGAGTAAGAGATCAGCTTGTAGTTTTCATGTGCAGTCATCTGAGTCAGCTCTCTGAGGAGTGCCAAGGGCTAAATTCATCCTTGAGCTATGTCAGCTTCTGCCAATGTAAACCAGGGCACGCGGCCTCTGCCAGCAAAGCAGGGAAAGGCTGCAGCAGTGGAAAGCACCCACAGCCTTCCTTTGTTGGGGGTCTAAAGGCAGCAGCAAGACTTAAAGAGCAACCTGGCCAGGCCAGGTTCATAGCAATGGCAACCCAAGGTGTCATGGTGTAAGCATCTTTTACTGTGGGCTCTACTACACAGATTCAAGCAGAGTCCAAAGCAGTCCTTGGCAGAGCCTACCGCAACAGGAATAATGGTGACCAAACCTCTTAGCAAACCAAGGCAGGGTGAGCTTATAACGGAAGTGACACTGGCACAAAGAAAAGCAAACCCACCTCTAGGGATTTTGTTCATCTTCAAATTTTTCTGTGCAGTCTGTCACTGGCCAAGTTTGTCAGCCTGTGTTGCCTAACACACCTTAATGTACAGTCAGATTGAGCCTGTGATTTAACTGGGAAACAGCTGTGTGACTCAGATGTTTTAAGGGGAGGGCAGAATACTGTGTACAGAAAACTGTCCTCATTCCACCATGAACAAAGAGTGGCAAAACCACGGGCACCTCCACTATGCCAGCTATATTGCTGCAGCATAGCAGTACTCACTTGGCAAGATATTAAAAAGGAGATTAGCAAGTATAATAGCATTTTACTGTGCTCTTCAGAGTAAAAAAATCATTTGTATGTTACCACTACTGATGGTCCAAAACCGCAATGCTGAAACTAAAGAGGGAATCCAGATCTGAACCTTCATCCAAACCCCACCCTCTGGGTTCAGTGCTTCGTTAGATCCAAGACTCGAAGGTACCTATTTTCTGTCTTCTGGAAGGCTGGCATTTTGCAAGGCCTCATCAAATTCATACACTTCACAGCTGAAAATCTTGGGAGGAGAATCTCAGTTTTGATTGCCACAAACCAAATTTGCCAACCTAAATGGCAAGCCCCAAACTAAGTCTTAACCAGAAGCATGCACCACTGCCCAGTCTCTCCCAGGGTGGAGCTCTGCCAGCAGAAGAGGCCAGCAGCCACCCAGGTATAGCTCCATTACATTATAAGGATGGCTCCAAGTTTAATCCAGAGGAATATACAAAGATTTGGCTTTATGTAAAGGCTAAGTTGTGACTGAGTGTCTCATCTTGGTCCCTGTTGGAGCAGAGCCCAAAACCACCACACACTTTGGCACTGTTTGTTTTACTTGGCAATCTTTGCTCAAGCTAGGTGGGTGCATTGGCAGGACTTGTGAGGAACCCCTCCTCCTTAATTGGTGGGAATGTACCTGTAAGGCTGAGCTGTGTTTGGTAAGGCTAAGTGTTCCCACAAGGGAAAACGACTCGAGACAATGCAGTTGGTGTTTAGAGTAACAAGACTGAGGATGACTGAGGCACTCTTTCATGTTACCTGGAGGGCCCTGTTAAGCTCTCTTGCTGCTTTCTGTTGTTTCACCATGAAACTGTGTCCCTTGCTTTAGCTAAAAGGAAACCTGATGAAACAGAGAGACAGTCCAAAAGAGTTTCTCCCCAGTAACTGAGAAATTTAAGACCATATCTTGCTTCTGTCACTATTTTGTTCCATGTCAGAAGTTAAAGAAACAAAACAGATACAATTTTTGCCATGAATTGTCTAAAGCAAATAAATTAAAAGCAACAACTGCTGCTCTTTTTAGTTTATTAAAACAATTTCTTACGAACAGATTACGTGAAAATTAAACTTTGTTCTACTTACAAACTGCCTAGATCCTTTTGTCACATAGGAAAAAAAAAAAAGAAGATGGTGATGATTATACATTTCCTAAAGCCAAGTATACATTTCATGCATTGACTTGAGAGCTATTAATTCTACAAGCACAGACTATAAGGGGTTTAAGCTGAGTTACCATTTTAACATTAGTAATGCTTTCTCCAAGCCCAGTGCCCTTGCATCAGATGACAGAAGGTTCTATATCCCTTCCCACACAAAATTAAAGAATTAGAGAATGTGACCTCTACTGTCTGAGCTAATGGAGTCTCAGATACCTCAAGACTGAAATTCTTACAATTATTACAAACAGCTAGCTGAAATATCGAATCTCATATTCTATTTAGTAGAGAGCAGTGGTAGATAAAAGCCACACATGCCTATTGACCTATTTAAAGCTATGTCTCCAACCTGGCTGCTTGTCATGTATCTAATGGCACCAAACACACTGGACAGAGAAACAAGAACAAGGGATTCAGTGCTTTTGGTCATGTTTCTCTGCTTACTCTCTCCCATCTCACCTCCTATCTCCCACTCCTCCTTTTTTTTTTTCCTACTGCAATGGAAGGTACCCTCAAGGCTGCATGCTTTCTACAAGGTGCTCCCCTGAAAAGCCAGCAGGAAATAAAAATGCTCAGAACCTTGTGGGATCAAGTTCTTAATGGCTCTAAATGAGAGCAAAGTAAACACATGCACATGTGCATGCATGCACACACACACCCAACATCTATTTGTCAGACCTTTTTAGCCAGACACAAGAACACAAGCTGGAAAAAGACTGTTGTCTAGTGGTAAAGGGCACTCAGAGGCACGGAGGGAGTAA
The DNA here is from genome assembly GCA_013399015.1 of Galbula dea. Taxonomy (NCBI): domain Eukaryota; kingdom Metazoa; phylum Chordata; class Aves; order Piciformes; family Galbulidae; genus Galbula; species Galbula dea. The sequence goes on from VWZX01005630.1 coordinate 136,718, forward strand.
GTTTTAGTGCAGTCCTTGCACTTAGCAAATTAAATTAATCAATTCATTACGCAATGTTACAGTTACAATTAAATAAAAGTGTCAAGAAGTACAGCAGTAAGGTTACATTTTGCTACACTAGCTGGCAATTACACATGCAGTGTCACTTCACAAACACCCATTTCTCAACTTGTGCAACTAAGTAGGAAAAAGATACATACATTATTAGAGTATGTAGAATTGTACCTTTAAATTTATGTACATGAATATATATGAACTGTGCATATTCTGACTTTTCCTGATCTAAAATATCTTAGCTTGCTAATCTTAAAGCATACAAGAAGAATCCTACTGAACAATGGATAGATGCCAAGTGGGAGCATAAAACCAAAGAAATGGGGGTCAGGCCAGAAATACTGGAAACAGAAATCCTGAAACAACTCTTACTGTATTTATTTGCAAGCTAAAAGTAACTTGCAGCCTTATTTACTTTATTACAGGTAAGGGACAATTCTGCCACAATGTAGTATATCTTTATGCCTTATCTCTTCAAAGAAAATTATGGTTGAATGTAAGAAGCATGGTGTTTCTGTCTTTATGTACTTATACAAGCCACTGAATGGTGAATGGCACGAAATGCTGATTCATTTAAAAAAAAAAAAATCCCCTGCAGCTTAATTGGTGGAGGGAAAAAAAGGCAGTGACTACTACAGGGACAATTTGCCATAAAAGCAAGTTACTGCAACCTTTCTAAGGATCAGACAATTTTACCTGCCTGGCTGCAGAGTGGACAAGACACACAAGTTGCACACCAGTCTGACTGACAAGTACTGTCCTGTAAGGCTTTGCCTTAGCATGTCTACACCTGTGTCCCTTCCTTGGTTCTGTAGGCTTCAAGTCCAGTTTGGTCTACAGTGTTTCCAGAGACATCTCTGCAACTGCCAGACTTTATAGCTGTTGAATGACACTTCCTATCAGCAGCTACTTAATGAAAGAGGCTTTCCAAGAAAAGGATCAAGTGTCAGTCTACTTTGCCCTTCTCTTCTGCACATGCACATCCAAATGAGAAGACTAGCTACCATCTCATAGGATTTCACTACAGTGCTTTAAACGTGATCCAGTTTCATCACGAGGCTGTTACCTCTTCAGCTGGATATCTCTTCAGGATTCACTGGGGGGAAGCACAACAAGCCCTTCCTCCCACCCCACAGCACTGCTGAAGGCATTTCTGTGTCTTGAGTTACATGGAAAAGTTGCAGCTGAGTAGCTCTACAAGCCCGCATCCAAACGATTGCTGCACCTCGTCCTGTTCTTTGGAGCCTCATCCGACTGCCTTTACCAATGTCTCTCTTGAATCACGAAATATAAGCGTGTAGTGACTTTAAAAACCAAAAGAAGATCCTACACAGATTATGCTTCACTACCTTAACAGTGAAGCACAACTTTATTCTGCTCTCATTTAGAGTGCCCAGTGTTTTGAGCTGCAGTTAGATGAACAACTTTATTTGCATGGAGGAAACAAACCCCATATTTACTATGCTAAATGATGCTTCCACGTGTGCTTGTAGGTAAGCAATAGTGCAGGCACACTATCTCCAATAGACTTTACATGAAAAAATAAAAATCACCAAATGAACAAATGCACACTGGTAGAACCTACTGAAGCATACACTGAATTAAGGTACCTCATAACAGCAGTAGGGAGATAAAAAGGCACAAACCCAAGACTGTACAGGTGGAATGAAACATTTGGTTCTTAGCAAGATATAACTGTCACCTTTGCCAGAGCATCAAAGACATTTCTTGTTAGTAAGCTGGCAGCATTTGAAGTATTGTTTCCTGATGAACCTGATATCTGGTGTCCATTGCAATCACTTGAGGATATGCTAGTATACTGTGCAATTTTAACTCCTCTGTAAAATATCTGGAAGGAAGCCTTCCAGGCTATCTAACCTTGACTCAGGTACTTGGTGACCAGCAGCTTTGCTGTGGCAGCAGCATACTCCAAAGTTGTGTACTTAAAGAACACTAAACACCAAACCTTTGTAAGTACAGAAACAATACACTCAGCAACTATTTATTTGCTGCCCTTGTCTCTCTGGGAAAAGCCCTGCAACTTTCTCATACCCTGCCTAACAAAAGCCCTACACGGATTTCTTCTGACAGGATACATGGGAACATACTGCTTTCTCAGAAAGAGCTGTAGCTTGTAACCCTTGCACAGCTTTGTATATCCAGCAATTGGTCTGGAGCTTGGCACTGGTCAGTATGCAAAATGCACCCACAGACAACTAGCCTTAGAGGGAAAATTCACAGAGAATCCACCCCATGTAGACTGCAGAGGCAAAGTGCAGCTGTCTGCAGCTATCCAAATGTCTCAGGCTTGGTCATCTTGATCTTTTTAATGACCCCCACGTATCAGTAGAATAGAGGCATCTGTTCAAAAGAACCTAGCAGCTCCTGACAGAGCAGAGCATACATCAAAGCAGAGTGGGTCACATTCTGCCCTCAATAGATGCATTAATTCAGAATAACTGAAATGAAATCAACAGAATTATCCATCATTAACACTACAGAAACCAAGACGTAAACTTGTACTGTTCTTTGTTCACTGTAACTTATGCAGATGTGCTACTTTTTGTACTTTGAAAGATCTCTAATGTTTTGTACCCTATTTTTCATTTTCCTTTAGCAAAATCAATGGTAGACTCTAACAAAGGCAAGAGACTGTGTTTCTACCAGAACTTTTTGTTACTGGCGTTACTGAAATGCCAGCAAATGCAACAGATCTGCAACACATCTCAGGATGCAATGAGTTAATCTCCTTTCTTGCATATCAGTCCAGATGCTTGGTTGGGAGGAAATATAACCCAAGTGTCTGGAGTAGTGCAGCAGACTAAAGAATAAAAATATTTTTATGTACTAGGCTTATCAAATATTCTATTTGCTCTGCACTACCGGTGATGGTTGGAACGTTCCTTAAAGTATTTTCTCTTCACACTGAGAAAAACAGATCTATGTGCTCCTTGTTAAAAACCATCCCTGCCTAAATGTCTAACCTCCTCTGTGAAAACTGATCTTTACAGTCAGTCTCATCTTTATCTGCCTTCAAATTTACATCTTAAAATAAAACAATGGAAATTACAGCAAAGTGCCACTTAAAGTCAATGTAAAGTTTATAATCCTTTGCAGTCCATTCTTCTATTATGCTGATGACAAGTTAATCTGGGTGATAAAAAGAAACAAAAAGCAAGGAAGTAATCCTGTTTTACAGAGTATTATTCAAACAATAATAACTTCCTTTGCATAACACTTATTTCATTCCATCTTTACTACTATTATTACTACTATCTTAAGCCATGACAGATTGTGAAGGGTCAAAGATAATTTTTATCAATCAGTTTCCCTTTGTCTTTGGCAGGTTTAATCATGTCACTTGGAATGTAGCATGAGGGGCCTGATGAAATTGGAAAAGCATGTGAAGATAAAAATCACTCTCAGATGAATTCAGACACTTCCTGCCACTCTGCAGATGCCACAGTGCTGCAAGCCACCCTCCCAGGAGAGATGATTCACCTGGAAGGAGGGCCAGGCTCTGCCAGATGTGTAGGAGGCTGCCTGAGACCCACATGCTAACACTGTCTCAATTGTATGAAGCATATGCTTTCAGTCAAGGGTGAAAAATGCAGGCACCAGCACATGCCAAAAGTCTTTCAAGCATGGCCCACCAGTCAGCCTGAAGCTTAATGCACTGATCCATCGAGTCAGCAGATGTGTGTCACCACAGTACAAGTTGAAGCTGGTTAAAGCTATAAAAGACTGAAGTGACCTAATCCAGACATGTAAATCTCACAAAGAAAACCATATTGTTGTCACTTTGGGGGGCTTAATGTGGGACTTTAAGCACAAACACTGAAAGACTTCTTGGAGTAAAAAGATATGTTGCTGCAAAAACATAAATCCCAACCCTGAGCTACACTTGTACTGATTTCAAGTTGATCTGATAAAAGCATAGCATGGCTTTCTTTTCTAGTACAGCACATACAAAAAAGGACATCTGCAGAATTTTATTGCTAGAGCCATAAATGCTCCTTATCCGCTTGGGTTGAGGCAGAAGTCCAAAAATACCTGGATAGGAAGTTTATTTGCAAAGTACCACTATGTACTTGGTAGAGCCAGTGAGTTATACAACACATTTTTTCACTCCTGGCAGTGCTGTGAGTGTCAGCTAGGAGTCCAGCAACAGAAGCTGGCTCCATAATGCCTGGGAACTCCTCCCTCTTTTCCATTTAATAATCATTTAGCGGGTACAGTATTTCCTGACACACTCAGAGTCAAAGCACACTTTACAACGAAAATATTCACCTTGTTCACATGCAGAACGATTTGTTTAAAGAAACCAGATTTCTTTAGCACTCAAAGATCAACCCCATACTGTACGTGTACAAACAGCAGTTGTTTCACAGAGCTTGTTCAGAGGTAGGTGATAAGATGTAGTTCTCACTGGGAAAACACAATTAGGTAGATGTAAAGATTTTTCTTGAAGTCTTTTCTGTCTATCACCTGGAATCCAGTTCACAAAGTGTTCCTAAGTACTCCTGTCTGTAATAGCCAGGTCTCTGGAAGAATACTGATGTTTCACAATGACCTCATTGTGCTTTGACATAGCTTTCCCAAGCTGTGGCCTGTGGCAAATACACACCTGTTCCATTTATGCCCAAGAGGCCAAAAAAAAAAAAGTAACTTGAATAGTATTTGAAGTTCAAACAATAAACAGGGCTCTTCTGCTTTAAAGTCCACCCTGCAGTCTATTTTGGACTAAAAAAGAAAATTATACTTGGTCATTTAGAAGTTAACTCTTAGTAACCACCATAGATCAGAGTTTAAAAAACCCATGCCAGCTTAAGGGAAGAAACACCCACTGTGCAGCTAAACTCAATATTACCATTGCTTAATAACTGAGGCTTTCTGTAGCCTAAAATCAGGAAGGACTAAGCTGGTAACTGCACTACAAACCATACATATGTATCAAGAACAGAAGGTCACAACACCAAAATCTGTATAAGCTAAGTACAGGATAATAGGCAACAGAGATACAAGACACAGATGGTACTGCCGTGAACAGAAATCAGAAAGTGCGTACATAAATCCACACATATGTCCACACACACAGACACATCTCCTGTGTTAATCCTATCCAGGTAATGAAGGATGTTTTAAATTATGATCATCAAAAGGTTTTGAATTAATAGGATTGGGTTTTGGTTTTCTTTTCTCTCTGATTTTTTCCTTTGGCTTGCTCACCTGCAATTTATGGAGGGTCAAAAAAAGACTTCTGGCAACTGCCCTTAATACCAAATGCCTTTTGCATGTCAGCTCCACAATACTTTGCATCATCCATAGCCTCTATTAGCAAATTGCCCTTTCACCCCAATAGCACCCATCTGCCATTTCCACAGCTTTTCCTCCTCCCCTGAAGCACCTTTAAGGATGGTTTCAAGGCAAATTCTTTGATTCTGGTGCTGGAGCATTAGTAAGGAAAAAAAAAAATAGGAGAGAAGAGCTAAGTGGTTTCAGAAGAAAAGGAGCAAGACAAAAGTAGAGAACCATAACTACAATTTTTCACAACTCCTCCTCTCTTGCGTCTTTTGCAAAAGAACTGCTGAATTCTACTTTCCTAACCAAAAACCTTTTGTTCCTCAGAAGGCTAAAGGATATGCTGAGGGTCCTATGGAAGAATAACTGGAGGCTAGTAGAAGAATGGAAATGAAATGGTCCTCAGGACAACCCCTGTGGTGCTTTAAGGCTTTATCTTTGACTGCCTTTCACTGTCACAGCAAGACTGAATTCATCAGGAGCCCAAGTAACAGTATCAATACTTGTGCAAGATACCAAAAGTGTCAAGAGAGATGGGAAGGAAAAAGATAACAGCGAAACAACAAACCACAAAAATAGTAGCAGGTATCTAGTTGAGTTTTCTTACAGTATAAGACAAAACATGGCTTTCACTACTAAAATGCCTTTGAAAACTCGCATGACAGCATTTGTTTCCATGGTTTTATATAATGCTGCCTCAGTATTAGCTAGGGTAAAATTATTCTTCATTTGTAAGATAGAAATCAATTTCCTGCACTATGTGCTGTAGAAGCATTCATTGCTCATTCCTTTTTTGGGACTAATATGCAGAGAATAAATTAAGAGCTCTTCAGGCTTGCCACTTTTTTCCCCTGAGCACGTGGACACTAGCGAGCACAACAGTAGCACTGCTGTGGCACTGCTATCAGCTCACACTTCTGAAGAGTTTAAGGAAATAGGAAATTCTGTAGAATAACAAAAATGCATTAAGTGATTCAGATCTGTTTATGCTTTTTTTCCCAAATAAACTGTTATTAAAGAGTTAAGGCACTGTATGTGTGGGCGAACTGCTCTCTGTAATTGCTATCTATGGAGAGATCTGGAGAGATGGTGATCTTCAGCAAGGAAGGCTGCAGACGCAAGTCTTTTCAAACCAATAAAAATACCAACATTTAAGTGGGGTTTTTTGCCATAGATCCTTTGTATGTAAATTACTCAGGTCAGATGGAAAATGAAAGACTTCTCACTGGACAAAACATTGTCACTTGAATATAGGAATATAGTGCCAACAGAAATCTAATCTGTATTTGACAAAGTCATCTACTTTTCCATCAGAAACTGGTTAAAAATTCTCCTAAAACCCCTCGTATTCTAGTCAAAACATGTTCCTGTGTGTACACAAGTTCAGAATTATTTTAGATGGCTCTGAAATATCCTGACTAAATATTTTTAAGGGCCTGTCCCAGTTGTGGGTATCAAATAGTGTTTCATCCTTGCACTGGAATACCACGTAGAAAGAGTTTAAAGACCAAAAACCTGACCTGACTGCTGCCAGTGTTAGAACCTCTCATTGCTCTGTTTTCCAGAGCTTCTCCTCATGTAATACCTTATTCAATACAACCTCAGCATAATACATACATGCCTTATATCTCACATTCAATGTGACCAGACATTTTCTTTTCTCTGGGCTTGATTTTGCAAAACATTTTCTTCCATGAGTAACCTTCTCTCACAAAATGTGTATCTTCAAGGTCTGTATTCAACTAGGGAAAATACTTCTGAAGATGGAATTAGAGCACAAGTGCCAAGCAAACAGCTGGTGGGCTTACCCAGCCTGCAAAATATCTCCTGGTCCACAGACTCCTCGTGAATGTTGGCTCATGTCAAAACTGCATAGCATTGCACCGGGCAGAGTGCTGACTCACACTGTAAGATTTCACAAAGCTCTGCAGACCTGTCTGGAGGTACCAGTTCACGCCTGGAAGCAGTGAAGACACATTTGCATTGAACCTTCCTTGTATGGGTTTCAGCTAGAAACACTTTGCAAGGGTAGCTATGCCACTATCCCAAAGCAAATCAGACCCAAACTGGTTCAGACAGTGCCAGATATCAAGGAGCACTATACTGGTATTCAATTTTAGATTTTATCTGTATGTAACTGTGGAGAATTTAGTAACTTTGTGGAAGGTGGCTCTTCTACACACCAGAATGTAAAGTCTCTAATCCAAAGTAATCTTTGGATTAAAGACTGGAGCCTGCAGATTGCAATTCCAGGGTTTACTTTGAAGCTTCAGCTTTTTTCCTTGCAGTGGTTTGACAGTGGTCAGCATTCAGCATATTCAACATGCTTAGATCCAACTGGCTTTTCCTTTACCATTTGGCACTGAAGGAAAGCAACAAGGACTTTTTCTAGCCCATTATGTCACATTAATGGACCAGATAGATTTTACAGCCCTTGCAGTCTTCGGAGGACACAAACTAATTCCTTATACTGTAAGAGGAGTGTGAGAATCAGATATAAATAAGTTTCCTTTTTCATCCCACCAGAACTATGAAAGCAGACACAAGATGGAGCAACACTTTTGCTCCCTGGGAATGTCAGACAGCATTCAAACAACACTCAGCAGAACCACCCTGAGGTGTATTTGCTCCATATTGTTCCCAGCACCAGACAGGCCCCAAAAAGTAACTGTGGTCCATTATTTCATTGAGTTTGAGTATGAGGTCAGGGGGAGTTGTCAGGATCAGCCTTCCTACATTCATGGAAGGAAATATTTCCTTTTCTTTAATATCTCTTATCTATTCTACCTGCAGACATAAGATTTGTTACATGTCCAGTTGATTAACTAAAATATTTCTCTTAAAACTCACACTAATTCACTGACTTTACTGATTTTCCACATACTTTACTTGTTACTATTCCTACACAATGATCTAGCTGTGCTGTTTGTAGTTTTCTGACAATAATTCACTCCAAAAAGGGCACCCTCTTCCCAAAGTGTGATTAATGACAACTTGATCTGTGTACAACTAGTCTAGCACAGACTATTGGATTCTTTCACTTCAAACAGTCAAAACTGCAAAGATGAACATGCTGCATATTTTAGAAAGGACCATTTATAACATAGCAAATACATTACATTCATTCCCATGAATGAAGCTGTGACTTTACTGGGTTATTTTAAGGGAATCTTCTATACTTTTGAATGCTAAGGCTGCAGTTAAGCCTAATATATATACCACTGTTTCTAATAAATTATTTGCATGCTTACACACATGCTGCTCCTACCAAATGTCACAAAATCGGACCATGGGGAACAAAAAAACCTTCTACTGCTACCTTAGGGTTACTCTTAGGATCAGGAGTTACTTAGAATGTTACTACAAAGAATCTGTGGGAGGAAACAATCCAGAGAACAGTTAATGGTTTTGTGGTTTTTACAGAGGTCTTAGGGATCGGTGTTCCAGTGTAAGACTTGCATTTCACTTAATCCTTTGCAATGTCCTTCACGATCCAACTACAAACTCAGTTCTCACAGCTATGCTGGTCCCACAGCCAGGAAAGCTATCCCAGCTTCAATAAAGAAGTCATTTTTCCCCCCCATATACCATGATGAAGTACAATTTTTTAATTCAAAGTATTATTAGAGAGATGCCAAAAGTGACTTCATTCCCTGCTGAATGCCGACCCTTCAGGTACATTCAGCAACAGCTATAACTACATGCAACTGGCCACAGTTGACATGCCCTGATACTACATTTGTTCAAACAGATACTCCACAGAGACTGATGCCAGAACACATGCACGTTCCAACAGTGAAGGCTGTGAAACATCAGGTTGTGACAGCTGGCTTTAAAAGAAAAACTGTCCAATGATATATATGAAAACATAAACAAGAGGACTCTTGTTAACCCAGGGGATTCAGTGATTTTCTGAATCCTAGTTTTAATCTTGCTACGTTTGTCAAATTTATAACTTTAATGCATGCATAGTTCCACCTACTTATGAAGTAAACAATTAAGTACAAATTGAAGAGTACCTTCTGTGCAGAGAAATACAAGATAACATCACTCAGCTTCCTCATTACTTTAAGCACTAACTTGCACAAAGCAAGCAAAGAGAGTACAAGACAAACACTCACCTACAGTTCTAGAGCTACAAGACAGTAAAGAATTTCATAAAGAACTGGAAATTCTACAAACAGTTCATCTACAGACAACTTGGAGTGTAACCACTCCTCTGATGTAGAAAAATCTGCAGTTGCTTTCACTCCAGAAATCTCTTCTATTGATTAATCAGAAAAAGGCAAGCAGCTTGAAGGCTTCTGCCAGCAAACAGACCATAACTCCAGTTAGGAAATCCATGACACTCCAACAAGCCTCTTCAGGGAAGAGAGCTGTCAGGTCTCCAGTTTTTCTCTCATCTCAGCCTGTGACATAAATCAGGTCTTTCCAGGGAATACCTACACCCCATTTCTTCACTCTGCAGTACCTTCCCTGCCATTTAATAATTCAGCATCACTTTGAAAGTAAGGCTCTAATTTTTATTAAATGCCAAAATTACCTTTACCTTTTGCTCTTTAACTTAATCTTTCCTATGCACCTTGTATACTACTCAGTGTTACAGAAATCCCCAAACAAGGTCTTCCCTTAGGCTGTAAAAGACCAAAGGAACAAACTTACCATATCTGCTTACCTCTTACAATGAATAATTATTGCAAAAGGACACAGTTAGGCTTATAAAAACTAGTAGTTTCAAAGGATAAAATTATACCAATTACAGCATTTTCATTATTATTTTTGTGTAAAGGTGGAGCTCCTCTAGAAAGAAAGGTGATCATTCAAGGCAGAATTCAGAGACAACTCTGCATAATTATTTTTTCTCTTTTGTAAGCCCCTTTAGAACTTAGTTTTCCAACTGTGAAACGTCTATTTGACAATTTTTTTCATGTGACATGCAAGAGTGCTTCTTCTTGCCTTACAGCATCATCACAGAACTGATTCTTCACCTTAAACAAGAAACATATGCATCTCAGATGACTTCTATCCACAAAACCCCCTAATTTCACAGTATTGTCCTAAACTGCATGCTCAGAAATAAAGACTTTACTTCCCATCTATCCCTTTCCACTTATCCCTGTTTCCCTGCTGTCATCTCCTCCACTTACATTTTGAAAGCATAAATATCTACTTTTGGGGGTTGTTATATCATTTTTGGGTAAATAAAAGGGAATCTTAAGAGAAAACTTCACCAGGAATCTAAAAGGATAACCTATAGATAGTGAGTTTTAATAACTGTGAGTCACTTGAAACATATAAATGATTTATATTTTTGGAAGGAAACAAACTTGCTATGTCCTAGATAATAAGTTATTGAATAAGTTGATCCAAAATGATGATCCTTCTATTAAATGGTAAAATTTCTTCTAGTAAATATTTTATTAGCTTGCAGGTTCTGAATCATATGCACAATCAGACAAATATTACAGCCATACCCTATACATACACCAATAGTCTACTGGAGAGTTACAGACTATGGCTAGAAGAGAATGCCTCCTCAGAGAAGAATGCAGTTGCAACTGTAAATGTATGAAGGATATGAATAGGGAAAATGGTCAGGTTTTGCTTTCCCACTTAATAGGCTTGAAGGTATCTGTTATCTGTTTGGCCAGAGCCTAAAAGACCCACTATTTTCACTGGCAAAGCAAAGTTCTCTGGAGCTGTTCTACAAGGGACTCTGGCACACTGGGCTTAAGCTACAGTTCCCTTTTGGGTGGTAAAGGCACAAGGAAAGTCAGACAGCAGAGATACAGTATTCCCCTGACTGAATCATCTAGGGCCACAGAAGGTCCTGTTTGAGGCTTCTGGGTAGTGAGAAAGCAGTCTACAGACTCCTCCTTTACATCTGCAAGATATATAGTCCCTCTCCAAAAAGCCTTCTCTGCAATAAAGCGTGGGACACAAGTCCCAGTTCTTGACTGACATGAATATGCAGAGTTGATGACAAAAGTGATACCTTGGCTTTAAAACTGAGTGGTTTGACAGAAAACTTTTACTAGAACTAGTAAGACGGGCTTCATGGGTGTTTTATGCCACTACTGTACAGTACACTCACTAAGCAGTACATTTATAAAACAGTTCAAGAACGATTTTTCCATCTTTGCTGCAGTACCAATTACATTGTACAGGTGCACACTGAAGGAAATATGAGAGGTCTGTTGCTACGGATTGTATTCTTCCTTTTATTATGAAATATGTATTACAAAATGTTCTATAACTAATAGAACTGCATTTATATAAATATTTTAAATCAGACATCAATAGAGTCCTTACACTTTATGCTTTGAACTGCACAACAAGGGCATGGTTTTATCATTGTTACAGTAGCGCGAGTCTGGTATTTCAGATCAAACACAGTATGTAGTCCAGATGTGTTAGCTGTCATCCTGAGTAAACATTTCTGACGGACAGCATGTTAACAGCAGATTATTACTCATGATGTTGCATGATGGTTACAAAAAGTTAGCCCAGTGTCAAAGATAACACCACTGAGAACTGCTGGTGGAAGTGATGCAGACTGGTATGTTTACAGTGATTTCTGTCATGTGACTCCCCCATTTACTCTTCAAGGGAGAATCAAATACAATTTGAACAACACTCCATAGGGACTATGGCAGAACCATGGAGCTATATGACCTGAGGGGCAAGACTCACACACTGAAGCGATAGCAATCAAGGACATGTTAAGCAATGCAATATTAAATTCATAACTGTGCAGTTAAACTATTAAATACATGGAGGTTTGCCTCAAATGCCAAGCACATTAATTTATACTGTCATTTATACGCCCTTTTAAAGGGATACTTGGGAGGTGTCTCCGATTACCAGACATTAAATGACAAAATGTTTATCAGTCCATCCAACAAAGGCAGGACAAGCAGTAGTATCTGCAGTTTAAGTTTCTCTCTTCACAGGCTGACCTCAGCCCAGACCAGAAGAGACCATTCCAAGACAGGGCCACTATCTGTCTTCCAGAAACAGTCACCCTTCAGTTTCCCTTCTGTCACAGGGAGAACAGGTATCCAACTGCTAACAAAACATTGTGCCTTTGTGCCCTTGGCATACCTCTAGAAGGATGGAGGGACAAATCTTGGCACACAGATCAGCAAACTCCTATAACTGTGCAGCGAGCACCTTCTGTCACACAGGTACAGCCCAGAAAAAAAACTCTGCTAGACCTGTGTTGGCTTCATATAGGGTCAAGCCTGAATGCCTCTGCATCTTACTCCTTGAACTTGGCGCACTGGCAGCAGAAGCTTTGCTGACAGTGGTAAAGAAGGTATATAGCAAGTGACAGAAGTCCTGAGGCAAAAGTATGTAGTCCTTGCAAAGTGTGAAAAATTGCTCATTTCTCCTGGCTCGCTTAGGCTAAAACCTAATTGAGAACTGTTAGTATAGATCCCTAAACTACCCTCATGTCCCTGACTTCGGGCTGTTGAACTGAATGCATGCAATTTCAAAGTATTTCAGCCCCCCCAGCTTCTTAGCATATGACTGTTGTGATATTATGAGCCACTTGTCACTTCTGACAACTGAAAACAACAAGGAGTATCTAACGTGTGTTATGTTCCTGCCAAAGACCTGGAGTCCCAAGGGTAAATGTGTTACACCATAGAGAATTACAAGTGATTATATAAAGGGTTAGGTGTTCATATGCTAACAAGTATCACGAGACGTGCACGACAACAGAAGATGACACTACTGGATTCTTCTGCCCTGTATCTGTCACTACGCAATGTAAATTCTGACTGGTAGGTTACAGTGTCCTGGGGCCCAGACAGCAGCTCAGGCCACTTAGGTCTGATGCAAGATCATGATGCAAATTCTTAAAGGGCAGTTTTATTTTTCTTTAATTCAACAATACATAGAAAAGAAGGTATTACATTAAGTGTGGTTAAGGAAGGTGCCCCATTTTCTTTACTAAAGAGATGTTTCCTAGTACAAAAAGGGACTTGGAAATTTCAGCTGCTTTCAGTATTATTGTACCCAAAAAACCCTAAACAAAGTACCTAGCTATTCCACTTGAGAAAACAGAAACTCCCTACATGTTACAAACTCACACTTTTAAAATTTATTATGCCACTCTATCACCTCAGGCTAATCTGCACAATATCACTGCCTCCTGTTGAATCAGACTGTTTTATGCCAACTGGAGAGGACAGCTAGTCCATCCTCAAAGCCACAAATTATAATTTTCAGTTTATGAAAATATAATAAATTTAGAAGCCTTCAGAAAACAAAGTCCACTGCCTAGCATATTAGGGATTAATTTTATTCTTAAGAATTGCAGCAATGTATGCTTCTGGTTATGGAGGTGTGCCAGCAGTGCTACAATTAGGGTTGTGCTGTCACTTCAATTATAAACCCAATTTTTTGAGGGTTTACTAAAACTCCAGATTAAAAAGAAAAGCTTGCTGCAGGCTGAAATGTTTTGCACAAGATCTCAGCCAGGGGATAACTCCTTTCCAACATTCTGAAAAAAAACATTAATCAGGTGCTTCAAGAGACAAAACACTAGAAAAAGAACATTTAGTTATGAATTCTCAGTACAAAGCATGTTGCTCCCTGGCTTCTATCAGAAATACTATGTAGAAGCATGACTGCAGATTATGCAAGTAGAGCAGAGAAATAAGGAAAACAAGATCCCTCCAATAAAAAAAAGCAAACGAAACAGAGGAGAGAAAAAAAAAAAAAAGGGCACCAAACAATTTTGTAACTGGGATTGGTTAGATCAAAGAGACAGTGACCTATGCAATTTTAAGGAGGGAGGAACAAACCACTTTTTAAAAAAGGGAAAAGTAAGACAAAGACCACACAGACAACATAGGCTTCCCTCACTTGAGGGAGGGATGAGCCAGAGGTGTGACAGTTTTTACATGTGTACACTGTAGTCCATGGTATTGGCAGCTAGTGCCGACATGCCTCTAGACTAAACCAAAAATAATGTAATGGAAGATGCACAAAGCTCAGTGTGGGGTGCAAAATTCAAGTGAGCAGGCAGTTTTATACTGAGATGACTATCTTGCCATGAGCTCTCTGCTGAAAACACTATCTGAATATGACAGTTCTTTAAAAGCATCCCAGTTAATTTGTATTCACACTCCTGACTGCAGAGTAAGCACACTGTCCAAGGGTGAAGACCATTAGTTAAACAGAGAAACAGTACCACACACTGCATAGTAGTGGTTTCTTCATGCTGCCTTTGCTCACTTCTACAAATGCTTCTTACAGAGGAGGGCTACCTTTTGCCCTGAAAATTTATTCCTTGATCTCTCATGCTGGCAGGCTGGTGACACTGACACCTCTTTGCTATTGAAACAACTATAAAACATATCCATGCAATACAAATAGGCCCTTGTTTCTGCATCTCTTGCAGCTTAGAATGTTCCAGGTCCCACACGTTCATTTTTGCCAAACTGGCAGTTGCTAGGAAGCAAAAGGAAACTGCTGGCAATGGTTCTGTGGGACTGGGGAACATGCAGGCAGTTTTCCTGCAGCACAGGAAACAGACAGGAATTTTCAAATGACTTTCCAGGACAGAGACATCCAGGGATGTCTACTAACAAGGAAACCACAGTAACTGTAAGAGGATGATGGAAATGGGCCACACAATACTGACACAGCTTTTCCAATGAATTTGAATTAAACACCTTGATTTATTTACCTACTCTCATTGAAGTTTCTACAGTGGCAGAGAAGTTAAACACACACAGCCTGCATAGTCTATCACAGCACAGAAGCAGGAAGTTTTTAAATAGGAAGTAGTCAGCCTGAGCTGAAATACAAAAAGATAAATTGTAACAGATAATTTCTATTAAAGACTCCCTTAATCCACGAGAAACAGTTGGAGAACTATTCAGAAAACAACCCACCCTGCACTGCTGCCACACTTTAGCAGCAGTTTCTGTTATATGGAGGAAAATAGTGCCAAGCAGAAAGACTGTCAGAAACCTGCAAGGTTCAAGGTATACCAACAAATGGAAAACTAAAAAGCCTGTTTTCACAGAGCATTGAGCCTGGCTATTCATTGCTTTGCACATTTAGGAGAGGGGGCATTGTAAAAAAACAAAACCAAAAAAAGAATATGACACCAAAACACAAGATCAAGCAACTATATCTAGACTGCTGTTTTCTGAAATATTCTTCTCATACAACAATGAAAAAAAAAAAAATCACATGGGCAACTATACTTGGTAGCAAATGAAGTGCAACTGGATTCTGCCCACTGAATAGTACTCAATACTGCAGTGATGAATTCTTGCCATTTAAAACATATGATTTAAACATGTAAAAAATTATTCCAAGTTCCCATTATCTATATATTCTACATATTCCATAATGTACTTTTATCTTTGATCACACCATACAGTAATCAATTATACCCAGCCTGCTACCAGCAGAAGCCTTCATTCCAGCTGCCCGATTCTTATAAGAAGGTCCATTAGGGTTCTCAAGGCAACCATTGGCTTCACACTCTGCAAAGCAGGGATTTTGCTCAGGGTGTTTAAGGATCTGTAGGATTTTTCCTTCTCTCCACTTCCTCCACATGCTCATTTATAGTAAAATAGGGAAAATGCTGTTGGCAAGAAGATGTAGGAATGATTTCCTTCTCTTGCTACTTTGATGATTCCCCTTAGGGGACACAGAACAAAGAAAATCAACACTGGTGGTAGCAGGGAAGATCCAAAACTTTCTTTTAGGGCAAAGGACACAAGTTGTGAAACAGCTCTCTTCTTCTGGATTTATTCAATATAATTCAATTGCAAACTCCACATACCTGACTGCACCTTCTTCACCTCATGTGACAGAGCATCACACAACCTCTATTTCTCACAGACAACACAGAATAAAATAAAAAGGATTCCCATCTTCCCACAATAAAAGGAGAGTTACTACAGAAGGCAATCAGGGAAATTTTCTTCCTTCAAGAAATATCAGTATTGTCTCCAATTCAGAGATGTTTGTAGAAATTCACTAAGAATTGCTTTCTCTAGTGAAACTTAATGATTCAAACACTACAAACATTTAATACCTTCCTTAATCTAGGCTTAATCTGGCAAAATATGTACAAGTGACACAGGCAATTTTGTGAAAAGCAGCAAATATCTGAAGTACACATTGTTTTCTTGATAGTTCTTGACCAGAAGACACTCACTAACATAACACACATCAAGCTAACTGGGGAAGCGGAGTGACTCATGGGACCTCTGACCTTGCAAAGTTCTGTATTTGCAATTCCTTAGGAAAACTAAAGCCTGGGGGTTGAGGAAGACTGCTTGCTGGACTTTCAGCTCTGTGACCTGTATGCAGCAATATTGCATCAGAACTGACTTCTAAAACCTGTGATTATTTAGAGGATACACTGTACAGCAACAAGTCCTTCCCCAAAAAATAAGGAAAAATTGGATTGGGAAATCCGTCATCTTTTTAACTTAGAACACCAACATCACCAGCACACACTTCTCTTGTCAACCAGCTGCACCAGGGAAGGACAGGCTGATTTGGAGTATGTGGTGCAGTTCTTTGTGGTCTTCAGTGAGACCCACTGGCATAATCTAAACTAGGTCTCCATAGGGTCATAAATGGATAAAATATTTCTTACAGATTTTCAAAAGCAAAGATCTCTGAACTTATGAAAAGTCTTGGATCAGATAAGAACCAAAGCTAACTAAGAGGTTGATCGATACAAGTCTTGAGTCAGAAACCCTACTTAATTTACAGTGGTATAAATGCAGAACAAATAATTCAACTTGTAAACTCATCTCCTTCTGTCTCTCTGTATATGTGCACATACACACAAGCATGCTTACACACATGAAAAATGAGTCCAAGACACAGGGCTACTTGAGAAACAAAAGAATATTCATGTTTTGGCAAAACACTAGTTTGCTTTTACTGGCATGTAAGACCAGGCTGCACTAGGCATATTTTAGCAATAATGATCAAAGCACAGGCTTTCCCTGAAGATTAATGACTGGCTAAGAGGATAGTTTGAGGTCTGTTTACCCCAGCTGGTCCTTAATTCCCAGGAAAAGCATCTGCAAAGCTTATTATTGCTATAAACTTAAGATGGAGTGAGGGGTTATGCTTTTTCAAATTATATGGACAACAACTTTTTTTACAGACTTGACTTCTTGTATATTAGCTATGTTTAAACCATCTCTTAAAGAACTCTTCATCTTGAAAGTAAATAACTTCATAGTCCTGTAGGTGCACACTTCATGTAAGCACTGCAAACTCCTTTACAACCAATTCATTAAACTCCTCTGCCTGCCTCTATGGCAAATGTGGAAAGAGATATACACGGATCTTCACTGAAATACAGCTATATCTAGGTGGAAAATGAAAGCTACTTAACAGCAGACAGAACACCTACGTAATATTTAGGATAGAAAGCAAATAATATCATATTTATTTTAAACTGAAGAGGACAGCTACATAAAAAACAACTGCTTGACCTAATAGAAGCTAATGTGTAACACTCTTGGAAAATATGCATGCGGTTTTTTAGACAGATTGTGAATCTCTTGCCCACACTGCTGAACAGCTACTCAGAGGAATCCTTTCACCAATTAAACGGAGGAACAGTTCAGGTTTAACTAAGTAGTTCCTAACCTGAATCTTACTTATCACAGTGGTCACAAATGTCCTGGCTCACCAGAACTTCCCAAAAGCCTGCACTAAAGATAGAAATGTTATTCCTTAAAATATATGAAATTCTCAGTTATGATGAACCTGCATCTCAAAATAAGGAAAAAAACCCAACACCAAACAGATATGCTAAGCTTAAATGCACACCAAATTCTGGATTATTCAGTCACTGGCCCAAGGAGGGGCTATGGATTTTAAGTTATCATAATGTGGCAACCAACTGACAGGTTAGATTCAAATCCTGAAGGTGTTTCATTTAATTGTATATACGTTAGCAATCATGTTTAGACTTGAAGTAGGCTATATACTATACTTTCCTGTATATTTTCCCACAGACGTAATCTAAACAACAACAAAACGTGTTGGTTTTAGCATCATTATGAAAAAAAATAACTAGATGTTCCAAATTAAGCATGTGATTCAAACAGTCTCTTTACAAATGATGAATAAACCAAACAGGATTGATTTATTAAGAATCCAATGATCAAAAGCTTATTTATGGCTAGTAAAAATATTCACAGCCTTGAATAGGATCTGAATAAGACAAACTTCTGCTCTAAAAATCTCTCCCTTTTCTAGCACAAATAAGGCTGCTTTACTATGCAGAGCAAGATCAGGAAAGTGTGCAATAGTTTTGTCCCCCAAAAACTACATTCTGCTTGCACTGAATTCAATTTGCATATTAATTTTCTGTATCACTGCTTTAAAAAGACAGGGATAACAATTAATACACCCTCAGTTTAGGTCTCTAGATTCTTCATTATCAGTTTGTAAGGCAGAGAGTAGAGTAGTGAACAAAAACAATTTAGTGGAAAATGGTGTAAGAAATGTATTTCTCATTACTTACTCTCATCTGAAACAGAGCTCTTAAACAGTGCATTAAACTTCAAGTAGTGCACTCTCTTTGGAAAGATATGATTTTGGAAAGCCTCAAAGATTTTTAGAAAACCAACTTCCAACATGTTTAAATTAATGTGTGTGCTTAGATCCTTTCTATAATTAAAAGAGCCTCTCAAACCATGAGCCTATGGGCTTTCTGTAGCTAGGAATGATTCTTCTCTCTATGGCAACTTTTAGCTTGTTCCAACGTATCTCCTAAATGAAGGCAGTCACAAATGGAAAAGAAGCTGGTCTCATTTTTGCAGGTAAGTGTGACGCAAAACAGCAGAGTAGTCCAGTTGTTAGGCACCCATACCTATACTTACAGGGAAAACACTCTTTGGACATTAAAAAGGGCCACTGTCTGATCATGACAAGACATGAGTAACATAATTTGTAAGCACAGTAACGCATGGTATTTCTAGTCACACACGCAACTGTGAAGACACCAAAGGAAGCAGAACTGCTGGTACATGCTTTCTGAAACCTTCTACTTTCATGCATACAGCAGGGTGGCAAGATAACAAAAGTAAAGCTTTTGTTTATGGAAAACGCTGATTTTTATGTTTTTATAAACATGCCATGTTTATGAAGAATGCTGGATAGGCTGACTAGCACATCATTGTGTGATCCTACACTACACGACTTTGTTCATTTCCTGCTTTATGCATTTATAACAAGGCGATATAGCTGGGGGTTTTCTAAATTATTTTTTATGTGGCCTTGTACAGCTGAGCTTCTTTCTCTGGCTTCAGGCTCCCTCTAGATGTCCTGGCGAGTCCAAATCTACATAATTTTGAGAGAGAATACCTATGATATTGTGATTCTCCTGCTTTGGGTCTGTTTCTTGGGGATTTTTTTTTTTTTACGTTTGTACTACTGGTACGTTAAAGTCTTCTTGGCTCCATCCTCCACTATTCCAGACTTCTTCAGACAGTTAAAGGGTAGGAGCTCAGATGGTACTATATAAGAACATAAGAAGACTAAGATAAGATTATACAGTGATCCCAACAAACGTAACTGAAATCAAATGACCCGGTAACCCAAACAAGATTCAGACAGCAAAGATAATCAGAAAGATAATCCACTGAGTAACACATTTGATACTTAAGTCTTCATTGCTCTTTAGCTTCTATTGCATCAGATAGAGCACCTAGACCTGTGTAAAGTTAATATAAAGCAATGCCAAATGCCAGAAGACAGACTTCAGTGTACAAAGGTACCAGAAAAGCAGCTACTTCACTGCTTTGAAGCGGGTTAATGTGGAATCTCAATACAGTTTTAGCTGCAGAACATCTTAGGGAACACGATAATGTCAGCAATGCATCCAAACACAGTCCTACCCAAATCTCAGAAATGACTGCAAATTTGTAAACACATTTGACAAAGCATCTCTAAAACCAGTAGTTTCACAGATGTTCCTGAGTGCATAAACTGATTTGTAGCATTTTTATCATACATCAGGGTGCGTTAAGATGAAAAGAACTACCCGGCTGTCAGTGTGAGTAACTGTGTCTGGCAAAAAAATTTCCAATCTAAAATACTTCAGTAACAGCACACCACCACATTTTTCCTTTAAAATAACTGCAAACTCAATAAATCAGATCACAAAAACAAAAAGGAAAAAAATTCACTTAAATAAGGGGTTTATGTTTTAAAATACTGTTTAACATGCAACAAAGTCTAATTGTGTTTTTTCCCCCCTCAATAAGGATTTAGCACTGCTTTTGTTCCACAGTCAATGAGTTTTACTATAACAATAAGGAAGGCAGGAATGGTTCTTCAGGTCCTGTTACTAGATTTATCCTAATACAAATAAAAAACCCAGCAGCCCCAACTTCAGCACGAATACTCTTAATTCCTAGGAATGTCATTCATACCTGAATCCACCAAAATGTGTTTCCCAATTGGTAACTTATTTATTATGAATCAGGCTCCATTTTCAGCATCAACTGGTTAAGTTAGACCTTATTCAGGCATAAATATTACATTGAGCTCTGAGCTGTCATGAATTTTTAAGGCAAGCAGTATTTTAGAAAACTGGATTGCAGAGATCAGTTTAATTCACTTTGGAAACACATGACTTTCATTGAAAAAAAGGGGAATTATCATTCAAATAATATGTATGTCCAAAGGTACAGAACTATATCCATAAGAATTTATATACCTCACACTAGATCAGAAAATTGTTTAGATATTAGATATGATGTTGATACTTAAGCACTAACAGCTTCTACAGCTACATCTGTATTCTATCACCATGAAAGCACGATCACATGTATCATTATGCTTTAAGAAAGTGAAGTAGGAAGAGCAATATTACACTATAAACAGGATCACCGCTTTTGTATTAAACTTCTGCAAGTTGGGGTTACGCCTCAACTTATTTTCTGAGAGAAAAGTAAGAGTACTAGGGCAAACCAGGAATGTTCTTCCAATAGAATAATATTGCTTCAAAAGACAAAAATAATTTAATCCAGCCTGTCAAAAACCAACGAACTTGTTCCACTTAGTTAACATTTATTATATGAGGGTATTTTGACAAAATCCACACACTCTTTTTCTTCCAACTACTGCAATTATTAAATATTTAGCTGTGCCAGGATAGAAGAAAGTAAAGAATAAAATCAATTTTATTACAAAAAATGTTGGTAAATCTATACTAAAACTTCCTATGAATGTCAGGGTCAAAAAGATGCCAACCCATGAACATAATACGCTTACATTTCAACTCTGTTAACGTACCAGTTAATTATCCAAGCTGTGTTTAGTAAAGACAGTTAATTCCCTACTTTCTTCATCTACTGTGCCCACTATATTTATTTGCAAATGAAGGACCAGAAAGTACATTTATTTAGATGTTATTTACAAGCACCTTCGATGTGCCTCCGATGCAATGTATCATCAGCACAGCCTTTGATTTAATTGTTGCCGTCATTCATTTCTGTGCACTAACACATGTAGGAGCTCCAAACGCCAAATTACTCCTGCAGTTTTTTTGTGCTACATACCAGATTTTGTAACCTGTGTCAAGATACCTCCGACGCTTACAACTTGTGAACAGAGGCCAACAACGAGCCTCCCCAGACACTAAATCATAATCTTCATGTTTTTCGTATTTCACATTCTAGCCACAGTTTCAACATCCATACCCTGTGACATTAGGGAAGGATAAATCAAGGAGGATGACAGCTCCCTTGTAGAGACTGGTACGGCCCTGGGATCTGCCACACCCAACACCCACAGCTTCTGCCAGATGTCTTGAAGAGTTTTGCTGTATTAACCCCTTCAGGTGTAAGTAAGGGGTTTGTGCTGAACCTTTACTACGTAATTGCTCTTTCTTTTTTTGCAGAAAGGGGGGAAAAAACCCTCCACCCTTAATCCAGCTTAATAAAACTTTGACTAACTAAAAAGACAGATAGTGGGCTATCAGTGATAATTAGCAAAACAGCCCACGTATGTTCTTAAAGACAGGAATTAGAAGAGTTAGTATCATACAACATTCCTTCTCTCATACCATGCTGTGGTCTCACATGTTCATCTAAAATAATCCAGTAAAAATTTCAAAATAGCTTTGTGTTCACTTTTTCAGACCTAGGACACTTCTTTGCCTTCTTGGGATCAGAATGCCCATTAAACACTCTGCAGCCAAACAGACTATTCAGATTTCTAATCCAAAATCCATGCAGTACACTCTGCTACTGTTTCTCTGGGTCTGATCTGGCCCCAGGGACATAAATTTGCATGCAACTTCTGAGGTTGTGAATAGTCCCTGGGCTTCAAGTTGCACATGTGCTTAAGTACTTTGTTCAGTCTGGGCCTAAAACAGCTACTTTAAAATGAAAACAGAAGCCATGTAAACAATAACATCATTAAAACCAATTTTCCTCTGTAAATATTGTACTGAAGGAAAAAATTAACAAAATAAACATACTGATTCCGAAAAGCACATACTGACCCAACAGCAGGTAAACAGCAGCTAAAAAGCCATCAGACAATGTTAATGCATGCCACTTCATATAAAAGAGCAAAAGCAATTCTATTTAGAAGTAATAGTAATAAATTTGACCTGCATCCAAGATTCTTTGCAAATTATTGCGGGTAAAAGTATCTGTGGATATAAACAGCCAATAAGCGGTCACGGTTCTCAGAGCAAGACTGGCCCCTATTCTGTACTTAGCTTATTTTGCGGATTTGAAAGCAGTTATCTAGGCAATTTAATTTGTCTCTCCTATACGAGATGTGTTCACATCTCTAGTTTGTGGGTGGCTCTTCATAAAATATAACAACTCAGTAGAAAATACTGCAAGGCTATGACTATCGTCAAATATAAATATTTTACTTACAAGACATACTTCTGATTTGCTTTTCAATGGACTAGGATTCAAGCTGAACATTAGTATTTCTTTAATCTGTTATAAAGAATACATTTCAGGTTTCTAACATTTGTGGAAGAAATCACACTGAAAGTAATAGTTAGTTCAGCTCCTGTTGAAAAACAGGCAAGAATCAGTTTTGAACTTGGTCAGAAGAAATTAACTTGTCTGCAGTATTTCTCATTTTGGAGAACATGTCACTGCTAATGTTAAAAACACTTCAAGAAACTATCCACAGTTCACAAGAAAACTCATGCAGTTTATAGAATTCAAATTAATTGTTCATAAATATGAACGCTGATGGGGCACGGGCTTTTTCTCATTTACTAACATTTCAAGAAAGAGAATTAATATTTCATTGTATGGTTCACACCAGTATCTTCAGAATTTCCTCCCCCCAGGTTGTTCTTTGTATATGTGCTATATGAGTTAAAGGGTTAAGTAACCATTATATTCTAAAGAGCAAACTGTTTGCCTTAGGGCTATCTCCTCCTTACTCCTGATGAATTGCCTGACACTTCATGTATCATACATTACTTTTCACTAGGAAGTAACATTTGGTTCCAGTCATGGTGTAAGACCTGACTTTGGAAGTATGAAGCAGTATGGGATGGAACAAAAAAACTAAAGTACATCATCATCTGCTAAAGAGCCTGCATCAAAATAGTGATATACTAATTTATAAACATGTATGTTTGTACTTAAAACACAAGCACAGAGGTATATAAAGAGAAATTCTATGCATACTAAAATGAATGTGCAGCTCCCACTGCAGTACTTCACACTCCTGAATCATCCGTGCACTTTTTGTGCATGAGAAAACGAATGCTTCCTTACCACAAAGGTACAGCAAGGGTTAATGCATAAAGCACTTGAGACTGCAGAAGCTCTGGACAGCAGGGTATACAAGGTCTGACATGATTTTTAACCAAAATACCTCTATTAGATGAGGGAAGTGGCCAGCGCAATGACAGGTATAAGAACATGGAGGAGAAAGGATGCCTTTTTTGAACATATCATGTCCAAGACATTCAGATAGTGCAGTAGAGGGGAAAAATACAATTGTTCCTACTGCAGGGAACAGAGGAGAAGCAGCATGCTTAGGTGGCAAACTTTAGGGGATATAAGGGATAGGATAAATGGGCCAAAGCAGAAGGGTACGAAGCTCAGCAATGTAGATTTCTCAAACTACAGCTGTCAGCAAACAGCTAGAAAATACATTTACAAAACAGAAATCTGATCTTTCCCCAGTTGGTTTATTTAAAAGCCTGTTTATTATTATCAATAAGCCCAGAGAGGTGAAGATGTGATATGTGAAGTTCCTTCTACAGGCTCTACCCTTTAAATCCTATCAGACAGCCAATTAACAGTCTTATGGGTTGACCTCAGAGGTTTTTTTGCTTAAGTGAAACATAACATTAAAATACATGTTGAAAAATCCTCAAAAAATACAAGTTGGAAAGTTGAAACTTCCCCTGAATTTAAGAAATGTCAAAGGTTTTGTATGTATGTGAGCACCACAATTTCGTTTAGGTCTTACAGTACAGTTATCTGATTATTTCATTAAAAGGACAAAAGACATATCAAAGATCCCCATCCCTTGGAAGGCACATACTGATAGATTGTTAAATGAGTACCATAATGCAGAAGGTGACCAGATTAAGACTGTTCAAACACCATTCCCAAACTGAGAACTTGGCTTTGCAGCCTTTCTTTTCCTTTGTCTCAAATGTACAGCTTTCTGCATTAGCAAGATGGTCCCATATCTGGGATTGTTGATGGCATTTATAAAATGCTTAAAACTTACAACCAGTCTTCTTTCCCACCTAAGAACTCACTTCACTGAAGACTTCCAAATCTATCTTTGGCACCTGACCTTGAACTATGATGTTTTATGATTTATCTCTCATTGATTCTTGTACAGCTATATATTGGCACGTGCAACTGACAGACCGCTATGATAGCTAAAATCAGCAAACCCTGTGCATGTTTGTATTTTTGGCTTGCTATCCCTACCAGAATTCATACCAGCAATTTTCTTCTATTTACAATTGCTTAAAAAAACCAGGAGTGAATGGAAAAAGCTAGAATAGGGACAGCCAGTATAAACACCAATAGCTGAGGAAGTATCTTCTATCCACTCCTTCACTCACATAAGAGTACAAAAGAACAAGAGGAGTGATAGGGGTTTTTGGTTGCTTTTGTGTTGTTTTGTCTGTGGGCTTTTTTGTTTTGTTGTTGTGCTTTGTTTTGTTTTTGGTGTGTGTCTTTTTTCTTGGTAGAAGCATTTCTGAAAGATTAAAAAACTCCTCAGTAATTCAAAATTGCACTTCAAAGCGACTGAAGAAGTGACCAAATGAAGTAAACATCAAATGAAATCCTGTAATTAAAGACAATCTATTTCACAGATAAGCAGTTCAATCTTTTGAAGGTAACACGTGCTGATTTGGCTACAAGAGGAACTGCAAAAAGGATTCCGGGAGAAAAGGTATTAGGATGTAAAGAAGAACAAAAAAAAAAGCATAAAAGTATTTTTGCACTTCCTTAGAGTTACCTTTTTGGTTTCTAAAGACTTTTACTTGTGGAAAAAGTCACATTCACCTATATAAACATAATAATAAACCTATATAATAAACATAGTCAGAAAGATTTGCTCACCAGACATCAGCTGGGTTATACCCTCTCAGTAGTTCAGAAAGAAAAGGTACTCTCAAAACACAAGACAGGATGCAGGACAGAAGAAACCTTAAACATCAACTCATAACAGAAAAACACCGTGCTTGTGTAACTCATTAAAATTTGAGTGTCAAAGCTAAATGTGAGAATAAACGGGAGAACAAGTAAAATGACACCACAGGATCTAGAAAATTCCAGATGGTAAACTTACAAGACTGCTGTCAATTTTCAGTGATTTCACACACATACATCCACGTTTATTCCAATAACTTCCTATGACGCAAGAAACGTTCCCTTTGCTGCTAAGTCTTTAAAAGGAAGCAAGCAACCAACCACCATCTAAACGCATAATGCCTGAGCGTCCTAATAGCAAGGGCAAAAAATCATGTGCTCCAGCAGTGAAAAGAGCACTGCCTCATGAGGCGTTTCTCGGCTCTCTTTCGGGGAGGCAAAGCGCCTGTCCTGCCGCCATGCCTCGGCCCTTCGCGCTCACAGAGCCACTCCGTCCCCTGCCGCCGCGGCGTCGCGGAGACTGCCATGTGCGATCGGCGAGGCGGCGCTGCCGGGCGGGGAGCGGGAAAGCGGCGGCGGGGGACGGCCGGCCTGCCCGGCCCAGGACGGCCACTGAACGGCGGACACGACTGTAACCCAGCGCCGCCGGCACATCCTGGTCAGGGACCGGGCCGGTCACTTCCCCGGCCGGCCTCTCCCCGCGGTTCCAGCGGGGTCTTCCCCCTTGCCAGCGCCGTGCCACATAACCACGATGAGCCCTCAGGCCGCCGCCAGAAGGGAAACCCCTCGCTCGCTCGCCCTCCCCCCGCCTCCCCGGTAAGCCGCAGCAAAGGTACTTACAGGCTCCATGTCCGACGGGGCACGAAGCACACTGCTTAGGGACTGGTCCTGAGGTAACGCGAACCTGGCGGCAGCAACCTCTCTTTCACCAGCACAAGCGGTTCTCTCCCCCTCAAAATTTAACGCCTGCTCCCCCTGGCCGGAGGAGGGTGACAAACTGATTGTCACCCCCCGCAGGGTGGCCCCGCCCCGCCACACCTGGGAGAGCTTTGCGGCCTGAGGCCCCTGCCATCCGCTTTGCCAGGCCCTCCGCCACCCCTGGTTCTCAGCTGTTGGTCGCCCCGCCCGGAGCGCGGGACTGGCCGCACCTTGGTCCTCTTCGTCTGCCGGCGACTTTCCTGCGAGGGCAATGTGGGACGAGGGCCGAGGCCAAGCCCGCGGCAATCTCCTGATAGGCTTTCGAGGTCGCTTTGGACATGGAGACAGTGCTTTTGGCTTGGAGAAGATCACAGCTCGAGTGGGGTGAGGAGTAAGGTTATTAACTCTTCTGAAAAGTCTCGGCTTGGGACCTGCCACCTGTGAGGCAGGCTCCTCTCCAGAACCCCCACCCACTGAGGAAAGGGGCTCACGCCCCTTTGACCTTTCCTGTCAGTCAGTGATTCCATACAGAAAGTTTCATGAAAAGTCTGAATTTAATTTCTAAAATGGTATAAAGTTGGACTGATCCCACATCAGTGTTTGAATTTACATCAGTGTAAAACTTGGGCAGGTGACAAGAGAATGAACCTTTTCCTCCTATGCCTCTAGAGGCTTCCAATAGCTAAGAGCCACCATGTATTCAGGAATGAAAAAAGTTATCTGAATTTCATTTATCTTCCCAAAAAGATACACTTATTTAGAAATACTGACTCCAAGGTATGGATCCTATGGATCCCTATATGTATAAAAAAGACTATTGCATATTCATTGTGTGCCATATAGAAATTACATTTGTGCATACTGTATACACATAATATAGGCAAAAAATATCTTGGCACTTTCTTGCTGACATAACTATTATATTTTTAACTAAGCTAAAAGGTTACTAAACAGTTCTGGAATATCCATTTGTGTGGACATAGTTACACCTTTATGGTTTTATTATTTGTTGAATAATAGGTATTTAAAAAGGACCAGTGCAGATAGTTCCATATAGCAACAGGCAAATATAGTTATATGCTGATATGATGTACAAAAATGGTACACTTTAATAACTTTATGCCTTCTGCAATCTCATTGAGTCTTAATGAAAACTAAATAAATAACTTGAAGTCAACCAACTATTCACAGTTAATCACGTGAAAAAGTGTTTATAGAATCAATTTACTAATCGGACAAAAATGTTCAAATAATGAGGTAAATTAAGCATATTACAGCAGGCAAACTGAGGATATAGTATGACATTTCTGATACATATAATACCTGCACTGAAATTCTTTAATGCCAGCTGTTGTTATAACTATTCGTAAAGCAAGAATCTTTGGGGGAAAAGGTCATATTGATTTAATGCTACAAGTGAAGTTACTACTGCTACTATTTAGTCTTGTAATAAAAATGTGGGAAATATAGAACAGAAAAAGAAATATCTTAAATTAATCTTTTGTAAATGGTTAGCATATGATCACCAAAATAGTGGAGTTCCCTAAGCCATGATCTTCTTCAAGTAAATGGGTATTTTCAAATTCAGAAGATTTAAAATGCATGTGAATAATAGAGATCTTATAGACAACTCATTCTGCATGCAACTCTTCTGGTTTATGTCATGATCATCATGTCTCTGAAACAGAATCAAAGAATCTTCAATTCTATAAACAGGAGTTTAAAGACTCGTTATTTTCTTCTTTGAAATGTGTCGATGCTCTAAAAGCATAGTGCTGAAAGCCTGCCAAGTTAATAATACAGTGAGCACTAGGAAGAGATTAATTTTATACCTGGAATGAGTGTATACAGTTTCCATTCCGTTTAGTGAAAGAGATGGAATGTGAACTAGTGTTTTCTTCATAGTGCAGTGTTGTGTTAAACCCTAGAATAAAAAGTCAGTCTCTACAATAGAGAGACTCAACTCAGGACTGTGAGCAGCTACACGTTAATCCACAAGAAGTAAATCAAAAGGGAATGTTTGAGAAGGGAATGCAAAGGCTTGTTTGCATTTTTTTTTCTCAGTATTTTATTGAATACTGGTACTAGTACTCTGAAATCAATGTGAATATTTGGGAATGCAAATATGTAATGAGCACTTCTCCTTTCTTTGAAAGATGCATATATTATTAAAATGGAGAGGTGTGTGCTAGTAAGCATGGTCTCCTCACTAGAGAGCTCTGCCTGAGGTGTAGCCAGAGTTGTAATCTCCGGGTGTGTTCTTTCTACTTTTCAAAGGATTCCTGATCAATAAAGAGCCAGAGTGAAGGCAAGGCAATGGATCTACTTCCACAACCTACGTTAGCCAGCAGTAAATAGCAAAAGATACTTCGAGTTGCAGAGCAGTTTTGGAAACTGTGCCTTTGAAGGTTTTCAGAAGAGTTATATTAAATTGTCTTTTGTTTTCCTGTTGCTCACTCTTGACTTCTGAGAACCCTAGGAATGGTTTTCAAAAAAACCAAACCCGGGCCTTTCTGACTGTTTATCACATTAAAGTATTTGGTGCAATATATTGGGTCATACTACTGGGATTACTTCCAAGTTGTTGTTCAGTGTGAAGAAATGTACAAGGATAGGGAGGATGACATCTCCTCTCTACCTTTTCTAGGGCATGTGGAAAAGAAGGCAAGCATTTCTTGCTTGGAGGAGTTGAGTCTGGGTTACGGAGTGGAAAGAACAATGCTGAAAGAGGGACTTTTTCCTTAGCAAAACTGTGAGTAAGTTGTTCCTGAAAAATGATCAGTTCCTAACTGACATTCTTGGTCAGAAGTAAATAGCATAGGGCATCATGAATATTTGGAACGGTAGAATGGTCAGAAGGAGCAAAGCATTACAAGAGTTGTTCCTTTATGCTGCTTGTCATGTGAGGTTGCTATTCCAGGCAGAAACAGTATAGGTGACCATAGGACCAATTTTTTGGGAGAAGAGAAGGAGGCATTGAGTTATCCGTTTTGTCCAATAAAATCTCCATGGGCAACTGTTGCAGCTGGTTAATATAAAAAGGTCCTACACTTAGAGACTTGCACAGCTTAAGGAATAAATGTGAGGAGCTGTGCCTGTAGAAGGTGTTGTAAAGAATCACTTGCAACTTTTTTCAGTCTTGTTGACATTTTTATTATGCAATGCTAAATACAAAGCTGGATAAAGTTGGGTTTTTTTTCAAGTATGACTAAATACAACTTTGAAGTAAAACTACATAGACATAAAAATTGTAAGGTCGGAGGTTTCGCACTAAAATACAAGTGATCATTACCTTTTATTCTCCCTCTTCTGTTTAATTCATTGATACACAGCCACTGCACACCCAGCAGCCAAAGAGACATTCTGGACCCCAGATCAAGTTATTTTCTGACTCCCTTAACCCTCAACTTATTTTCTGTTCTCCAGCTGTGATGACTTCACTCCATCATAGTCAATCAGACGCTATTATGTACTACATAAGGGAGAAGCAACATTTGCCCTAAATTGTTTAGAGCTGCATTAGAAAAAAGAAGAGTTGTACTTACCAGAAGAATAAAGGCTAGAGGGATAGTTCTGTTGTGATTAATGTATTGTACCTTTATAATAAACACTAGCTATAGCATTTGATAAACAAAGCTTGTAAATTATTTGCATTCTAAACTCTTGGAAAATGCATCTAAGAGTAATCACAGTTCTAACCCCTGGGAAAAAAAATAAAGCAACGTGTGATCCATGTCAGGTGCACATTTTTTGAGACACTGAAGAGTCCCCCTGCATGAATCTTTGGTAGAGGTAGGATTTTGATCCTATATCACTACCATTCAATAGAGTGAACAGCATCTCTTTTTTTCTGTTGTTTTTTTGATTACAAAATTTCACTAATGCTACAGTGACCTCATACAGATATGTTTTGTGCATTTGGCATTTTGGCTCACCACAGCTAGTAGAGAAGAAGGATAAGTGTCCAGCTGTAAAGAAATAAACAGTCTAGTCATACTGCTGAAAAATTATATGGTGCTGTTTCACTTCTGATTCTTCGTTTTTCTTCTTTTGTCTTTATTGGGTGTGAACATGCAAGATTATGCTATCATTCAGCTAAACAACTGGTTAACAATGCTATGCCAGCTCTGACAGTCTCTGTCTTAAGCCAGGCGAGAGATTCTTCTCTCTGTGGGGCCATAAATGTGAGTGGCAATGGTGATACCAGGAACTGCATGAAACAACAAACTCGTGGTTTGTCATTCTGTGGTTGACAGCTGGATTGCTGCATCGTACAGTAAACCATATAAAGAGGTGGCATAACAAAGAAAGTATTAATAAATGCTACTTTTCATTAAGATGTATGAAGATATGCTTTTCAAGTACATTAATTTGGTTTGTCAAGGTGTATCAATCCAGGGGAAGTAGTAGGAGACATTTTGCATATCTGCTGCTGTGTACACATAACTATACTGATGCATTCTGTGGGGACCAGGTCCATGGCTCCTTTCCTCTCTGCTGGCTATCTCTAACAAATGTGGCAAGAAAAGAGTAGTCTGGAATTTTGTTTTCTTCAGGTTATATAAAACAATTGAGACTCCTTGTGGGCTCCTCTCTGCCTGGGCAGCGAGATGGCTCTTTCAGAGCTGGCCAGAGGTCAGTGTAATTCCAGTGTTTAAAAAAAAAAAAAGAAAGTTTGAGTCATTGTGCTATAATAACTGATGTAGCACTTTCTGAGGCAAAGGAGGCCTTTTCTGATTATTACAGCTGAATGAGCAGTGTATGTCAAGCCCTCACAAATTATATGCTGTTCTGTATCGTTAGTTTCTTTCATTCTGAGCTTTCTTTAATAAAGATCTTACCATGTGGAATTACAGACCAGTTAAGCTAATTTCATCAGTAGGAAAGATACTTGAAAAAATTTTAACAGATAGGGGAAGGATTATCTAGTAAAAGCATCCTTCAGCCTGAGTAGTTGTATACACATGGTTTAGGAATAAAAGAAGTCATGCTTCACTAGCCTTCTGGAACTCTTTGAAGATAACACTGCCAAGATAGGGTATACCATGGACATGTTTTTAGATTTTCACTAGTCATTCAATGATTTTACCCAAACATTAAAGAGAGGGGAGTGAAAGGGCAAGAGAAAAGTTAACTCATTAAACTGAAAAGTAGATCTAAGCAAGAAAAATGAAGAGGAGCTAAATATGTCATTTTTGCAGACTAGGGGAAACAGAATTTGTAAGGCTTTTGCACTTCTACATATCAAGTTAACTTGTTTACGTTAATGGCTTGGATGGGTGTACTCTTGAAACTAAAATAGGCTCATGATCATTCACTGGTAGTGCTAAGAAGCCCTAACAGGATTTGTAATCCCAGTGTGCTGTGCAGTGTGTATGTTGAGACTGTCCCTACAGCCAAGTAAGTACTGTAGAATATAAGTAGAAGAAAGGAAGTATTATTTTCCTGATTATGTAGAGCAGGTTCTAGGGCCTCGGCAGGCTTGATCCCAGCCACAGAGGAAAATCAATAGATCTGATAAGTAAAAACATTTTCTTTGTCATAAGACCAGATTTCTCATTTGGAGGTGATACTTCACAGGAGACAACAGTGAGTTCCAAACAATACTGAAGTACTGAAAAGCAAATATCACCAGCCCAACAAATATGAAATCCATTTTCAAATAAATATACATTCTAACCAGAAAAGAGATTTAATTGTATTGTAAAATTATATCTTTCAGCATAACAAGTTGCAGATATTATACATGTTAAACTTTTCAAGATGTGAACATGGCCACACACACCAAAAGGATGTTCCAAGATCCTGGCTGCCTCTTTTTGTGCATCCAGTTCCCAGTATGCTAAGCTTAAAATCCTGATTGAGAGGTGATATTTTTAATGGAATTGCCTATGGTGTAAAAAAACCACAAACCAGCCCCAAAATCCTAAGCAACCCCCTTCCTTTATTTTAGACCAGAGATCCTTTTTGCATTCCTACATATCTTTTACCATATACCCAGTTTAAATACCTTCTTAAAAAATGACACCCTATCCTTCTGCTTTGTTTTTGGGTTCCTAAGACTCCTGCCTGATTACGCTTCTGATACATGATTCAAATTTACTCTTGCAATGGAGACTTTGTGAGATTTCAGAATAGATAATCCTGATTTACTATGCTATGAAATGGAGCAGATTCAGATCTATCCTCTTAAAAAACATTGCTCCTCTCTTCCCATTGTGCTTATCTTGCCCACACTTTGCTGCGATTTCTTGGAACTACTCGGTGCTCCTCTCTGCCTGTTTGTACCCCCCTTGCTTTGGGAATATAGGTGCATAACTGGCACATAACTGTGGGAACAAATTCCTGTGAGGCAAGTTAGGATGGTAGTTTGCAGTATTTGGTGCTGCATGGTTAATGGTTAGGGTATGTGCTCTTACCTCTTCATAAACATAAGGTAATTTTAGGTGGTTTGCTGCTCAATGAAAGCGGGCTGAGCAACATTGTAGCCTCCACAGGGAAAAAGAGTGCATGCATGAATAGCTATCATGGATTAGGTAACACTGTAAATTCTTGCTTCACAGTTAATGCCTGGAAATAACTTGTTCTGGTTGCTATGTTTAACTTGTTGAATGGCTGAGTGATTGTAGGAACTAATCCATTCATTACCTAAAAGAGCTCTTCTTTATCTGGACTTGTGCAGGCTAAGGATTTGATCTTAAAGACAAAGGCTCTAATCCTAGTTCTTCATCAATGTGATTAATATAATGATGTATGTTTGAGACCATCGTATTCTTTATGCAAGGTGACTGCAGTAGGGTCTTTTATAATAAGACTCTAAAATAGACCTTAGCCATGCTTAGATTGGACGTGCCGCACCTCTTATATGGCATAAATAGGTATCTAAGTTAGAAAAGCTGCTCAGTGTGCTGTTATTGCTTGTGTTATGTCCTAAAGGAACATGAGTCAATCAATAATTAAGCCACAAAGTACTGCCTGTTGACATGGCAACATGTTCACAGATGTGACGTGAACTTAATGTCCTTCTTTCATGTCTCCTGTAAAAGTAAAAGTCTCTTAAGCTCAGTAACAAAGAATTGGCACACACATGGCCAGGAGAAAAGAAGAAAATGCAAAAAATAGACAGTTTCTTGTAATAGAATGGGTGCCTTTGAACCTCTTATCTCTCAAATCTACTGTATAAAAGGTCTCTCTTTTTTTCAGTACAAGGACTTTTCCCTAATCAAAAGATCCCCAATTGCTTATTGCCAAATCCTTTTTAGAAACATGAAATGAACTTCCTTATGGATCGTTTTCATGATTGTTTCTTTCCCATGTATTTCACCCCACCCACATTTTTTTAATGGAGCTGAAGTGAACACAACTCTTGTAGGTTATTTCTCTTTAGGCAAGACTCTGTCTAGCTCCAAGAATAATATTAGCTGCTGCACCACATTGGCATGAAGGTCCAAAAGTGAAGTTGTCATCGACAGTTGATTCCTGTTGTTCTGAAGACGAAAGAAGAAGCACAAGTTTGTGTGACATCAGCTTCCTTACAGTGGGATCATTTTTGCTGGCTGTTTCTGCACCTTCTCTGCACGTGCTCCTGCTTTCACATTTTCTCTGCTTGCCAGTTGCCCTGTTTTCCTCTTGGCTTGCATGTCTTTCTTCCAAGTTTCCTGCAGCAGATGTTAATGGCCCTCGCCAAAATGTTTTGTTTGCCACATGTGTTGCTACCTGTGTCACAATGGGTGAGGTTCATTTTTCTCTTTTTCCAGAGCATCTTTTTACTTCTACCTCACTTGGTCTCCTGAGCTTTCACACATTAAAAGTTTACTACACGTTTTTTCCTTTGGGAGCTTGGTGTCCTCCATGCAGAGGGCATGTCCAGTCCAGCAAAACTACGCTTTTGTAAGATTGCTTCAACACTGTTTGTGCAACTACTCTGCAGAACTTTGTTATTCGTGATTTTATCTTGCCACTTGATATGCATAATAGCTTGAAGGTGCTGTTGATTAAATTTTTCCAATGCTTTGATGTACCAGTACTAGCATTTCCATGTTTCTCAGCTCTAGAACGAGGTAAAAATTAGTACACTACAGAAAAGTTAGGGTTTAGTCTTATGTCTCAGTGTGCTAGTTTCAGATTTATTGGACCTAGTTCTCTGTCTTGGTCCATCTAAATATTATATTACTGATGTATAAAACTCTTCTGAAACTCAGGTTAGGGAGAAACATTAGATACGAAGTTTAAAATTCCCATGTGTGATCCTTGCCCTTTAACAAATCAGGTAACAGGTTTGATAGCTTAAATTTTATAAAAGTAAAATTCTCAGCTGCAGGCTTCTGCACAGCTGGGCAGTCTGAATGTTTGGTGGACCGTGTACCCTCAGCAAGTATTAATCCTAACCTTCCAGATATAAGATATGTGGAAAACTAATACAGTTCAGTGTATAAAGTTCAGTGATAAAAAGACAGGTAAGATTGCTGAGGTAGCAGGATGACCTCATACTTCATCAAATATGTCCCTTTTTTCCTTCTTTGCCATTTTCTTCTTAATTATTTTTCAGTAGTGTATGTTATTTAAGCTCTCTCAGCAGATGAACTTTTATTTTTAAATAGGAAACCTCTTTTTGCTTGTATCAATTTCAGATCAGCTTTGGTATCAGAACTATACTTCAACAATGTAGTTTGGCTAGGGTCAGGAGCAATTCAAGAAGTTAAGATCCTTAACAGCATTTTTGGGTTTAGGTCTGGGCCAAGGGTGCAGCTGAATAACATGTCTACTGTGCCCTTAATAAAGAAATTGCTCACTGGCTGAGTTGCTTGCAAACTGTCAGCCTTTAGGCAATGCCCAATTGTCCTTTGTAATATTTGAAAGGCAGATTCAGCTGAGCTGGAGAAAAGGGCCCAAATCTCCATTTTGAGATACTGACATAACTTCTACTTTTTCTATTTACTGAAAAATAATGTTCTAAGGCTCTTTACTTGGAATTCTTCTGTGACTTTGTAGGACACAAATCAGTTCATACACTTTACGATACATATAATTTACAAACAAAAGCTAGACTTTTAATGGGATTTCTGCAGGCACATTATAATTATACCTGAACAATAGTCAACAGGGAAGGGAGTGATGGTAGCACCATTAGGAAAAGAGACGCATGACTGCTACCTGTGCAAGACTTAACTTGATGGGAACTCAGCTATTCCCATGGCAATTCAAAACACTGAAATCATACTGATTTACTACTTGGTGTGCAATCATGATACCTTTACTTTTTTTACCTTTTTTTTTAGATCTTTCTTGAAAAGTATCACATTGACATGAGTGGGTCTCATTTCTGGAACAGCTTTATCCCAAGCAGTAAAGTTGGAAAGATCAGCCCCTTGCAAAGGACATGAGTATATACAATACCTTTAGTTCACTTTCCAGCCCATGCACATTTTTTAAAAAAAATGCAGTAAATTATTGTATTATTGAATTCATCCAGATCTCTTCTAAGCTGTAAAGTATACTTTATTCTGTCTTTTGTTACTTGGAGAGTTTCATTAACTTTGCAAATTACGCTGTTTCTCTGTTTCATTCATGTGACTTTAATAGCCCCATCTGCTGGCTGAGCACCAGGTAATAGAATTAGCACATACCTTTG
Source organism: Galbula dea (assembly GCA_013399015.1). Taxonomy (NCBI): domain Eukaryota; kingdom Metazoa; phylum Chordata; class Aves; order Piciformes; family Galbulidae; genus Galbula; species Galbula dea. Next base: position 173,255 of record VWZX01005630.1, read on the forward strand.
AAGGTGTCTTGTTCTAACAGGGCTTCTATGAACTTGCTACTGAAATTTTCTGCTTTTTTCCTAAGTGAAACAAAAGACATAAAATTGAAAAACTGCATTTTGTAAATGCATATTATCTCACAATGCTGTGGAATCTACTTTGTGTTTAGAAAGTTCTTGCTTTCTGCCAGTGTCAGTCTGCTTCGTTAATGGCAAATATGCACTTTTGTTGTAGGATATTAATTTCCTAAACCACTTTACAGTTTGCTAAGGTGAAAAGGCATGAAACTGGCAAGAAAACAGCAGATAAATGTAAATGGCAATGCTCCCTGAAAAAGGAACTAAGCAAAGATTTGGATTCCGATGCAGTGCATCAGTAGCAATGAGACCACGTTGTGTTCTCCAGAATTTGCCTTATTGCCACCCTTTCCTAGGCATCTAGATAGGATGCAAAGCAGGAGAGACTCTTGATATGACTCAATAGGCTCATTTTCATGTTCTAATCTCCTTTTAATGGAAGTAGATGCTACAAATCTCCCAGAAATAATTGCACATAGCTGATCGTGGTCACTGTGAACAAACAAAAACTTGAGGAGAAAGGGAAAAGGATTAATGAATGTACCTTTGCTACAGTCAAGAAGAGAGCTTAAACTGCATTATAATTTCTGATGCTGTCCATTGCAGTAAAGATCACCTTAATTCTTTTGCAATGTGTAGCAAACAGAGCTTTGCTGAGTAAGAGTAATCTTACCTTGTTCCCAAGTTGATTCCAGTATCTCAAGAGCTTAAACAAGCACTAACAGAAAAATAATTTACTGCAGCCATCTTATTAATCTGTGGATTCTGGTCTGATAAGATATTTGGATGTTTTTTAGGGCAATAAAGTCTACAAGCAAGACAAGTTAAAATCACTTATGATTTGATGGGCTCACCAATGTAGCAATCCTCATTTTCTTATGAATTTGAAGATGCTGAGTCAGTCTTAGCAAGGAAATCCTAGTGAAATTATTACTCCATTAGTAAATGAATGTTTAAAAAGCCTTGTGAACTCAAATTGGTAAGTAAATGTTAGCTTTGTTTATAGCCTGGTCTAAAGATACATGGATATTGAGTATCAAAAAGAAAGAAAATATTTCTTTCATGAAGATGAAGTACAGGGTTGTGTTCATGCTCTTTCAAAAGCACTTTCAAAACTCAGTTACTGAAATTTTCAAAATACCTAAATGTTTCAGGTGAGTTTTACTGAAAGTCAGAAGGGCTTGTGGTCCCCATTCACATGATTGCTTATAAAAACATCAGCTCCTATCTTAGTTCTATAATAAATAGCACATGACTTAGAGGACCAAATGATAGTTTTCTGCTGAAGATCATGCACAAATATTAGCATACCGTGGAGAATTTTCTGCTGATGTCAGTGTAGAAGATACAACACAGGATGCCCTTAACTGCTTTAAAAAAACCAGATGATTTTTAAAGGAAACTTGGGAAAGACATAGAGAGAGGTAACCATCAAAGAAACTGTTACAAACAGCAAGTCTTAAACTTTGTTTTGGTAGGAGTGGCAGCTAACACCGGCCATTTCTTAGCAAAGATTCGGATTTGTCTTTTCCTAAGACTAGCTAATCTGTGCTCTCTTCTTCAGGAACTGTATTCACATCTTTTTGCATTCATTTGAAGAACAGGTGGCTCAGATCAGCCAAATCTTAATCCTAGCAGACCTTGAATTTACTGGAACATTATTGCTCTTCCAGTGGGCTTAGAAGTTTTCTTTCTTTTTCCTGCTATTACTGTGATTAATAATGATCTTGACACACAGCCACAGATGCACTTATATATATACACTAATAAACACACATAGAAAACATAATAGGTTAAAATGTTAAGACCAGAAATCAGTCAAGGAGGTAGAAACCAGCAGTTTAATTAATGGGGTAAGGCAAACCCCCCAAATTTACTAAACAAAGGCAGAGTTAGTACTTTGGACAGCCTTACAAGTCAGAACCAAATGCTTTTCATTATCCATTGATTAAAGGAAAGACAATTTCCTAATCTACATTAATTTACTGAACAGCTGGATAAATCTCCAAAATGTTTAAAAAATTATTACCAAATGTTTTGAAATGTACAGTGCTTTGCCTGTCATAAGTCTGAATGCTGTACAGTTTGATTATATGAGATAACCAATTTGTACTCAGAGTTGCACAAAGCCTATGACAACACATCTCTTGTGACTATCCATACTTAGTAACTGTTTCTAAAATCCTAAACTGCTTGCTAGGAGTTTTGAGTACTGAGACCACTTACAGACACTTTTCCAAATTATGACTCATTATATTAAGCCTTCTTTTCATGAAACTTTGCTTAACTGTGCATGTGCTGATTGTTTTCTTTGTCATCTGACTTTCAGACTGGTTACTGATCTCCTTTGATATACTGTACATGACATCCTAACAAAACCAAGTCTTTAATCAAAATGATGAGGATTCAAAAGTGTGCCACTGTCAGGCAGCAGGGTAAGGCTAACATGCAGCAGATGTGTACTTGCAGGTCAGATGGAATGAATGGATTTAAGACATACAGTTGGTACAATCTTTAGTTTAACCCTAGAACTGATTTTAAAACCCAGGCAGAACATTTTCACAATGTGCTATGTTGATTTTAACTCTCACCTGGCAAAAGACTGGCACAAATATTTTATACATGGGATAGACCTGGCAAGCCTTGAAAGTCACAATCTAGAAAGCTACAGAATTTCCTTGCAGGGAAGGGGACAAATGGCTATGTGGCTATGGTTTTTGCTTTATGACAAAAATCACCTGCATAAGTAGTTCTGTGTAAATATTTTCTCTTTCATGCTGTTAATCTGTAAGATGTAGAAAAGCAGAAAAACTGCCACAGGTGATTGCTTCTAACAGACTTCATTAATGCAAGCAAAAACCACTGAGATTGCATAAATTAAATCTGCAGCTGTGAATCAAAATAACACTCCCTGGTTAGTCAATTAAAGATCAGGGAGCACCAGGAGCAAATATGTCAGAATCTGATCTGTTTCAATATGGTTTAGAAAAAAGTATGTGAATTTAAACATTTAATTGTGTAAGCAGAACTTTTCTCAGGAAAGCAGTTTGTAAACTGTGGGATAGACTGGAATATTTTCCTCCTAAGTTTCTCTTAAAGTATACTGTCAGTCTTACTGAGCTCAGTGGAAGTTATGGTGCTCCATACATTCTAAGAGATGCTTTATTGCAAGCCAGTTCTGAAGTGATAGGTGCCAATAGTGTTTTAAGCTCCAGCATGATTAATTTTCTCATATTTGTTACAGATATTGAAGTTGTAGTAATAAAGACTGTTGAGGGCACTGGTATCTCTTAGGGAAAGTATTACCAGATAGTATTTTTAGTTCATTATAGGGAAGTACAGTAGATAGAATTTAAAAGAGGTAGGTTATGCTTTTTCTTCTGCCCTGGGAAAACGGAGATTTTTGTGCACTATAGTGATGTTTATTTAATGCTGTTGATTATGAACTGAAGAGTCCTATCCTCCTACTGCTATTGTCAGATGCCAAGAATTTGTGGATTCAAGCTGTGTGCTGGTTAATTGTGAATTCACTGAAAGATCCACAAGAAATGCTGATGGCAATAATAACACTCAACTGAATAAGCAGTTAAGCACATCTTAACAAGTTATCATGTTGATGAGCCCAGTAGAAATACTGAGATGGATGAATTAATCAGGGTTTAATTCCCAAATCCTGCTCAAGAGAGCTGAGCAGAATGGATCATTCTGGGAAGCATGAAAGCTAGTACATATGTCCAGGTGTTGATTCCTCTTGTATAAGACCTTTTCATATACAGTGTTTCCTACAGTGTCACTAGTCTATATATATGTTGATCCCTGGCTGAAGCATCAGTCCTTTGATGATTATAGGCAAAGGGATAAATTCACAGAAACCCTAATGGAGCTCTAACATACCAGACAACGTGGCTTTTGTCAGCCACAAGTTTGGGGAAATGTTACCATTAGCAGCTTAATCTTTCACTTAATATAGTTTTTACTCTTGGACAGAGGTAAATGAGTCCACTGAGGTTAATGAATTCATGAACATGAGTCAGAGATGTAGATCAAAACTCTTGCCTTGATTCTCTTACTGTGTACTGAAGTGTTTGTACAGTCATCGCTTTCCTTTTACTTAAGAGAGAATAACATAATGAGAGCTTTTTTGAGGCATCACCAGAGCAGTATCTCTATTGCTTAGTCATATAGCATAATGGGTCTACCAAAGCATGAAATCAAGAACACTCAGAGGCTACAGAGCCCAGTTTTGTACTTGGGTGCCCCACTCAAAACCAGCAGAGTTATTTTCAGAAGAAACTTCATGTGTGAATACCATGTCCTTTGCTCTGGTGATGCTCCAGACATTGCAGTTCATCTGCACCCTGGGATCTTTGGGCAAAACAAAAAAATCCAGTTCTACATTTTTCCTTATTCTGTTGGGAAGACTTTTGTTGAAGTTTTGTGTGAGAAAGGGTAACTACCGGAAATGTAAATTTACCTTTGTGATCTTTGCACATTTTTTCAGTTTTGCTCAGCATACTGAAAATGAACATCTGGAGGTCCCTATGACAGTATGCACCATTATCAGAGACTAAAGCATAATGTGCAAATGCAACATGCTGTGGTAGTTGAGGATGGGAAATTTATTTCTGGTTTTGTGACCACTGTAGTTAGGTTATACAATACATACCTTAGGAAGTCAATATATTCACATACTGCTGAAGAGCTACTATGTTCACAGTATTTATATGTATTATCATGGAACATTATGGCATGCCACCAGGTGCTCCCTATTTTATCCTATTAATATGCTCTGATATGTGATATATTGTAACTTCAAGCTTCTGTATAACCTAGAAGGTAACTTGTGCCACCTGTGTATGATATCCAACAGCAGTGAATGCCAGTAGAAACTCCTTATTTTACTATTGCAAAATATTCTAAACCCAAATCCTGTTCTTGGTGACCTCTGTGCAAAGGTGCAGTTTTTAGCAGGGTTGACATAGCATGGCCAGTGCAAGATTTGCCTTTAAAGTACATTATGGAAAATCTCTTGTTTCAGGATATAAATCCTTCTGCAGAGGATATTGTCTTGGCTCTCATTCTTGGTATCTTTGGTTCTATAATTAAGTACAGACCTGCTGACTTCTGACTGGGGCATCTAACCTAGATATCGAATTCACAGATACATGTTCTTCTTTTAAAATGTCAAGAAGAGTTGCACATTGTTCATAACCACCAACTACACATCTTCCCTGTGATGAAGAATGTTGTCATAAGTCAACACCTACACTTCTGGCTTTTAATCTTATGTCTCCGTATAGCTCCACAATAGTAATATCAGCTACCTCCTCTCATGTACCTTATGATTCTTCCATCCAGGACCTCAAGTCTTCCACCTGTACTTTCTTGTCCTCTCACACTGTCCATACACAGTATCCTGAGGTCTCATACCTAATTACTAGCAGGGCAAGAGGCAGCATGTCCTATGAGCTGTATGTGTGTTGATTGTCCAACTGGTAAGCCAGACAAAACAGAACTTAGGAGTTCCTATTGCAGTTTTTCCCTTAATGAGGCCAGTCATCTATCTAGTCATCAGTTTCCATGTACATGGGTAGAACTTAATATCTTTGAGATCGCTGCTCTTCTATCAAATTTGTTTGAGATTGGCCAATAGATTCAAAAGTTAGTGGGAAAGACAGAAAACAAAGTTGCATAAGCTTGAGATGATCAGGTTAGGAATCCAGTAACACTTTCTGAGTACTAGACTAGGCTAGTGTACTACTTAGGTGTGTACTCACTAGACTAAACTAGACAAACAGATTCAGGGGTCAGATAGTTTCCTAAACACTGTAAATAACACTATCCCAGGAGCATGTCCAGGGAGACTTGCTTATGTCAGCAGACTCACCTTGTGTCTCCTTCCACATTTTGTATCATGGAAATAACTTTGAAACTAGGACAGTGTCTAAGGCTAATTATACTGGCATCTAGGGGAGTGTTTTGGCATTGTGGAACTGTGCAGTGGAAACACCGTACGCTGTGTTTGGGAAAGGATTTTTTAAGAAGCTGTAATTCAGTTGTTTCATTTAGTTCTTTGTTGAACAAGAACTATCTACAGTGTGCTGGTTGTTCAACTGGACATACTTATCCTTCAAGTAGGCAGGATATATAACTGAATTGTATTTGAGGTTTGAATGTTCCTACCTACTTGCTCCATAAAAGATCGCCGTCTTGGGCTGCCTTCTGTTATGCCAAAGGGAACAGGCCAATCCATTGGAACAAACTGTGTCATATGAATTGTTGCCATAAATCCACTGCAATCAATTGAGTTAACAGTGGTTACAAATTTGATCCACAATTTTTTTTCCCACGTGAATTCTGTAAGCAGTACTTTAAAAATACTCATTAAACTTCTCCTCAGTATCAACACAATAGCATAACATCCCATGCTTGAACTTCCTCTGTGTAAATTGATTCATATAAAGAGTCTGTCTGTGAATGTCTCTATGCAACAAGTATTGGATACTTTGATTCACCAGTGTAGGGGTCACTGGTTGATGTCTCCATGGTGTTCAGAGATTTTTTTATCTTTATTTTTCTGATTTTCAGGTTTAAAAATAATCTGACTTGCTACTAAATTATGGTGTGCTAGACATGGAAATATATGTATAGATGTTCGTATGTGTGTATAAATTTGATTGTATGTTTTGACTGGCATACCACTACATGTCAGTTAACAGTATGATCAAATCTTTATTCAGTTTTGAGGTAGCATATCACATGTCCTGGCTGTGAAGAGGCCATAGTCTGAAGTTTTTTGATATAATATTTCTAATGTATTTTTAATGACTATATATATACAGTTTTTCATTTAAAAAATCATCATCTTCACTTCCAAAAAAGAGCTCTTACCAAAGAGCCTCTTATACTGAAAAATTTGTGAAGATGCAGATTATTCAAAGCAAAATGAATGCTTGCTTGCCTTAATGAACTTGAGTTCCTTTGAATTCAGTGTTATTGAGCTTCTTCTCTCCATATACAGACACATTTACAGGACCGTTCCTGTAGCAGCAGGCAAATGTGGTTAGTTTAGTTGGAACTACTGTCTTTAATGCACTGTTTTAACTGGATTAACTTATACTCTTACCTAAAAACTCAGGTAGGACTTGCTGGTAAATTTGATTGACTGTATTTGTCTTTTAAAAATTGAAAACTTAAAAAAAAATATTTAGGATTAATAAGGTGGGAATTAATTTACAGAAGTGCTAGAGTCCTGCTTACTTTACACAGTAATTAAATAGCTTGATTATAAATAGCAAACATTTTTAAGTCTTCTGCTATCATAAAACAGTTTGCAAAGTCAGCATTACATAGCATGAAAATGTCAGACAGAAATCCATCTCTCTCTTGTAGTTCCCCAACCACCAGATGTGTGTGTTTCCCTGGTTTTCTTTAAAAAAGAAGAAAAATTTTTCTTCTGGGAAAAAAATTTAAACAAATTGTGACCTTCGTATGAGCTAAATTATTTAATTGTTCAATTCCTGTCCTGTTTTCTCCATTTTAAGAGATAATCATAGACAGATCACAAACTTGAAGGTGCATATATTGAACTCACATAAAGCCTCTGAGGCAAAAGCCGTCTATTTCTTCATCTTAGTTTATATAGAGGCTAAGTGAACCAAATGTGTGAAGTTTAGATTTAAAGTTCACAGATTATCCTTCACAGAACTAATAGAGTGAAAGCTCTCTGAGTAACCCAAATAATCAAACTTTTTTGTTGATGGATGTCCTGAATTTAGCTGAAAAGTTTAGCTGAGCCATTTGTGTTGGGATCTGGTTTATATTAATGCAGATAGAAGGCTGCCATCCTAGAAATGTCTTCCTATGTCAACAGCAGGATTTATTTGGGTAATCTGTGTTATGCTGCGGGCCTTTATAGTAATTGATTTCTGAGATCAGCTCCATAGATACATATAGGGCAATTCCTTGTTACAGAGCTAGAGCTTTAGTGTGCCAGCCCTCTTGAACAACAGAGGAAAAAGAACCTCAACAGAGATGCAGAACATTTTACAAACACCAGTGACACTTCTTTTGCAGCAGTTTCCAGGGGTGGCATCAGGCAATGCTTGTAAATCACCACCATATTTTTGAACATGCAAAAAGATATGCCTCTGCTTAGTGCAGCTGAGAAGTGGAGAGAATCCAGTGGATTCCATTACAGGACCAATTTCACTGGGCCATTAATTTTATCGTACATCACTCCTCAACACAAAGCAGACTTTATGCTACATGAGCTGGCAGCCCAGTGGTTCACAGTTTCTTGGAGAATCCAGGTGGGGCAGCTCTGGTGGAATGGCTTGTATAGTCCCTTCCTCACAGCGTAGATGTTGAGCAACAGAGGATGGGCAAAAGCAGAAGCAGATGAAGTTTTCAGTATAATATTTTTCTAAAACTCACAGCTTCCCAAGTTCTTTGGGTAGGTTAAGAATCTTCGTTTTCATTTAAAAATTAAGTCTCAGAAGCCATGAAGTAAATCAAAAGAAAACCAGACAGATATTAATCTTGTGATGTTTGAGCCAATTTTGTGTTTTGGGGAACTGTCTTCTGGTCTTTGAACACCTGGATTTGGCAAAGCTGCTATCATGCCTGGAACAACATACCCAAAGAGTTTTCTTACCATCACTATTCCCCTCCCGCTCCCTTTCAGGCAAATGAACTAATCTGGACACAATATTTCAACATGTTTTCTGCACTGAAGATAGCTAATAGCAGAAAGAATATCTCTAAAAGCGCAAATAAGTTGCTGAATAATGAGCTCTTCACAAAGTAAATTTTCCAAATCTATGATAAAATAAAATATTAAAAATTAATTTCTCTACTTACCTGCCTCAGCCCAAATTTAGGATTCAGTTTTCCAAGAGATAGAATGATGGCATAACTGCTAATCTAGGGGCTATATGTTCTCATACTTTAATGACTGCCTTGACAACATTATGATATTTACATCACAAAATTTTTTATGTGGTCATCAATGTGGGAAAGAACTTAGTTCATAATTTTGTGTTCTTTATCAGCTTAAGGAGAGTAAAAATCCAAGTGTATACATTTATTTGAATTAGCCTTTAAAGACTTTGAATTCTCAGATCCATTAGAACTAAATCCTTAAATGTTTTCTGGCAATCAGCAGTTTTTTGCTGGATCAGTAGCACATTAGAGGTATTATGCAGATTTGATTTCTTTATGTCTAAATATCCTGGAACTTTACAACAGTTACTAATAGTCCCAAAACAGAAAACAAAAATATTGCATAAGAACTTGAAATGGAGGAAAATACTTTAAAATAATTTCATATGCTCTGAGTGGCTTTTAAAGTGGTAATATACCATGCATGTCTTTTATTGAAATACCTAATTTAGATTTTGGGTTTGTTTGTTTGTTTGTCATCCACTGTTTTACTTAAAGACCTAAATGCAGTGGTCACTAGGACTAGAGAGCTCTGAATGTTAGTAATGAGATATGGAGCCTTTTTCTTCCAAGTCATTAACATGAATTTGACCCTCATTAGTAATAATGGAGTATCAATATCAGGTGGTGCCTGTTTGGTGGCCTACTACATACAAGCTGGTGGTTTCACTTTGTGTGATGACCCATGGCTGCATACACATACACAGAGTCCTCAGTTAAAACATGCAGATAACTTGGAAAATACCATATATCTTATGATTGAACTTCAAAACTTAGGCTGAAAAGTTATCTGTAGTGGCAGTTAAGAGTGACAGGCTTTATACCCTGTCAGCCACAGAGAAAAAGGTACTCACCAGCATTCACCTAGGTCATTTGCTTCTGTTCGGACAGTGGTACGTTTAAGGCAGAATGTCACAAAATGGTGGATAAATACTGAATTAATTCTATACAAGACAAAGTTAAGAAACTTTGTCTTTATAAGTTACAAGTCTTACAGGTGTGTAGTCCTTACAGGTGTGGAATCTGTGAGCAAAAAGGAGTGAAGCAGAAAATAAAGGGGAAGAAAACCTGGAAGGAAAAAAGTAGTGGAAAAGGGAAGATATGAAATGGTAAAATAGAGAATACAGAGAAATATAAACCAGCAAATACACTGTTGGCCCCTGCTTCCAAAACATCTGACCTCTCCCCTTACCTCCTTTTCAGAATTGATCTACTTCCTGTGAAAAAAAGCTTGTTATGTAAGAAGAAAAATTCAGCAAAGTATTTATGCACATTTTTCACTCTCAGCAAGTGAAACATCCTGCTTGTTTCACCATAGTGACTGTCATCCCTTACATTAGGTATTTGGTTATCTACCTTACCAAAGTGAAGTTTCGTAATTATTTTGTGTAGTCTAAGCTAAAGAGCTTGGTTATGATGATAGATGGTGGCTTTACTACACCATCAGCAAGCAGCATGATGAGTAGGAAATTAGGAAGGAGTAACAAAGAAATAAGAATATTCCCACTGATGTGAGACAAACTTTGAAGAGGTTTGGGAGGATTTTTGGAGCAAACATGCTGGCTCAGGATTTTCCACAAACTGGTTCACCCATCTCTACAGTTACTGTTAAATATCTGTGACACATGTGAGTTGATTCAATGGTGAAAGGCTTAAAGATCAGGCTGGGTTTACATTTTTCTTGCAAGGCTCAATATCATGAAAACATTCGAAGTGTAAAGAGCTGTAGAACTGGCTAGTTTCACATGTCATGCTGATGCTGTGTGGCTTTGTAAAAGAACTGATACACTTTGACGCTCTAGGCCTGAAGCAAATACAGGCTATAGGACTTCTGAGCATGGCAAGAGACCGTGAAGCAGCAGCATAGAGCACCAGGTAGCATCAAATTCCTGGCTGTCTTCCATTTCCCTGTCACACTGTGTATGCTTAATAAACTGCTTTTACAACAGTGATAGGATGTGACTGCCACCTGCATGCTATGTGATATGTGTGCTCTACAATGAGAACATTTAGCAGCTGCAAGATATAACTAGTTTAAGCCTAGAATGCCTGCATGTTCTTAGGTGAGCTCACTACTTTCCAAGCTGTAAAAATGCTTAATTCCTGTGTCACTTTATGTTATTTTGTAGTTAATATTGTCAGTGAGTTGACAAAGGCTCATAACCAGGGGCAGAATCTAGCCTGGCATATTTAGTAGGATATGATCTTTCAACCAGAGACACTACAACCTCGTAAGGGCACATAATCTGCTTTGTTTTCACATCTGAAATGTGAGAGTGGATCTTGTGTTGCTGAGCTGGAATTGCCAACTCTGTGACAGATATATGTGAGATCAGTGCTGATATAATATAACCCACAAATGCCAAGACCACGTTCTGGTTTAAGATCTTTAAAAAAATAACTGACTGACAGCTTAGCAATATGATTTTTTCTGATGTTTTGGAGTGGCACTTAGATGGAAACCTCTTGGGAGCAGGAAAACCTCTTTTTTTTGATAGTTACACAAGGCCCTGTTCCTATGTAAAGTTAGACTGAAAAATCATTATCGTATTATTGTGATTGTTTAAATTTAGAATAATGCAAACACTGTAGGTAACTTATATTAAGATCTGATATTTACTAATACATCTTGTGTAAAAGTAACTTTCTCCTCTTCAATTCTCTTCTGCTTTCCCATTTTGGGTCTGCAGTCACTCTTCTTTAAGCTTCAGTTATATTACCTCATTAGCCTTGTCTTATTCTGCAGAAGCAGTAAATTCTGACCTGCTCAAAGGCAAATCTTTATGCTGTAGTTAGCAGGGGACTGTTTATATGTAGGTCTTCACTTCCTGCTCATTGTGTCTTTTGCTACATATGACAATTATCTATCAACTACATCTTTGTCTTTCGCAGTCTAATAAGGAAGCCAAGCTTCTTTCACAAAGAGCGGAAGTATCTTGCTGCTTTCCAATAGGTGACCCCAGATACTTCATACGTAACCATTGATTTTCTATCCAGGGATATGTAGGAAATCTTACAAAGAGCATGAGTAAGGACGCATCTAATAACATGTCAGACTTTTCCTGTTTCCACACTTGAATGCTCAGTCCAGAATACTGATCCCTGCACCAGAGAACAACCACAGTTTACAAAGTCAATATATACTGTATGAAGTAGCTGTATAGTTATGATAGTTACCACAGGGAATGAAACCTAAAATTTTTAGATGCAAGCAGAGGGCATAGGCAAGATCTGACTTTTCTCTGAAGTAGGCTCAGCTAGAGGAAAAATATTGATTTTCACCACAGCCATCCTTCCTTCAAAAGTTATTTCATGTTTGAAAGGAATGCATGAGGCTATAGAGGAAAAGAAAAAGGGTGATATTTTATCTTATTTTATAATTTTATTTTATTTACAAGATCACGTTATTTTATGTTTGTTCTTTTGAAAAGCAAATAAAACAGAAGATTTTTTTTAAGCTACAATGTTTGATGCATACTGCATTGGAAGTTATTCATTGGTATCAGTGGTCAGTCATGGCAGTCATGCTTTCTTCCAAACAGATGCTACAGACATCAAACAAAATAAGTAAAATAAATTAAACTTGAAAGGTTTAGTTTGTTTGCATATGCAAATGCACCCAAATGTTAAACAATTTCTCTGAACCATTTGCTAAGTCTTAAATCTGCAAAGTCTGGAAACAGCTTTTCTAAGCCTACAAGCAGATTGCCAGCTGCAGTTCTGAAATCAATTGTTTGGTTTCCAAGCCCTTTAGTGAATACTGGCTTTTACTAGGAGAAAGGCTTGGTGGGCCACTGGTCAGATGCAGAATGAGGTTGCTATCAGAGTTGAATGGCTTTTCATAGAACACTTATGCAGAAATGCAGGTGCTCTCCTTTCAGATGGGCCAAATGAAAAGTGGAGTATGTTATTGGTGAAGTAGATATGGAGATTACATTCTCTACATCCCCTGGAAAATCTAGTTTTGCCTGTGTTTCTACACTCATTTCTTCAATGTGAGCAATTGACAGCCTGAAATTAATGAGCATCATGAAAAAAAATAAATAAAATCAGTTAAAGAAGTGTATGCTATATTAGTTGTCATATTATGCCATTTACTTGAGATAATTACACATTTTAGAAATATAGCTAGAATCATTGCATAGAAAAAGCAGAACTGGACACCATACCCAAATTAAAATATACCCACATTGTAGTATATTTTGTCCATAGGAGTTTTAGTTTTATTCCTGTCCCTTTCAAATAATAATAGAGAAAACCAAACAACCCCCTTCTTTTTTAAACAGTTCCACTTGGTGTTCTTTTTGCTCATTCTTCTGAAGAATTTCTGCCTGAAGCACAGCTACAGTACAATCATAAAACATACCAAGGTATCAGCATTCTCCAGTACTCCAAGCACTCAATCACTGCTCTGTGGATGGCTGAGAGTGTGCATTTTTTAATAGTCACAGCTGAAAATACTTCAGCACTTAGAAGTGCCCAGTTCTGCAAGCCTTCCTTGGCCAGGACACTTCCCAAAAGTTCAGTGAAATTCTAAACGTAGTAGGACTGCCAATTCAAAATCAAAATCTTGGGGATGTACTTCAAGGAGTAAAAACCCAAAGCAATAAATGAACTGTGAGGAAAAATAAAAGGTCTTTTTTGATTTAAAAAGCAAAAAAAAGCATGGTAACAACAACAACAACATCTTAAAAATACTAACAAAACACAGTTCTGTATTTCTGAAAGAGTAATTCCTTATGCAGGAAAAACCTGTGTCATTAAAGTTAGCTAAAGCAAAAGCCCAATCCGGCATCTTTGCCCATTCCAAACTTCTGCTAACTTCATGCAAACATAAAAATCTTGTACTTATAAAAAATAAATGTAGAGTTTATAGTGATACAAGGAAGCATGAACCTTACTAATACAATATAAAAACTATACAAAATTACTAATAATCATGTAAGTATGGATAGTATGAAATGCGCTAAAAAAGGTGAGGGATGTTAACAGAAATAAAAATGTGATTTCAGTGATGGACTTTGTCAGATCCTGCTGAAGAATCACACAGAATCACAGAATATTAAGAGTTGGAAGGGACCTCGAAAGATCATCTAGTCCAACCCCCCTGCCACAGCAGGATTCCCTAGAAGGTGGGCTGCAGACCCAGGAGGTCCAGCAGAGGGTATTAGATGAACTAAGTGCAAAGTTATTTATCCCTCAGTTGTCTCTGAGTTTAAATAGTTCTGGATGAACCGAATATACCAATGTTTTCAGCTGCTGATACTTAGAAACACTTAATCCTTGATATTTAAAATATTAAATATTTGCATATTATTAAGTGGGTGAATGGTTTTCTGCTTGTTCAGCTGTTAATAGTAATTACTGGTCCTTAGAAATAAATATGCCAAACATAAGAGTACAGGAATGTGTATGCTGAGTCTGCCTCACAGAGCACTGTCACAGTGGGAGGTACACAAATACTAATTCAGTATTTCAAGAGTAGTTTTAGGCATGGCAGTTTGTTAATCCTAAAATAAAGTAAAATGGAATGGAACAGTAAGGAGAAAGTCTGGACATTTAGTTATCTGATAATTTGAAATGCCTTTTGTCAGTATTCTTCAATTTATACAAACGTGTTTAAATTAGGTGAGTTTATGTGTAGTTCATCTGTACCAGCACAGATTTTTAAAGGATAATGAGAAAAAAGTCTTCCTCTTTGTTCTCAGCTCATTTTGTTTTGTGCTTGCAAGTGCAGTCTTGTTTGAACTGAAGGATGCATAGGTTGTATGGTGCAAAATACAGATTGAGATTTTATGTTTTTACATCATCCAACAGCCAGTTGAAGCACTAAATCAGCTGTGAAAGAAAATAAGCCAGCTACTCTTCTCACAGTACATAGGGTAAAAAAATGGGTCCAAAATTTTAGATTTTTTTTTTAAGAATTAGATTTTTTTTTCATCTAGCCAGATGAAAATATGACAGGAGAATGAGCCTTCAAATTTGACTCTTGCTTCTTCAGAGAAGTTCATCACTGGAACAATGCTGCTGCTACTAACAGTGATAGAGTCTGAGTGTATACTAGTACTTGTCTATTCAGTTTCATTATTAAAGCAATTGGAGTAACTAGTCTAGGCTTAAGGTACCTGATCTTGTCTTGGAAAGTAAAACCCCCACTGTTCCAGAAGCATATCTGTTCCAGGTTCACATGCAAGCAGCACTGTGTTCAGTTGTAGAGTAGGTTTCTAATTCACAGTAATCTCGGTGCCATAGGGAATATGGGCTATTAAGTAACTAGTAGAACCTGGTTAATTCACATCAGTGGTTCAAAGCACCAATGTCTATTACTGAAATTTGTAAATTAGTAAGTTATCAAGCAGCATGGCCCATTTTTACAGTTTTCCCATGAGTGTTAATGACATTTGATGTTTTCTTAAAGTCTGCTCCTCCAGGCTAATGAGTAGATGCAAACTTCAGCTTCCATCAGAAAAAAGTTCTAGCCTTTATGGTTAGAGATAAAGCATGAAAACATGAGCCAACCAAACCCTAGAGTATCAAAAACCAGAAGGGAAATAAGCACAGCCCCAAGTTGATTTATTTATTTATTTAAAGATCTGGCAAGCATCAGGCTAATCTTTTGATATTTGATGGACCACATTATGCTTTTTAAACACCTGTAGTTAGCAATATTGAACTGGCACAGTATGAAACAGAAGAGCATTCCAAATATCATTGTACCAGATCCTGATTTTGCAAGTTGATAAAACACCATCCAGTGGGAGCTTACGGCACTATGCAAGTTTGAACCTTTATTTAATAGATGCAGTTTAATATTAATTATTTATTAAAATATGTTGTAAAATATTCCTTTTTTCCTGTATAAAATTAAAGTAGTCCTTGTAATATGAAACCTCAGCACAGCTCTCTAATTTAGTAGAGCACACAACTAATAGCTAAGCACGTGTGAAAGTGCTGATTCAGCTTTTTGCTTCTGTATGTGCTGAGAAATAGGGAGGAATCTTCAGATTGCTTAAAGTTTTATTTTATTATTCATTAAGAAAAAAAAACATGACAAAAATGAAAAAGACAGTGGGGTCTGGAAACATTGGAGGCACAAATCTTCAAAGCCTATGACTCATTTTATTGCATGTGAGAGATTGTCAAGCTCTGCAGAATACACCCATCAACAAATTTATGAAATAAGTTTCTGGATGTAGATTCCAATTTGTGCCAGTAATGAAGTAACATTGTAACAGACTTGGCTTTCTGAGTCTTGTTGACCTGGTAGAATATGGTTCATTTTCCTTCAGGATCATTGCAGGCATCTCAGCTAAAACCTTACATCTGCCAGAATACAGGATTAGACAAATTGGCAGGTAGTAATAGATTCAGAAGTTAAAAGGAAACAAACTGAGCAGCAGGATAAAATCAGGGCAAGGTAATTAACATTCTGTTTATATTTTCAAAGAAGAAACAACAGGAAAAGAGCAGATGCTGGTTCAGATTTGTGGACACTCCCAGGAATTTTTTGCTTTAGGTAAAAGAGTAAGTGCTGCCCAGAAGCTGTGGGGTTCAACTGGCCGCTCTGGTGAAAGAGGTCACATTGTGCTGAGAAGCAAGAGGCATAGAAGGATGTCATTTCATACACATGGCTGCTTCCTGCACAAAGCCATGTTGCAGCTCCAGATGCGCTGTTGGGGAAAAAAAAATCACCAGGGAGCAACTAGAATTTCAAAATTATAATATAAATTAAAAGTGATATCAGAGCTATTGGGAGTTTGTTTAAGGCAGATTTTAGTCTGGCATCCTACCTTAACACGCCCAAAGATATATAGTCAGCCCAAGACCTACAGGGAAAAGCAGAACAATCGTGCAGCAATCAGGCATTTTTTAAAATACCACATGGGGCATATGGCAGAGAAAAGAGATTATTCTGCTTACAGTACACACTGCCAACACAGTGTTCTTTTAGGGACTGATTCAGAAGTCAGATTGGTGGAGAGGGGATTTGGTTGATAGGAAAATAAGTAAGGTGTTCGGACTGTACCGAAGGAAAGAGAAACCAGATATAAACTGCTGGCCCCAGTGAGGGCTGTTGCAGAATTCCCAACTGTCCAAGATTAAATGCCCCTGCAGCTTTGCAGAAGTCAAATACTCTTCAGTTTCACCCTGTTGGTCACTGCTGAAATCTTTGGTATATTTTTTTTCAATAATCTCAGTGAGCTTTAAAACATATCCCCATTTGGGTTCTGTAGCCCTTCACCTGTAGTGAGCACAGGAGCTACCTGTGCATCTGATTTTCACTTCTACACAATGTTGAAATAATTTTACCAGCTTGTTTGAATGCTATCAGTAGTTTTATTTAGTCCTGTAATTATATAGCAGTCGTATCTCAATAACCAGGTAGAAGTGATTTCTTGCAGACAGAAAGAGAAACTCTCAATGTTTTTTTCCTGTGTAGTAATTTATGCTAAAGTAGGATTGTCTTCAGTTCTAGGGAAAAGGGGAAAAAAAGAGTTTAGATGTCAGGGAAAGGAAATTTTGAGGCAAAAAGTCTTCCAAAATTGTCTCTGCAAATTCAAATGTGAGAATTTAACCTTTAGTTTCACATGTACTGAGAGTGAAGCTCTGGGCAAAATGGTACTGTAACACAGACTTTACTGAGGTGTGGTCTGAACACCATGTAAGGCATTTGTCTGGCCAAGGCATAACCATGGAACCTGAGAGAGATGTTCAGTACCCATTTTTAAGATCACTTTCTAGGTCAAACCCCTTAACCAGTCTGTGTCTGTCCTTTCACTGGTAACATATGGTGTATGATGAGCCAATTGCACGATGAGTTAAATGTCACATCAGCCTGAACATTTACATATGCTTTGTAGCCATTCCTTGTGAAATCACAGAGTTGCAAGGTAAAGGATTGTCCAAATAGAAGGTAATAGAAGTCAAAGCTTTTCGTGCAGTTCTAGGAATACCCAATATGCCTAATTTGGAATAAAATTTGTATTCCAGCCTATTGCTGACATATATGCAATGCTACTCTCAGGCCATCTCAAGTTTCTTATGACAATATTAATCTACTTGCAATGGATTGTATCATGGTGCTACAAGATCTTCTCTGAAGAGGGAACTTGTTGATTTTTGAGTATAACAATCTGGTGTAGCACTCATGGCAAGGGTTTATTTTACATTAACAGATTTGGTTGGTAAGGCAGCAGTATTTGTTTGCTGTTGTCTTGCTATGTTGTTGTCTTATGTTAGATGGTAAATTAAGTAAAAAACCTAAAATGTTTCAGCCTTTTAGCTATGTATTTTAAAGTTTCACTGAGCTTTCTCTGAGATATGGAGATTACTTTGTTCTTTAAGAGTCTTCAACTTACCCTTTTATTTTTTTTAATAAAGAACATAAAGGGAGATTAAAACCAAATTTGATTTGTATTTTACTTTATTGTTTCTGTGTGGTGCTCTTTCAGATATATAGAGATATATATCTATATATACATCTGTAGATACATACATTTTGCATATTATGTCCTCCAGAACTACCATGGCATGGGTACATAGAGAGAAGTGGGGCACTGAAGTTGGATCTACATTTTTCCTCCTTTGTTTTGTTAAGAAATTTATCAACTTGTTTTTAGCTGAAGTGTGCATAACTCTATAATGGCAGAATCATTTAGTTGAAATCAAATTTTGCTATTTGTCTAGTATACTAAATTAGAAAGAGTAATTTTTCTTTCACGAACTTGTTTATTTCTAACACAGTGACCCAGATCCCAGTGAGCTTCCTTAAGCTCAGAAACACTATTTCACAGAACAGTCTGTACATTTGTGCTAGTTCTATCTTTTATTTATTTTCATCTGGTTGGTTATATATTCTGTTTGTTTGCTTCTGTTTTAAAGCAAAGCTAAGATAATAATAATTGCCATTTTATCAGCATGCCTTAGTTGGGAAGTCATCTTCCTTTTCTGAAACTTTTCCAGGGAATTTTAAAGGAAAATTTTTTGAAAAATGAAATTCCAGAGCATCCTCCTACAGCATAAGAACTAGATTTAAAACTCAAGAAGCATTTGAACAATGCTGTCAGGCATGTGGTATGATTCTTGGGGTGTCCTGCACAGGTCAAGGGATCCTTGTGGGTCCTTTCCAGCTTGGTAGATACTGTGATACTGGGTCATACTGTAAGTTAAATAAGCAGAATAACAACAGGCAGAAGATATTTCACTCTGTAAATTCAAAGGAAGTCAGTGGAAGCTGATTTATTAAAAAAAATTATAATTATTATAAATGAATGATGAGCAAGTGTACTGGGGCTTATAAAGAAACACCATAACCCACTGGATAGTTCCAGCAGGATAATCTTAAGAATCTATGTATCAGTCAACAAGAGCAAGGATGCTGTAACATTACATCACTAGGTATCACCTGGTTATTTAATGTATGGAGACTAAATTTCAGCACAGGCAGGACTGCAGTTCACATAGTGACAAAAAGCCCAATGTGCCATTCCAAAACAGATGCATTTTTAGACTCCATCTCACTGCAGGTCAGGAAATCTAAAGCTCCTGGAACTACTACCAAGCAGTTCTGTATTGAATCAACCTTTCAAGCAAAGTTGAAACAGTAGGTGGTATCAGGGACTTTTGAACTGCTTCCTTTAAATCAGATTCTGCTGTATTCATTTGCTGAACAAATTTTCACCAGTTTATCTGGAATTCTGTGTATTGATTTAAGTCATGCTTCAGTAAATGTTCAACATGACTTCAATGGATGAGTGAGTTTACATTTATGGTTGCTCAGTTGAGTAGCAGGCAGTGCTTCTAATCCCTGTGGAGCTGCTATTAGCCATTGGTTGACCTGAAATTCACATGAGTTGGCTTTAATTGAGAGCTTAGACTGCTCTGCATGGTTTGCTGGTTTGGGGTGGGTTTTGTTTAAATTTTGACCAGTGGCTTAAGCCATTTTTTCTTGAGCTTTCCTTCTTATTCTTGAGTTTTTCTTTTATTCAAAAGAAAACAGATTATGTTATAATGACTGAGAGCTTGTAGAAATAGTATTAAAAGAAGCTTTTCAGAAGTAAATAGGATAGACACTTTTGCCTTTAGATGTACATGGTCTTACTAGAACTAACCTTCCTTCTTTTTGTAGGATTTCTGTTTTGAAAATAATAAAACTGTCAAGATGAGGAACTGAGAAAAAAGCAATGGACAAACAAGAATGATCAGAGAGTTGAATAAAAATAACAGGAGCTACTCATGTTATCACATGAGTGGAAACCATGATGTCCAGTGCCAGTTTTCTCATTTATATTTGTCTTTGGACTGTAAGAGAAGAAGCCAAAATAGCTCTTTAGAAAAACACCTTTCTACATCCCTGAGCTACATTGGCTGTATCCCATAGTTGAGTTTTCTCCTCCCTGACAACAATCTATCATTCCTCCTTAAACGATCATCTGAGCTGAAAGTTTGCTAAACAAGAATCCAAGACAATCCAAAAGTAACAATGTTTTTGAAAGAAAAATGAGATTAAAATTAAAGGAATTATTTTCTTAACATATATAGAGTTAGGTCATTCTTTGTGGGAACTTCTTTGTTTAATAGGACATGTCTTATACATTTTGAAATCCTTTTTTTCCTGACCCTTGGAGTCAGCCTGTCTCTGTTGCAGGAATATCTGGATAGCAATTCTTTTTCTGGCCTGCAAGTGTCTTATTACCCCATATGGATTGGTGGGGCCACATGTACAAGTTCATCTCCTCCAGTGGTTTTCAGTAGCTGCTGTATGCAGTAGCTGCTGTATGCAGGAGGTCTCCTACCTGCCAGACTTCCAATCTTTGCTAGCTGTCCATATCCCCTGGGCTCAGCCTGCTGTGCTCTTTTCTGATTGTTGCTAGCTGTAGTATGTTTGACATTGTTTGTGTGTTTATAACAATACTTTCCAGCACTTCTTGGATGATCATGCTGCTTCTTGTGCATATTGTCTTTCAGGTTTGGCCAGAGTGGTAGGGAGGGCCAGGGACAAGGGGATGGGCAGAGAGGGAAAGAAGAGAGTGCTTTCTGGATAGTCATTACCATCAACACATTTTGTTCCTTGCCTATGAGGAACACTGTGTGGAATAGAGAATTCGGACAGCATAATTAACTTTCCAAGTTACTAGAGGGAACATTCCACATGTTTTTAATAATGATCTTAGAAAGCTAATATGACCTTTTTCTTTAACATCATTTGGGGCCTGGCAGTCTAATTTTTGATTAGACTGTGGGAGAGCTGTGTTGAAAAAAATAATAAAAAAATCTAACTGTATGTGGCTTGCAGAAAAGAGGCTGAAAGCTGTGTGCAATCCTTAGTAAAGAAAAGGTTTCATTTTTTTATTGCTATGTTTAACAAGCAAATACATTTCCTACACTTTGCTAACACAGGGAATATTGCTATTGACTTAAAAGTCTGAGATATTTTCTGGAATAGGGAGTATTTCCCTATGCTTTTACTGCAGATTTCTTTTTATTTATCTTAGTGGAAACTGCTATGTGATGGGACAAAACTGTGATTTGCAAAGGTCTTTTACCTTGAGAAGGTCCTAGTCTGTATTCCCCATGTGTGAAAACCCACTACCTGGCACTGCAAGGGTAGAATCTTAATGCACTTCTTTGGATTTCTTCTGTAGAGCATTGGTTTGATGTGGCCTCTGCCTTTTTACTAGCTAATCGAGGTCCCATAGAGACTGTAGATGGGTAAGTAGCTATTCCACTTATCTTGTACATGTCCATATGCAAAGATACATAGTTACTTATCACAGAGATGGACAGGAAATAACAGTGAGGGGAAACATCTTTACCTCATTAGTAACATTACATTTCCTATAGTGTGTATTTTTCATATATTAAAAGTTAATAAGATGGTGTTAGCTTACGAGACTTAAAAAGAGATGTGATCATAGTAAATGGGTCTAGAGGCTCAGAAAATGCTACTAGACTATTTTAAAGCATATCCAGAACTCTTTCCTTCATACTCTTTATATAACAAACAAGTATTTTTTCATTCCTTGTTTAAAATCTTAAGAGCTGCAGCCGCTGTAAAAAATGTGATGTTTCATATTATATTGGTTATTAGAGTTGCACTTCGAGGCTCAGGTTTCGAATGGGGCTTTGGGATAGTAGATATGGTACAACACACTTAGCAGGATAGCTCGTCTCAAAAGACATAGAAATGTGTCTGGACAAGATGCAGAGAAGTCCTGATGCATCTGTTTTATAGATAAGGAATTGATAGATTAAATTGTACGCTAAGTTAGTAACTAGGATTCAAAAGTAGTGAATAAAATCTTTGGGAAAGGTTCTGTTTAGCATTCCTATAGGTATTGTGCATGTTTTGCAGTGGGCACACTGTCAACCAAAGCTAAGTTTAACATGCACATAAAAGAGACTTTGTTGGCATATTTTCCTTGCCATTATATCAAAATTACTGTAGCTCAGCTGCCATGGCTTCAAATTGCTTCTCCATAAATGAACAAAGTGCTGCTTGTAAGAACAGATAAGAACCAAGAATATGTTTGGCACTATATAAATAATAATATTTTCATCCTTTTATAAATATCTTTTTTGCATTCTTCTTTCAAGTTTACACACATTCCTAGATGGGATTCTGTTTAACATATATATTTTCTCCATTGTTTAGAGAAAATATAGAGAGAGGAGAACTTTTCAATTAACTGCATATACTCCAAGAGTTATAAAGGTCAGTCACTCCTCAGGAAGCTTTGGAACTCCTCTAAAATACTTTCATGTATTTATGTATCTGAAAATATGAAGGAAAAAACAGAATAACAGTAATGTTGAGAAAAAGTATCCCTTAGAGATTAAAAATATAAAGACAAACTCCACAATGAAAGTAACCACTGCTGCCTTGAGTCTAGCCCCGTGCAGCAGCCTCGCAGCCTTAAGTGAAACATTGATTGCATTGCAGTATTCCTTTGTGCCAAAGGTAATTTCTGGGGAAGTTTGTAAGGAAAATCCAGCAAGGTGCAATGACCTTTGTGCTGTATTCAGAGTCTGATCAGCTGATGCTGTTCATTTTTGTAACCTCTTAGCATTAAACATACTTCTTGAAACTATCTGGAGGATGCTCCTTGCACAGTGTCTAACTGTCCAGTGAGCAGCTACAGTTGCTGTGAGGGTGTAGAAGACGACAGTATTCTCCTGTCTCTTTTGTGCAAAACATTGAGTAGAGGCTAACTCTATTTCTAGTTATGCAGGTGACTTAGGTAGTTGGGCATAGAGGCAGAAGAGCCACTTTCTGCAGAACTTCAGCACACAGATTAAGTCCTCTGAACAGATTTCTGGTGAGAATTAAGGTATTTACTGTATCCTGTAGAGATGCTACCTTCACTGTTTTGAAATAGATCTTAAAGTTTTTGATCGCGCTGCAGTGTTTTGAATACTGAACAGGCGATAGCACTGAATTTATTTACTGAAAGAGGCTTTCTTATGCACTACCTGTAAAGTATACAAGGACTGTAATTTAACCTTTTCTTAGTGTTGACATTATACACTTTGGCCACAACAACCCCATGCAGCACTACAGGCTGGGGACAGAGTGGCTGGAGAGTAGTCAGGTGGAAAGGGACTTGGGGGTGCTGATTGATAGGAGGCTAAACATGAGCCAGCGGTACGCCCAGGTGGCCAAGAAGGCCAATGGCATCCTGGCCTGTATCAAGAATACTGTGTCCAGCAGGAAGAGGGAAGTGATCCTTCCCCTGTACTTGGCACTGGTGAGGCCACACCTTGAGTACTGTGTTCAGTTCTGGGCCCCTCAGTTCAAGAAAGATATTGAGGTGCTGGAGCGGGTCCAGAGAAGAGCAACAAAACTAGTGAAGGGACTTGAGCACAAGTCCTATGAAGAGAGGCTGAGGGAGCTGGGGTTGTTTAGCCTGGAGAAGAGGAGGCTGAGGGGTGACCTCATCACTCTCCACAACTATCTGAAAGGAGGTTGTAGTCAGGTAGGGGTCAGTCTCTTCTCCCAGGCAACCAGCAAGAGAACAAGAGGCCACGAGCTTAGGCTCTACCAGGGAAGGTTTAGGCTGGATATCAGAAAAAAGTTCTTTACAGAGCGAGTAATCAGGCATTGGAATGGCCTGCCCAGAGAGGTGGTGGATTCACCATCTCTGGAGGTATTTAAAATAAGACTGGATGTGGCACTTAGTGCCATGATCTAGTAATCATGATGGTGCTGGATTAAGGGTTGGACTTGATGATCTTGGAAGTCTCTTCCAACCCAGATAATTCTATGATTCTATGATTTTCACTAGGCTAAGCAGTTTGAGACCTAAGAATAGGAGACAGTAGTACACACTTCATTCAGTTACTTTTTTTTTTTTTTTTTATTTCTGATGACTCTGCTTGGTCTGCATTAAAGTGCAGAAGAACTTGGAATGTTTGTTTTATCACCAAGTTTGTATGATGACATTGCTATAAACCATTGGTTTTTTTAAAGGTTCCAATAGAGTACAACTGATTAGATGCATATTTTCTGCCTTATAAAACAGATCACACCCAGCTGCACAGCTTGTCTCAGGTAAGTGAACTATTATATAGTCCCCTTTATCTTCCCTTCCCCATCTCCCTTAATTAATAAGGAAAACCAGACATCTATCTGCATGAGGCTTGTTTTAAAGTCAGTGCATAGCTCCATGGAAAATACATATCTAGTTACTAGGATTTACCTAGTGGGGCCATGCAGCATAGATAGCTCTAATGATTTGAAACAGGATTTTCTTACCACATTAAAAAAAAAATTCCTCAGACTCAAAGATAAATCAAAGGAAAGTGGCACCCTGGTGGACCAGACAGCCCATTGGCAGCCCAGTCACATGAGAGTCTCAGAGGTCACTACCTCAGTATCAGCAGAGCTATTTGTAGAGCTCACCATGGCGTTTCACATCACAGCTAAATCAGAATACTTAATAATCCGGCACCTAAGTTTCCCATGTTGCCAGCCTCAGTCTGTGAGCCTTCTCTCACTGCTTTGGAAGCTGTCCCTTTGGGTCAAAAAACATGGCTACAGATTTCTGTGTTTTTAGAACTCAAAAAAATAGTTAGAACCCACCTTAAGAGACTGTTCTAACTGTGTTGATGTATAGGTGTGTGAATTTTATTGCAAAGAAGTATGCTGTCCTCACAGCAGATACTCTGAAATGAGGGGGAGGATTACCAGTAGTGAAATCTTAGTTGTGTGCTCTTTCTTCTAGTTTATGAGACAGCTAGGGCCATTACTGACTTTTCCTTGGAAGCCAGCATTTCTAGATGATTAACTATTTTTGATTTGCTTTGCATGAATTAGATTTTTTTTTTCTTTAGAATGCTTTGATTTCTTGGGGGGGGGATAGAAATGTAGGTCAGACACTTGAACAACACATTCCCTCACACTTTCCCTTTTATACCCATCCATAAATCTAAATTTTTAAAAGTTGCAATGGGGTTTTCTGAATTTGTGTCTCACATCCCTGTTCTAATGTAAAAAGAGTCTTCCCAATCAGTCCATATCTCCCAGAAACTCCTGAAGCCAAAAAGGCTGTCCTCACTGCTGAAGGAGACTGTGGTGCATTGCAGGAGATGTAGTTTGACAGGTATGTTCAATCTATACAGGAGATCAGAAGCCAAGAAACACTTGAATACAGCTCCCACGGCTAAGCAAAGCCCTGAGCACCTCACTTAATCTATAGTGTGACCACTCCCCATCTGTAAATTGACGTGTACTTCCTTGTTTCACAAAGGCTTCAACAGGATAAAAATCTGTGAAAGTTATGAGATTCTCAGATACTGTGATAGGTCCCAGAATAAACAAATGTTGAATGCAAACCAGCAGCTTACATGCTACATATTCAGGGGCATGTGGAATGAATTAGAAAGATGAAGAGAGGGAGCAGAAGAATGAGAATGGGAAGAAGTAGAAGGGAAGGAAGGATAGACAGTAACGGTGCAGGTCAGGCAGTGTGACTGAAAGTTGTGAGAGAGTTATGCAGTCCTAGCACACTTTGCGTTCATGTTGCAAACAACTTTAAAAGTCCAAAGCAAACTGAGCCAATGACTTACTAAAATGAGGTTTTTGCAAAATTCTAATGTTGACGTTTTTGTGAAGTAGCCAAGAGTAACTCCAAAGGAAGGGACCTTGTTTTGTGCATTTAGAGCAAAAGTGGATATAGTAAACCTAGGTTTTTGTTAATATCTCACAATAGTTTTGGGGGGTTTTGAGGGAGGGCAGTATAAATAGGTCAAAAAAATTAATTATCTGCACTCTGCCCTATTTTGTCTGCCAGTTGTGTGATGGAAAAGAGTAAGTCTAGATATATACATATGGATATATGTAGATAAACAGGGAGTAAGGCCATACATCCTTCCTTAGCTGCCCTTTCCCATCCTTTTTTTGTGTGAAGAGTGAATATTATGAAGCTGTGCACTGCTTAGTGGGAGCAGATTAATGGATTCTTTTTCTGACAATGGAATATAAAAGATGAAACATTTCCTCATTAAAAAAAAAACCAAATCCCTTTTTAGAGCTGCAGGTTAAGCAATGTGGACAGATTAGATAGAGAAACTGCTGCTGTTTTTCAAGGAACTGCAGAGTGTGGTCATTAGGGAAGAGAAAAAGCTATCTGGCATCACAAAAAAAGGGTGACAAAATTCAGAGGAGAAAGTGTAGGATGCATGCATAGAAAGCTCCTAAGCCAGTAATCTCAGGTAGATGGTTTTATCTTCTACAGGAACTATTGGGATGAATATGTCCTTTTTGTTCCAGAACATATTGGATGTGATACATTCCTGTGCAAAAGGAGATAAGTCCCAGCTAAGCTTTCCAAAAAGGATTGAAGTGATGCCCAGTAATTTATACTGGCTTTCCAGACTAGAAGTTGTCAGAATTGCCACTGGTCATATCAGTGACAAGCCCCCGCTAGGCTGCAGCGAAACAACAGCGACTGCAAATGAGGTGCACTGATGTTGCAAACCATCTTTCAGCAGGAAGGAATGAAATGGCTTAATGTTAAATGGAAGGACCTGGCACAAAGAATTGCTCATGATTTGCTGAGGATTGTCAGCAAAGGTCACTTTAAGGTATCTAATGCTCATTCCATTTAAACTGGGTTGCCTTAGAAGCAGATTAATAGTTTTAATTTATTTTTGCTTTTTGCAGTGATATGCTTTCTACTGAAAACAAGATATTAAGAAATTAACTGGCTTAGGTACATCTCTGTGTCCAATTTGCATATACATTCATTGTAGGCATCTCCCTACAAAATCCCAGATCTCACTGACATTTCTAATCTTCAGAAGGAAGTTTTAAAATGCTGTTTACATGCTGTTTGAAATCCTGTTAGGTGCCTCATCTAAAATTTGATGCTAGAAGCCTATGTGACACATAAAATAGAGCTTCAAAACTACTGTCTTTTTTTATAGTCTGATTTTCATTAAAAGGATCATATTTTAAAATTCTGTAGGCAGAATCATTAAGAAGAAAAACCACCAGTGAAAATAGTGACAAAAAAGGAAGGTTAGACTTTGTATTATACTTTGAAAATTCTCTCTGCCAGTCACCAAGGCAGGTAGATTTTGGGAGGCAAGATTTTAAGACCACTGAAATTAATAGAAGTACTGCCTTCAATTTCAGTGGGCTTCACATCACACCCTTCACTAAACTATTCTCTGGCAGCCTTACACACTCTGTTTACTGCATTTTATTTGAAAGAAAGTGAAAACTAATGCAAGTGTCAAGAGAAAACCAGCTAAAAAATAAACAGCTGATACAGACCTGCTGAACAACTGATGAAGGAGGTAGCTAAGTACCCAGAGGGGTTGGGAGGAAAAATGCAGTGAAATGTATAAAAGGTATGTACAAGATGTCAAGAAAACCAGTGTAGGGGTTTGATCATAAGATACCTTCCAAAACACAATATTCTGGAATTTGTCATTAAAATTATTTGATATGGAAAGGTATAGGTTCTAAATGGCATTTTCTCATTATGTGAAGGAAATACAACAAGGAGTATACTTTCCTGTATTCTTTGAGTAGGTTTTAGTTAAAAAAGATACAGGGAATTAAGTTAACCTCGTGATTATTTTCCCCACATCTGTTTTGCATAGTGGTATTAATTTTAGGACTTCTCCCCCCTCCTTTCTTCCTGAAGCAGGCAGTGGAAGATCACTGCCATCTACAGATTGGAGAGAGTATCACGAATATTAAACTGTTGGAACAGTTTCTCTCATGTTGGAATATTTTTCTCTCTTTGCCTTGAGCCCTTGTCTCCTCAACCCCTCCTCCCCCTTGAGAACCCCCACAAAGTCACCAAAGGCACGCTATTGTCACTGAGGCACCCCGACCATGACCACCCTTGCCAAAGGAAAAGCATAGTACTTAAAGAATCTTAGAAGCCCTGTAAGGTTTGAATTCAAAGTTGAAGGGGAAAGAAAAATGTGGGGATTCAGAAATGTGTTCTCCATTACCTCATAGATATGTCAAAATTTAGTATACATGCTGAAATGACAATAGCTTCTCATGGATTTCTCATCAGCTGAGGAAAACAACAAACTCTGTGGACGTTTGTACAGATGGATTGCATAAGTGGGTACCTGCGTTCCACATATTAGTGCCTGGACTGTATCTGCAAGATAACCTATTTGGAAAAGCAAGCAACTATGGCACTGTTAGGAAGAGCAGAGTTATAGTTTAAGCTCAATTTATTTCCCAGCTTTTGCTTTCTTCCTCCAAAAAAGCAAGTAAAAACTAAAAACAATCTGTTAAAGCTTGATGCTATTTTTGTTTATTGCAGAAGAACCACCCATCCCATTGAACACAACATGAAACCAGAGAAAAATGAATTCATCATTTCCCTCCTGTACCTTCCACATTCAGATAGGAAGATTGAGGAAAACTTTCATCAAACAGGTTAAACAATTATTAATATACAATAGCTGTCATGTCTTTTAATCTCTTCCACTGTATGCTGGTTCACTGAAATTACTGCGTATCTGGCAACATTAAAAAGTATTGGAATCACAGATTAGGCAAATTAAAAGGGATCCAGTGTCTACATTAGTGTTAAGTGATTTGTCAGCTTGCGTATGAGCTCTACAACGTTATACTTGACACACTAAAGAAACTGATAGACAGAATCGAAATAACCTAAGAAGAGCTGACTGATTTCCCACTGGTACATATCTAAGTGGAGGATTGGGCTCACTGAAGTTTTTTTTAACTCTGACTTGAGAATTGAAGCTTGCAAGAGATCACAGAGCTGGAGTAGCTAGGCAATTAAAATAAAAAGTTAAATGCAGTAGCATTAAAGCAATCTTTAACTGCAGGGGATTTCAGCTACTGTCTGCCCAAATACTCTTCTTATGTGCTGGATAAATGCTTCTTGTTTGCTTCCTCAGGTGAGAGAAATTCCCTGGCTTGTTTCCCCTGCTGCCTATGTATTAGCCTAGCAGCCAGAGCAGAATTTTGCTTTGATTTGGGTGTCCATTACACCATGATAATATGATTGCTTCAAGGAACATGTTCTGGTATGTATGACATGCTTTTACCTGTGCTAACAACACCAAACTCACAAAGTCTATTGCAGAAGTTGAAGCAATAAAGGCAAGAGCTAATCTGCTCTGATCTTAGGGAAGGGGAGGTCTCTGACTTCATTGTTTTGCAGGACCAGTTTCCTGTTTAAAATCCTGTGCTCAGTGAATTGCAGGAGAATATGTGTGCTTGGCTTCCTTAAAAACTTTTGAAAAATTCAAACTGCCATTCACAAGAACAGCTTTCAGAAAATACAGGCTGAAAGTTTGGGCCCCACTCAAGTCAGTGGTAAAAGTCTTGTCAACTTCAGTAAGGTCAGAATTTAATTCATGATATTGATTCAGCTGCTACCTATAAATAAAACAGTATACAGGTTGTTTCTACAGAAAGTCAATGTCAGGTGTGTTTATTATTTTAAACAACACAATTTCTTTAGAAAAGTAAACATCTGAGTACCTTTACATTTCAACAAGCAAGACAGAAAGTCTATCAGGAGGCATGTCTCTATTTCACATATTGTTAACATAAATTTAATTGAAATGGTTAGCTGGTAACTACAGAGTGAAAGCTGTGCTTTTTTTATCCCCATCGCTCTTCAAGGGCATTTCTGGACATAGCCAGAAGGTGGCAACGATGGTTCACAGTTAAAGGAATTAAGAGCTGCTATTTCTTTGCATATGAGGGAAGGAAGAAAAAGGATTCTGAGCATAGTGGCAGTTACTCAATTAACCATGATGCTTAAACTAATACAATAAATTTGATTTATGTATCCTTGCTTTACAAGGAGTGGCAGAATTATCCAGTAGTAGACATTAATCTTCAAGACAAGACAGCAGGGACCTGGCAATTTGTATTCATCTTCCTGTAAAGTATTTGACAGGAAAAGTCCTTGTCTGCAGTTACATCATTTTGATCCTCCAAATAAACTAGTTTGAAATAATTCTTTGGCCACTATAATTCCCACTGTTATCAGAACGCTTAGGAAATTCAAGAAAAAAATATATTGAATTTTATCCAGTCAATGAATCTTAATCAGATTTTTCAAAGTCTAATCGTTCCCATTTGTGATCCAGTTGGTCTGTGGAGTGCTGCCATATTTAACATCTGTGTCACATCATGCCTTTCCTGTTGCCTCATTGATCAACAGACAACATGTGATGATTCCCAGATGTTCAAACATGGCAGATCCCAAAAGACCTATTAAATTACACTGAAAGCAAAACAACATCCATGCTGTAAAAGTTTTGTTAAAATCAGATATGTCTGAATATTCACAAACTTGCTACAAGATACTTACTGATATTTAAATTGCTTTTAAACATCAGTCAAATTCTTTGAAATGTCCACATTGTGTATTATACAAGGGCCAGTCTGTCACAGAGCAGCTAGGACTATCTGGCCTTTCACGTGCAGCAAGTTAAAACAGAATTAGGTATATATTTATATATAAAGATAAACCACTGGATTTTTTACTTTATTTTTTACCTTTTGTCTCCTTTTATTACATACAGTCTGTGTTCTTTCAGATTTTTACTCAGATTTCTTGCTGATGATATGTGCTTTCCTCTCATAAAGATGAATGAATTATTATCAAAGAAGCTTGTGCATTGCATTTTCTAAGCAAGGCAAGGCAGCACATCTTGTTCTTCATTGTGTCCTTTTTCCACTGGAAAGGATCATTATGAAGACCAGTACTTATTAAGATGATGCTTAAAGCTTTGTTCTGTAACTGGAAAGCAGTTATATGAAATCCTAGATTGGATTTAAGACAGTAAATATGCTCCAGTTTATGCCAGAGTGCTACAACATTATGCTTTGAAACAGACCTTGTCATTTCTAATACAGTAGTTTTAACATGAGGATGAATCTCCCTTACACCTTCCTGAAGCTAGCATTACTCTTCTGGGGACGTCTCAATGCCAGATTTTGTGCTGGCACTGTTATCATTTTCTGATGAGCACAGGCAGCAGTGTGCAGAAAATGAATAACTCCATTTGTTACCTGGGAAATAGCAGCACAGTACTCAGGTGCAATTTTTTGTAATCAGAGCAACATTTCTGCACATTACAACATTGACTTGTTTTAAGTTACAGTTTACTTTGCCTTACTCTTTAATAAGAAGGAACATTGCTACTTTAGAAAGGTCAGCAAAAAAAGGGGTGTTCCTTATGTTCCTTATTTGTTTCTTCTCCTAAAATAAGTTTTTAAAATAGGTTGATTTTTCTTCCCTAGAAGACAGGTTAAGAAATTTCAGTTCAGAAATGACTGCACACTTGTTCGTATTTTCCAATAGAAGAAAAAAATTGTTTCCTTATCCTTATTGGAAAAAACTGTAGGTCCATTTCACAGCCAGGCCTTTCTCATGGGTTGTTACCTTCCTGTACCTCCATGAAGAAGTTCTACTTGGCTGGCCAGGCTCCTGCTTAGACTACATCTCCCACAGTGCAATCGTGACTTCTCTTCACCAAACCCACGCAGAGTATCACCCTGGCACTCACATGGCCACAGATGCATTAGGGGAGATGTAGTCTCCAGAAGGAATATGGCCCGGAAGAGAGGCTCAAGCAGGCAAACCAAACGCTTGGGTGAAGTAACGCTGCTGTACTGAAAACGAGGAGATTTGAAGTTTAAATGAAGCTTTTTCAAATTCGGTGAGAAAGGTGAAATATTTCCATTTAGGACAAATAGACCTACCCGAAGGAAAACATCTTGTGGGTTTTTTTCAGTGATTTATCAAGTAAAAAATCTTAAGCATGGAGGAAATAAAAATGCTCTGGGTATCCAGGATTAGCAGTAACTAATGTTCTGTTATTTCCATATTTGTCTCCACTGTGGAGTAATTTTGGGCATTCATATCTCTATACTCATTTACATGTGTCACTCATTTTTGTGGAGCAGTCTAGAGTTGTCTGTGATCACTTGAGTGCCTAGCTATATATTAATAGTAAAAACTTATTTTTTTTACTGCTACCAGAAACAACATAGACACCTAAAAGTTACAAGACCTCCAAGCAGGAGCTGTTCAGGAATCCACCCCCATAGTATAATTTGCAAGATTAGGATTAGCTGCAGTGTGACAAAGCTACCTACACAAAAAAAGTATGTTGTTGAGTTTTCAGAATTAGAGTTCCCACTTACGGTATACACGTATGTAACTTAAAAATACCTATAGCTAGATTTGGAGTTCATCTAAAATGTTTTTATGTCTTTTTAAAAGAAGCATGTAATTAGAACCATATTTATTAATTAATGGCATAAGGCCTAACAAGCTTTTGTTTTGTTGTTGACACTTGCAGAACAACAGGCAGAGATTTTCAGAAAGTAAGTAGGGATGGAAGGTATCTGCAGGATTATGGAGAAGCATATGGAATACAAACACAGGAAGGAGACAAGAAGTGAAGCAAGGATCTGGATAAGGGTAAAGCAACACATATGGAAAGTCAGCTTGAGAAGAACAATCACATATGCCAAAAATAATTCACTAGCTACATTTAGTTAGAAAATCTGGGAAGTGAACATAAGCATCCCAAACAAATGAAGTGGGTTAGCCAGAGTGTCTGCCGGCTCCAGAGTCATATATTTCTGCTCTAACTGCCAGCAGTGTCCTTGTGGAACAGGAAGCATTCCAAGTTCTGGCCAGTGCTGGCTGTGTAGAGAAGACTGTCCTTTCCTCTTTCTTATGAAACATATGCTGCAATGCAAAACCATGTCAGAAATACCTGAGCTAGATTCTCTGCACAGAAGGTGCTATGATATGCAGAATTGCTTGTTTCTGTTCTAGAAGCAAAGTCATAGTGTTAGCCTCCTCATATGCATGAACATATTTTCCTATATTGTTCCTATATTTCATATTTTCCTATACATGAACATATAATAAACATTTTAAAATTTAAAATAATTATTTAATTTATTGTTTCCACATACAGAAAGGGTGCTAAAACAGGCTCATGAGATGTCTTTACTGTTTTGGTCATTTTTTGCAGAAGGATTCTCCTCTGACTGATACTGGGGTTTGTTTGCTGTTGGCTTTGTTTTCCAGTGTCATCTCCCAGGTTTGTCTGCAACATCAGACCTGGGAGGTCACACCAGGAAAACAGTGAAATAGATGAAATTTGGGACCAATTACATCCAGTGTAGTAGTCCTCTGGATTTCACTCTGGAACACTACTTTATACTTTACTTTATATCTTTGGATCAATACTCAGTTCAGTTTGGTATTCCCCTCTTTTACCTAGAACATTGATCCAGATGAACTCCCACCTTTCTAGAAGATCACACAACTTTAGATATGAGCCTGCTTTATTTTTAAAGCTTTTGGCAAGTTTGCTCTTGTAGAGTGGAGTATTGGCCACCTGTTCTTTCAAATGTCATAATTTTCCTAGAGGATCACCTTTTCAGAATTCTTATCTTCTAAACACTACTTTTCAAATGTGCTATTTTCCTGTGACAAAAACCACAGCCTATCACCACAGTTTTGGCAACTAACATGAAAAACTACCAGGTAATCTGCATTGTCATTAAATACATATAATCATTTTGTACCATTAGTGGCTATCACATCTGTGCTTGAGAATCTTGCTCACTTTTGTTTGTCTGACTCTTCACTCCCTCCCCCCTGTGGATGTATAATTTTTGTTGTAGCTTTTTTTCCCCTCCATGGTGAAAGCCACAAAACCACACAGAAATGTAAGGGTTGAGTTTGGGTTTTTTTGGGGGGATAGAGGACGGTGGGGTGTTTCTGTTTTGTTTTGTTTTCCTTCCCCATTGCCAGTATTTTGAAGATGAAGTTTTGGGAATCAGAATTCTTCAACATGTAGAACATGCAAGTGTACTTGTGCAGTTTCCATTCATTCTTCTGTTTTGAATCCAGAATTTGGGATTGCTAGCTCAACTATGGATGAAAACCTACTTTAGATGTCACTCACAGTTTTCTCTAGTTTTCA
This sequence comes from Galbula dea, assembly GCA_013399015.1. Classification (NCBI taxonomy): domain Eukaryota; kingdom Metazoa; phylum Chordata; class Aves; order Piciformes; family Galbulidae; genus Galbula; species Galbula dea. The sequence goes on from VWZX01005630.1 coordinate 207,731, forward strand.
TTCTGCTGAAAATGTAATACTTCATGTGGCTGCTACTGCAATTTCAGCTCTTACAGGTAAAGTAATTTGTTCATTGAAAACCAAATGCCAGTAGCTTGTTTGCCACATCTTCACAGTGTATATCTGCTGCTTGCATTTTTTACATAGCTTTACCCACACTGAAATCCAAGTGAATTATGAATTTATCCAAGTATTTATCTTGTCTGAATTTCACAGGACCAATTTTCAAGCCCAGCTCTCCCATGTAAGTAGGCAGTGCATATTTTCTGAGGCTAATTAGACCTCAATTAGTACAAAGTTCACTGTCCTTTTTAGCACATGTGGTTCAATAACAATACCATGTTGGAGCCATCATCTGCTGTTCTCATGCACTTGGAGATTTCCAGAGTAATGGGACTGTAATTTTCAGACACCTAGAACTTTTGCCCTGAAGGCCCCTTCTCTCTGAGACTTGGCGAAGCATTTTCCACTGTGCCCATTTAGTACTATGCCCTGGCCTTTCTTCTGCTTGTAACAGCTCTTTTTATTAAAAGCTTTTTTTTCCCCAGCATGTCAGCATTTATCTGAACCACTTCTCATACTTTTTATATTATTTCTTATTTCCCCTCATTTTGCAGACTAAATTAGTAACCTTTTGTGAAACTTAAGGAATACCATCCAGCAAGTCACAATCACTTTTTCCATGAGATATGATTGTGTCTGTAATTAAAAAGCTCTTAGATACTGCTTAGCCAGCATGTATTACTGGCTACAAGCTGTAACTTTTGCTTATATCCAAACTGAACACTAGACTCTTTTTCAGAGTTTCTACCAAATCATTAACACCTGGACCATTCAAGTTGGCTCACTACTTATGTTTTCACCTTGTGTGTATCACTGAGGAATTAGGCTATGAAGCTGAATTTCCACAGGGCATTTTCCATTTCCAAATTCCTGTATCACTTCTGCAGAGACAACATGGCTGCTATACTTGGGTTACAAGCAGGATGAAAAAAAAAAGGACACTGTAGACATACAGGCTTACTCAAGTCCTTCATCTAATCCAATTTTACAGCTATCAGCCACAGTGTCTCCATAATCCATTGATTCCCCTCCACAGTGACTTTTTTCAAACTCATTCTGTCTTTCCTTCTGGTCTACCCTGTCTTAAAGCCAAAGATCTGCCAAAGCCACCTTCTCTCCCTATTTCCATGGAACACCAAGAGACTGGAATTCCAGAAAAGGTATTAAAGCAAGTTCTTAGATTAGGCCTTATTTTCTCATCTGAGATCTCTCAAATGTGTCTCTAATTTAAGCCATGCCCAATTTTTGCCTGAACAGTTAACATCTTGCTGCCTGCTTCAGTTAGGAGAAGCTGATGCTGAAATCAGATGCCTGTGGTGTAACCATGTTAACAAGTAGAGAGGCTGAAAATGCTCTTCCCCCAGACACAGGTGGCACCAGACAGCATGGTGATTGTAGACCTTCAAACATTACCGAGTCCAAAAACCTGGAGAGACTTCACTTTAAAGTCTTCCAGAGTGAATGTTGCCTGGTGCTATCCTCTTTGCTTTCTCTTTTGTCTCTTCTGCCTCTCCTGTACAGAGAGTCCTTTGTCACATAATAGCCAGTAGGCTTTCCATAGCACATGAATATGTCTGTCTTTACACTTTGTTTCATACTGGTATATAATTGTTTCTAACAGCTGGGACAGTGATTCCTTTTTCCCAATTTATAACAATTGTTCTGAAAGTTCTTGCTTTTTATTGCCATTATCCTCTTGATATTATAAAAAAGTAACTGTAACACACTCTGGAAATGCCTTTCTCTCCCAAACCCAATAAAAATGCATTAAGCATGACCACATTGATCTTCATAACTGGTCTACTCTGGCCTCCAAGAGGGAGGCCTGGAGACACACCATCTATAATGCTGCAGATGCTTTTGAGAAAGCACGCAGGATCTCCCTTGAGGAGAAAAGACAGCGCAGAAAGAATCGTGCCTTGCAGAACACACCATCTAAGGAGTCTTTCTGCTGTGTCTTTTGCAACCGTACATGCCTATCTCATATTGGCCTTTTTAGCCACCAATGTGTGAGCAACAAACGTGGGTAGAGCCCTTCCCAAATCTTCGTTCGCGAAGCCTAGCCATGATGAACACTGAGAGCCCTGCAGCAGCCACCAAAGGTTCTCTAAACTGCTCCCCAGGTCTATGCATAATTTTCAGCTGAATTGTAACTCTTAAGTGATCTTACAGCAAGGATCAAGCAGCATATTGCAGAGCATACCTTCCTCAGAATCTAAGCCTAGTTTGGAAGTGCTTTACCAGCGTAGGCATAGCCACAACTCATATTTGTATTAGCATATTGCTAATACACAGTCGTTTTTAAGCATACAGTGAAATCCATCCTACAACACCCAAGCAAACAACTAAAGCATTCTTTCAGCATAGCTCTTTCTAGAGCATCTGCTCCTCTAGGAGGGAGGCAATGCCTTCCTGAACCTTCAGCAGAATAAATGCTGCTATGGAGTCAAACTACCACGAGGACATTGTTCTGATGTACAAGCACCAACCAGTCACGTTCTGGAGCGCTGCAAGAGCTTTCATGTATTAAAAGCTAATTAAATTTAAATGATGGTGTATAATAATAGATCTCAGCAGAACAAGCTCAACTAGAGGCGCTACATTGGAACACAAGAAGGGAGATCTATAAAGAAAAAACTAGAGCCGTATTAGAGATAAATAAGACTGGTGAGATGAAATCAAACAGCTAGCAGGCCGTTCGGTACTCAAGCGAGGATCTCCAGGATCAGAGTGATGCCTTCGCTACAGTGATAGTACCATCTGCAGGCAGGGACTCTCCCGCTGGTCCCACGGCCGTCGCCCTCCCGCCGGGCGCAGCACAGCCTTCCCCTTCTCCGCTGTCTCCATGCAACATCGCAGCGTGGGCGTCTTCGCGAGCTCTCATTTACATAGCTGCTGCAAGTGGCCAATGGGCGGGTGACTCTGGATCTGTCATTTGTATGGGCCCCGGCGGCGGCCAATGGGATGGCTGCGGCCGATCCGGCTCGGCGGGCGATGTTTCGCTCTGCGCGGGGCGGTGGGTGCGGGTGGCACAGCCAGGGGCCGGGCTGGCGGCGGGAGCGGCGGGGACCTGCGGGCCGCTCGGCCTGGGCAGCGGCGCGCCGCTGCCTCGGGCAGTCGTGGGGCAAAGATGTCGGTGGCAGGGCTCAAGAAGCAGTTTCACAAAGCCAGCCAGGTAAGGGGAGCAGTTCCCGTAGCCGGAGCGGTGGCAGAGCCCCGGAGCGGGTTTAGCTGTGTATGGGTGGTTCGCCCCGCGCCGGCTTCCCTCAGAGCGCAGCAGATTCCGCGAGTTGCCCCTTCTCGAAGGCGGTATTGCTCTGACACCCCGGGGAGGGCTTCCTTCAGCGTTACCTCTGGGTCCTCCTTTCTGTTATTGCCTCTTAGCTTCTTGTGTGGATCCTTACAACAGAGGGTTGCCTGCTTCCGTCTTTTGATTGGGGCTTCGGGTTTTTGGTTTAGGTATTAATATTTGTTATGTGATGCTAGGTTTGTGTTTATGCTTTGAGGCCGCAGTTGAAGATACAGGCTGCAGGGTACCAGCTTTTCCCTAAAGAGTTCATTGTGGCGTTCTTCCACAAACTACTGGTTTATCATCCTACATGGCATGCTATGTATTTGTCCTATAGAGGGTATCCTACGTTTCTAGAGTTTTCCCTCCTTTTCTAGAAGCTCTACTTTTTTCTTTTCCTGGGTGAACTTTTATATTTTCCTGACCCCGTTTTCACCTATTCTTTTTTTTCTAGTGTGCTTCTCTTGAATACTTTCACTGATTTCTCCTAAGAGAGTAACCCCTCTCTATCAGTCGGGTGGACTGATTGAGCTGCATAGCACCATAGTGCCAAACCAAAGCCCCACACTGGTCTGGTAGTTTCAGGAAGTGGCATCGGTGGGGTTCTTCTCACTGAAGGTCTTTGGAAGCCTTGGTTTGTTCCAAGCTTGCTTACTTGTTGTAAGCCTGACAGCTCTGTATTTCTGTTGGCTGTCATTAATGAGAATAGTTATTCTGAAGTTAGTGTCTCTAAACTATTAAGTCAAATTGGAAAACTGCGCCTGTCTTGCTGAGGAGTAGAAAAAATAAAGGTTTGTTGAGTGCTTAGCTATCCTCTTTCTAGGTCCTTCTTCAGATATTTTGCTTGTCAGTAGCCCAAAGACAGAATGTGCATTTTCTTTGGATATAAAGATGCAAAATTTTTGTATCTAATGTTTATTTCCAGTAATGTTCTTTCTTTCATGTTACATACTGATCTTGAAAAATGTCATGAATCAGTATCTTTTAGTTAACTTTCACTATTTCTTTGAGGAAGTATGGGATTTTCATGGCAAACAAATCCAAGGACAAATTATAAAATGCTTTGGCTTGTTTTGCTCCTAACTTAGGCTAGTAAGTGGTGCAGACTTTACTATGGTGAGTTTGTAACTCAAGAAGCAGAAGGTGTTTAACTGAGGAAGTTAGAGACGTAACCACAAATGCTGGCTCATATAGCAACTGGTAACGGTGCAAGTTGCTTAATCCTGCCCAGATGCTAAGTAAACATGGAAAAAACCAAAAAATAAAAGAGGAGGAAGAGGATCTGATAATGGTAGTGGAAGTGGTAATGGAAAAAAGGAATGCCAGACTATATTGAAGTATATATCATAGCTAGACTTAGCGAACGACGATTTGGGATTGAAATATATCTATTTTATATATATATATATATTATCGAAAAGTTGTAGTATGATTCCAGATTCATTCCAGTAAAGAGCTGCAATGCATAACTCAGATAATGTTCTTCTTCTCAAGGTAAAGTCTCCTCGTATTTTCAAATGCAGGACTGAGCAAGAAACTTAAAGCAAGTTGATTGAAAAAGTCTCTCTTCAGGGGAAGAAATACTGTTCAGTAGGAAATGAATGTTCAGGAGAAAGATCCTGGAATTGGATTTTTTTCAATGCTTGAGGAAGCACAGGACACTTTTAAGAGTTCATTCTGGAAGAATTCAGATAAAGTAGTAGTGGAAACAATTACAGAAGAAAGAGCATATATGTAGTTGATCAAAACATCCAGGTCTAAATAACTGATCCATTTCTTTGACAGAGACACAGTCATACTCATAGGTACAGAGGTATAAACTAAACAGTTGTTGAAACAAAAGTAATATGGAACATGCAAACCAGAAATGTTGGCACTTTGGCTTTGTTCTAAATTCTTCTGCAAAATGCTAAAATGAGCAAATGCAAAGCATAAGAGGTATTTCTCAACAAAACATGTGTTAACTCTCCCAAGTACTGTAGGACCACTTAAGGAGACATATACCTTTGTGTATTGAATTGATGAGAGATGCTAAGGGTAACTGTTAACAGCAGGGATAGGCATTGCTTGGTGAAAGTATGAAATTAATTCCTTTAGTGTTCCCGAAGGAGACTGAGGGCAGATGACAAAAACTGGCAAATTTCCCAGAGGACACCAAGGAATACTGAAGGGAATAAGACTTGTGCCAGGACATGTGATTAAGGAATAAGAATTATATTTGAAGGCTGACAGAACCTAAAAAACTCTGAAGGGTGAAGCAACTGGGTTAAGACAGGCCGTATTTAACAGTTCATTCAGAAATGTGAATGCATATCAGAGAAGTGACAAAGTCCATATATTTTCAGAAGGTTATATTTCCATGCTACAATGGACTCTTATTCAACTGAAATAAATGACAGTTATAACTGAAATATAAAGTAATATAGATACATAGTTATAGAAAGATTGAATACAATAAAATAAATGGAGTTATTCTGTAACTCTGGATTCTTTAACTGAACCACTTACCTGTTGTAGAACTTTTTTTCTGCAAAAGAAATGCTTTTCAGTTTGCTTTTTGTAAAAAGCCAGCCATCTCTATGTGTATTTATGTACAGCTTTTGTGTTAACTAGTGGTGATCACCTTTGTGCATAGGTTTAAATTCTAAGTTCAGAGAGTCCAGGAAAAAAACAAACAATACTTAATGATTTTATACATGCAGTTGAGGTTTCTGGGATGTTTGTCTGGTGCACATCAGTTTGGTTTATCTAAAGTTACAGTTAAGTAAATAAGTGTTTGCTTTATGAAAGGTCAACAGGTAGCTTTTTACTAAAGCTCTCCCCAAAATCAGGCGTGACATGGTATTGCAGACTTGGTTGGTGTAGTAGAAAGTCACCATGTCTCTATAATCCATTTTAATTCACAATTAAGTGTTCTTGGTGGTTTTCTCCTAGAATTTTTTACCCAATTGTGGTTTTTTTCTCCACTGAAAATAGCACATATGTGTATGTTTTCACCTAAGTATCTGGTAGTGATATTCAGAAGACATCACTTGAGTTATGAGCATCTGTTGGAATTACTGCAGTAAATTCTGCACCCTAGAGTGAAGTTTTATATATTTTTATATATAGATAGACCTAAAGTTTATAAGTAAGCCCAGAGGTTATAGATACCTATTAGGTAATAAACAGAGTTTTCAGGTACACCCGAATTTTCTTTGCTATGCTTCTTATTTAAGCTATAAGTTTAAATTGAAACATTGAAGTGGACTGGAATGAGGATCACTCCCATTCTGTCTGTCTAATACCAATGATATTAAATGGATATAATTCCTTTGACTAATGAAACACCAGCAGAACCCACGTGGTGTCTCACTGGCTGGTAAGTGAGGGCAGGCTGTTTCTCAGAGCTGATTAACTCACGTGCAAGTCTCATGGAATTCAGCTTTTTTTTTTACCCTGGTTTTGAATGTCTTTTCAAACAGAAAATTTAAGAATTTGTCTCCTGTCAAAAGCTTGCAGCCTCTGACATATCTTATCTGTTTTCCTGTTTGCACTTTGAAACCTTTTGATGTACTCGGGTGTATCTCTGCCTACTGGTTTTGTAGGTCTTGTTCTGGTTGTGGTTGTGCATGTGGGATAACCCAGATGGTGGGAGGACTGCATCTTCTGGTGCATACTGGGAGTATTTTTAGAGCAGTGTTTGTGTTTAAAAAAGAAGTATGTGTAGAGAGCAAATAAGAAAACCTTAATAGGCAGCAGAGATGTTATAATTTCTGCTGTGCTCTGAAATTGCAGCCAGGCTACTAGCTTGGTCTAAAGATATGTGATTTTTTCACAGTAGTTGGAGGCTAGTGAGCTGAGATCCTCCCTCCTTTAAGGCGTTTTGAAAGCTCAGTTATGATGCTGGTATAGGAAACCTGCTGTTGACCTCGAATTCACATGTTTTGGGTCTTGCTTTTTTTAATTAGTTTTAGCTAAGATCTGTGTATAGCAGCAGTCTCATTATCAACAGCTTATTCATAGTGTATTTCTTAGGCTTAGCTTCTCAGCAGCAGTAGAAATTAATACTTTTTTTGAGGAAATACAACTGCAAATTATTTTGAATATCTTATTTGTAATGTAGGTATCAACAGTTATTGTTACAAAGTGCAGACTGCTTCCTTAAACCTTCTCCTATTGTCAGTTGAAAGAGAAGCTCCAAGACAGTATGAGTCAGGAGCTGGCTCTATTGTCTGTAGATAGAGCCTAAGGGTGGGCAGATTTTCTAGCCAATACAACCAAACTTTTTTGCCTTCTGAAAGTGATTTAACCTAGTATAATAAAGCATATACTCAGTGCTTTTGTCTCTTACACAGAATCACAGAATGTTAGGAGTTGGAAGGGACCTCGCAAGATCATCTAGTCCAACCCCCCTGCCACAGCAGGATTCCCTAGACCAGGTCACACAGAAGCACGTGCAGACGGGTTTTGAATATCTCCACAGAAGGAGACTCCACAACCTCTCTGGGCAGTCTGTTGCCAGTGCTCTGGCACCTGAACCGGGAAAACATTTCAACGTGTATTCGCACGGAATCTCCTATGCTCCAGCTTCCAGCCATTGCCTCTTGTCCTGTCACTGGGCTTCACTGAGAAGAGCCTGACCCCATCCTCCCAGCACACACCCTTCACATATTTATGTGGCATTTTGATCTAATCTGTTGGAGTGAACTCCAGATCAGAATCAAGACCTTCTTGTTCCCCAGAAAGAATGTCTTGTGACTGACTGGGTTTTGTTGCGTGGTTTTTGGGTTGGTTTGTTGTTGTTGTTTGTTTTTTTTTTCTGAGTATTTTCTTTTCTGTTATGTTGTAGATGAACAATACTGGCCTAAACATAATATTTAAGCCTTTTTTAAAGTCCATGTTGACATTGAGTTAATACACAAAAATCTGATTTACGCAAGTGCTTGCTAGCAGAGGAAGTACATTGGTAAACTGAGGAATAGGCAAGCTTTATACAAAGAAAACCTGAGTTTGTCAGTGAGACATGAAAAGAAACACTATTAGCTACATGCAGGTATCTTTCTTTCCTAGGACTATAGGCTGTTATCATACAGTGTGTTAGAGATGCTGTCCTTTCACATCCAACTTGAACTGGCATGATGAATCCAAGATTTTAGTAAAGAGAGAGCTTCTATCCTGTTCCTGGGTTTTATTAGATAATTGGATGTACTCTTTTGCAAATCTTAGAGAGTTGTGGGGGTGGGACAATGGTGAGAACAACATGGAAATTTATTGTCTGAGGTGTTCTGAAATGGATAATTATACTTCTTGGACATGTTTCAGAGAGTAAACCCTTGGCTACTGTCAAGGACAAAATATGACATTGCTCTATCCTCTGTGCATTTGTAGATATCTAATGAGACAGTATTGTTTGTCTTTACTCGTCTCATGGCTGGGGACTGTTACACAATCCAGTAATTATAAAGCCATAATGTAGATTATACACTGTTTATCTTAAATTCCTAAGATGATGTGAGGAGAGGCTGAGGGTTTGTGTAGATCTTTGAAGACTTGTTAGTTCATGGAGTATTTGTTGGGGATTCTGTTGTTGAATTTGGGTTGGGTTTTGGTTTTTGTTGTTTTTTTGTTTTTCTCTGGAAAACTTAGTGCTTGTGAAAGAGTAAGTCCTTGGTTTGTACTTTCTTTCAAAGCAAAGTTATTAATGAAAAGGAGGGAAACGTGATCCTGTGGCAAGGATCAGTGAGGATATAGGGGGAGGTGGGAGGTATGTCTGCAGTAAGGGGACAGTGGTCTGCACTTCACCCCTCTTCCTTTGGCATTAGTAAAAGCAACTCACTCACTTTTGAGTTACATGGATGACTTTTGGTTGTGCAGCCCACCCTGCTTACACTGAAGCTTGCTTCCTGGGACCAAAGTACTGGGCTAATAGGTAGGAAATAGGAAGACAGTTCCTTGTGTCATGAAGGTGATTTTAAAATATTTAAATTTTAAGTATTTAAAAATAAAATAAGTATTTAGTGTATAAAGTAAAATAAGTTTTTTAAAAGGGATTATAAATATTTAAAAAAATATATCTGATGGATTGGGAGAAGAGGGAAACTAGCTCTCAAGATTAAGGTTCACAGTTAAGTTTACAGTTGTATTTATCACCTGCTAAGTAGCCTGCCAGTAAGGCATAACCGTAGGAAAAAGAAACTTTGAGTGCTTCAGTTAGCACCAATTAGCAGAAGACAGCAATCATATGCCTCTGCAACTTTTAACAGTGCAGGTCTCAAAGCTTGCAATGGATGGGTCATAATGCTGTGAATATGGGATCTAGTAAAGATACTGCTACAATTTGGAGGAGGTTATTTGCATTTTGCTCATAAAGTACTTATATACAGAAGTCTGAATGGCACTGCAATGGAACATAGTATAGAATAAAGGAATGGAAGCTGAACTTTCACCTTGAATGCACCTCCTTTTATAGATTCTTGGCTTTGCTGAAGAGTTTTGCACAGGCATCCTGAAAGTCCAAGCGAGAGCTGGCACTGTCCTTAACTCATGCTGGTGCCTGAGTCATTGCAGCACATGCTGGGTAATATATTGCAGTGCAGTCTCCTGAGAGTCCTGCAGTGCTGAAAAACAAAACAGACAAGTGAAGCACAGCAACAGCATTGCATTAACATTTGCTTTAGCATCATTTGCTAAGTGTTACTTGAAGTTTACTTCTTGAACAGATACATTTCTACCAATAAGTTGCATTACTATACAGAATTTGAGACAGACTTTATAATATACATATAGGAGGATGAATTCTGCTTAATTATGGTTATCTAGAATGACTCAATGGAGGGTCTCTCATATGGGAATGTGCAGCATGACTGGGAGCAGAATGGAGCCTATAAAGCTGCAGTCCCAGTGCTTGCTTCCTATTAAGCTAAGAAACTTGTATATATTCAGTGGCACAATACAATTGCAGTTCCAGAGGAAACTATTGGTGAAGAAGTGGTTTTAACTGTTTCAGTCTGTGTTAATGCCACTTTTACCCCAGTATACTGCAGCAATCTAATTCTATACTGTGCTGTGTTCTTATTGTTAGTCTCTTTCCTGTTCATGGAAAGGAGTCCACTGCTGAAGTTTTGTCATTGGTTGAGAGTTGAAGATGCAGGTTTCAACAGTGCTTTTAACAAGTGTAGTTAGAAAAGGGCTAATCAAACATTAGATTACGCCCTGAATTCTATTTCCTAGAAGCCTGGTGTCCTACCACTGTGTACATGCTTCTGTTATTAAAGTTATTAATGCATTATTATATGCATTGATGGGAGAAAATACCAGTTAATTTCCTGCAACATCTCAAATATCATCAGCCATGTACGTGAAACACAAAAATAACTTGGCCTTAACATGCTTTCTATCCAAAGGACAATGCCAAGCCTCTGAAGACAATTAATTCTGTTTCTGTACTACCCTAATTAAATTACATTTTTGATACTGTACCTGTGTTTAATGAACTGCTACAACTGCAGTGAAATCAGCCTGCTTAGGGGCTGAACATGATTTTAAGAATCCAGGGCTCAAAGGAAATAAAGAGGTTCTAAAATTCAATTTTCTATGATTGGCAGTGTTTCTGTTCTTCTGCAGTCAGGTTACAGATCCAAGGTGAAAAAATGTGGAGTTTTTATTTATTTATATATATATTTTTTACACCAAGCAAAACCCGAATAAAATATTAAAACCAAATATAAAGTCCTGAGTGGTAACAGCCTCTTTATTCCCTTGTGAATGCTTGGCAAAGGCAGGTAGGACTCACTACTGCCCTCGGGTTTGTTTTTTTTTTTTTTTTTGCAGATGCAAATAAATAAGGTACTTGAAGGTGATGTGACTTCAAGGTTAAGCATCTGGTCAGTGGCAGAACCAAAAGTAGAGTTCTTTCTTAGAAGTATGGTTGAGAAGCTCTGTTACCCCTAAACACATTTAGTTTGTGGTATTGTATGTAACAAAATTTTCTTGCCTAAAACCACTGGTATGTTTTGAAATGGAGTTATAAAAATATGGCAGAAATGTACAGTGACTTCCTCTCCAGACTAGGCGCAGTGATGATTTTTTGTTTTGTTTTTTTTTCACTGTGGTCCTTGGAGGTTTTTGTTTTCTCTCCAGTGAATGAAAGGAGCATGGATTATTAAAAGCTTCCAGCCACAGAAGAGTGAGACTTGTTGGTTCCATTTAGGTTTTACAGCTCACGATGAGCACAGGTTGCATTAGCAAAGAGACTAAGATACCTTAAGTCCTTTTGGTTTTCCTGTGGGTATTGTTGCTATGGGCTTCACGTGAATCCCAGTGAAGTCAAGGGTGCTCTGGAGCTGCTGGGAGTAATGAGAGTGTTACTCCATTAAAAACAGTTGCATTTGTAGTAGACACAGGAACAGGAAGCACATTACTTCACAGTGCTGTAATTCTGAGCGTGGACTTAAAGCCTTGTGAAAGCTATCAACTAAAATGGCTTTAAAAAGAAAGAAACAAACAAGGAACCTTTCAAGCAGAGGAGACAAGATCTTGCTGGTTCAAAGGGAGAGTGTGCAGTCCTTGTACAGCAGGAACAGCCTTGAGTTGCGAGTAACAGTGTAGCTGTGTAGCAGGAGAACCTGGGTGTTTCATGTACTAAAAGCAGTGGAAACTAGAGGACTAACTGCTCAGGACTGTAGGAATGATGTCACTTAAATCAAAATAACGTGTAGTAAAAAGTAAGAGAAAGAGAAGGAAAATGTCAATCCATTTTACAGTGACTGAAAACCTACAAGGCCAGTGTAAGTGCTAAAAGAGCTAAGCAGTAGTTTAATAACATTGAAGGACCAATCTCTAACTTGATTATGTGGGAATGAAATGCCATAAGAATTAATGCCTGATGGAAAGTAGTTTCTGAAAGAGCAATTAACAGAAGTTATTTGTCACTTTTCATGCATACAAGGTAGACATACTGATAAACATTATGCTGAAGTGGTGATGAGCAGTAGTGTGCTAATGTGGGGAGAAGTTGATTCTAATTCAAACTGACCAAAAATTGTGATTTTGACCTTCATTTTATCTGGCTATATACAACTTCTGTTGACAGTCTTCTTGTTCTGCTTCCTTTGTACAGCTCACTTGGGGCTCTGCAGTGAATAATCTTGACCACATTTTTTATTGATAATGTGTTCACTAAACCAGTCACTTTAAACCGTGGCACTGTCAAGTTTCTACTCTAGAAAAATACATATTTGTGTAATAAGTTTTAAAATCTAAAGGTGGAAATCATTACTATTAGCAGCATATCTTTTAGTGTTAGCATCTCTTGAGCTTAGACAAATTTAAGAATATTTAGCTGAAATACTTAAGCTTTGAGCTTAAAGCTGTATATTGCTATTAAAAGTGCCCACATCTTGTCCACATTATTTCTTCTGTGGTTGGTCTGTATTGGCTTAAATTTACTGCTTGTGGTGTTGAATGTATTAAGAAATAGATCTGATTTCAGTGAAGATGATATAAGTGTAATCTGCCTTTATAGAAATCAGAAGTAGGTTACACCAAAACTGACTTTTTCCTAGCCCTTACTTTGACAGGCCTCTCTGACATTAATTGTGAATAAGTGATCTAATTAGTCTTGCATGTGGGCATTTGGAGTATCCTTAAGGCATAAAGTCAGGAAGAGGTGGTAGGTGCTTGGTGCCCTTATCAGGAGGCTCAAAGTACTTGGCTTTAAAGCAAAAATTAAAAAAAGTTGAGCTACAGTTCTAGACCACAGCTGACTTTTATTTAAATGGATTCTCAATAGAACAATCCAGTGAGCTGAAGACTCATGGAAAATGCAGGAGGGCAACTGGATAGTCATGAATTATGCAGTGCAGTTAAGTGTTTTCCAGAAGAAAAAAAATATTTAAATGTTTTAAGGATTTTAATTGCCTACTGTACAAACTATGATTTATGTGTTGATTGATCTCTCTCATTTGAAGAACTAGGATTTTTTTTTTGTTTGTTTGAAATAATGTGAAAGGAATAACACTAGCATATGTTACTTTAGCCAATTGCAACATTTCTCTGTTATTTTCTAACAACAACTCAAACCAAGTCAGACTCCACAAGGGATCTGGCTGTATGTCAACACACTGGACTTTAATTCTTTGAAGCCTTGAGGTATTTGCACAGCTTTACATCCATGGATAGTTCTGGAACTGTTCATGTACTTTAAAGATGGCTACATCCTCCTGAGTTCAGGGCTCTGCTATAATCAGGGACATATTTAATGTTAGCTTTCATGAGAATCCATGGGAGATGTGTTTGCTGAATAAGCTAGGGTGGTTTAGCCTGAGAAAAGAGTGAAGGATCCATTTTCTGGGGTTGATTATGAGCCAGCAGTGTGCCCAGGTGGCCAAGAAAGCCAATGGCATCCTGGCCTGTATCAAGAATAGTGTGGCCAGCAGGATGAGGGAAGTGATCCTTCCCCTGTACTTGGCGCTGGTGAGGCCACACCATGAGTACTGTGTTCAGTTCTGGGCCCCTCAGTTCAAGAAAGATATTGAGGTGCTGGAGCAGGTCCAGAGAAGAGCAACAAAACTGGTGAAGGGACTTGAGCACAAGTCCTATGAAGAGAGGCTGAGGGAGCTGGGGTTGTTTAGCCTGGAGAAGAGGAGGCTGAGGGGTGACCTCATCACTCTCCACAACTATCTGAAAGGAGGTTGCAGTCAGGTAGGGGTCAGTCTCTTCTCCCAGGCAACCAGCAAGAGAACAAGAGGCCACGAGCTTAGGCTCTACCAGGGAAGGTTTAGGCTGGATATCAGAAAAAAGTTCTTTACAGAGCGAGTAATCAGGCATTGGAATGGCCTGCCCAGAGAGGTGGTGGATTCACCATCTCTGGAGGTATTTAAAATAAGTCTGGATGTGGCACTTAGTGCCATGATCTAGTAATCATGATGGTGTTGGATTAAGGGTTGGACTTGATGATCCTGGAGGTCTCTTCCAACCCAGATAATTCTATGATTCTATGATTCCAGGGCATTGTGCTGGGACTGGTCAGGTAGCGTTCTGGGAATGTGAAGTGCAATAGATACCTTTTAGAAGCTGTCAGTTGGAGTAGTGCATTCATATTTCCAGAGCTATGACAAGATGCGAATGTTATCTAGAATAAGGAAAAGCATAGATTTTCACTAGACTGGGTGACAATTGCTCGATGTCATGTGAAGAGGACAGAAAAGAAGGCGTATGGAATGGACAAGGTAATGTAAAAGTTTAGGACAGAGAGGTCATTAAAGAACTCAAAGGTACTTCAGTAGATGGGTTTTGGGGTGGGTTTTTTTGCATACATACTTGCCACTGCATATGCAAGTACTATGTATATGAAATTGGTTTAAGAAGCTGGAAGCCATCAGACTGAGGATGTAGTTGTATGGCAACTTGCATCACCCTAAATCTAGGCTATTGTAGCCTCACTGTACCCTCAGACTAAGGNAGTTGTATGGCAACTTGCATCACCCTAAATCTAGGCTATTGTAGCCTCACTGTACCCTCAGACTAAGGTCCTGGCCACTTCCTTGAGTCAGCTCTTGAGTGCCTGTGTGATCACACACTAAGCTGGTAGAGGCAGCTTATCCATCTGAAAATTAACCCAGCCCAAATGTATGATTAGCTCTCTGGTGGATTAACTGACTGAAGCAGCTCACAGTGTAGTTGCACGAGAGCTGGTACCAGTGCAAGGGAAGTGGTGGGAATGTCTCGACAGGGATGGAAAGGATTTAGAGAAGGCTAAGCAGCTGTAGAAAAATACCTAAATGACTACTAGAGTGTATTGTCCACATTCAGAGTACAATAAACTATGCTTTGTAGGAGATTTGTATCTCACTGACATTCTGAATGATTAGCCAACAAGAGATCTCTGCTGCCAGTTCCCCCTGGGTTTAGTGGTGGCTGTAATGATCATGATAATAAACGTGTGAGGACAAACAAAGGAGACAGAAAGATCTATCCATTATTCTAGCAAGCCTGTAGTCCAAATGAGTGGTTTAAATAAAATGGTGGTGAGCCTGGCTGTAGGTAAAAGGAAGGTTCCTGGTGAAAGCAGCACTTCAAGCTGTGTAACCTGCAAATCCTATGAGTGATCGAGCTTATACAGTGAGATCTGAGAGTCCTCAGTCCAACTTTTGTGGAAAACTGAGAATGCTGTTGAAGGAGTCAGGGAAAACAACATTTTCTGGGTGGAGGAAAGAGTGCCATTATTTCAGCTGTGAGGAGAATCAGGGGAAGGAAGTTCTGCTCAATTAAAGTAGGGACAAATGATATACAACACNCAGTGAAACTCACTCTTCATGTAACTTGTTATTCACAGCTCTAGCTCCTCTCATGCAGAGGAGAGGGGACAAAGTCTTGCCCAGTTATTACAGCTGAAAAAAGATGCCTAACAGAGGCAGGAAGTAGCTCTGACAGACGACATACCCATCACTGAGTCCTGCTGCTGATCCTTTGTCACCCTGCAGAAGGACTGCCTCTGTGTGATGCACCCACTACCACCACTTGTCTGCAGTGCTCATGCACATGCTGCCTCAGTGCATTCTGGCTGGATGAGCAAGTGCCAAACAGATCATACTTTGAAATAAAAATCTCCAAATTTTATTTTTCAAGTAAATTCAGAAAAGTTTGGAACTGAGGAGTTCAGGAGTCAGTGGAACTGGAACAGTGAGGGAGGACATTATCTAAAGATTTATTTGATGGCTTTACACTTCTGGTTTGGGATATGCTCACTTCCCAAAAAAGCAAGATTTTAAACAGATAAAGGAACAGTTTTTTAGATTTAAAAAATGAAATACTGAAGTAAAACAGTGGTTCTGTCTGTGTGGAGCTTTATGGTTTAAGGTATGTCATTGTTCTTGCCTACATGAAATCTCACATCAATGAATTTGATTGATTTTTGTCAGAGACTTCATGATAATGAGGTTTTCTCACTAAAATTAGAATTGTCAGAGCTGGAAGGAACCTTAAAGATAATCTAGTTCCACCCCCCTCTGCCTGGGCAGGGACACCTCCTACTAGATCAGGTTGCCCAGAGCCCCATCCAGCCTGGCCTTGAAAACTTCCAGGGATGGGGCTTCCACAACCTCTCTGGGCAACCTGTTCCAGTGTCTCACCACCCTAACAGGGAAGAACTTCTTCCTAATGTCCAATCTAATTAATAGCACTTTCATCTCTCTTCTGAAAAGTGGACAGTCTTGAGTCTCACATTTTATTATGTAGTCTTTTAAGTCGGCTTCCACAGCAAATAATGTGTCTGCATCTGAAAGTTTAGATAGATTAGGGTATTACATTTTGATTCTTACACAGATGTTTTCCTGTTGAGATGTGTACAATAATAATTACTTTCAATTTACTAATTTATAAATGTATGTGTGGGCATCAGTGTTGAGTTCTTTGGGAAACAGTAGAGGTTTGTCAGGAAAGTGTTCAAGGTTTTGCAATACAAAGTAGTTTTTGTTGTAGAATGCATGTGCTAAAGAATAGCAGACAAGTTTGACTAAAGTGCTCAGTAATGCTGTGACGTGTCACTGCCTGGTGCGAAGTGAGTCACTCTCCAGAGAAATGGCAAATCGCATTATAGAGTCCAGAGTCTTCTACGTTATTCATATATGGACATGAATGTCCTTTGTCCAAGATGCTGCTTTTCTTCAATGTCTATATGCATTCAATTTAAGCTCATAGACACCATGCTGAGTATTGGTTTATACACCATCTCATGCCAGTGATCTGTTTGATTTGTATCATTTGCCTCCATTTTCCATGGGTTCAGTATCTGACTGTCCTTTTTTGCTGCTGTTGTAGATGTGGCTTAAGAGAAGGTATGGTTGTCAGACTGGAATGGCTACTGTGTAATACATAGAAATATTGGCCTCAGGGCTGTATTTATTTGGGCTTGTACAGAACAACTGCTTATGTTATATCTGACCTGTTGCAATGAGTAGGAAAGGCCATTTAGTGCTGCCATGGCTAGAAGTTGTTTAAAGGGCAGCCTGAAACCGTTCTGTGCAGAGACCTGGAAGAAGTTTGGAGAGAGTGTGAATCATAGTTACTGGAGCTCTGTGACTTATACAATGGTGTGGAGATTGAGGCTTTATTTAGGAATAGGGTTTTGCTCTCTGGAGTTGGTTTTGTTGGTGAGGAGTAGGAGGCCTGGAGAAATCTTGAAAAACTAGGAGTTTGCAATGGGTTTGACTCAGCTTCTGGAATGTACTTCTCAGTGGTTTTGCTGCCTCCAAAGTTCAGTAGCTGCCAAGGGCTTCTGAACTGTGATTCAGAAATGTCTGTATGAAGCCTGTGTTGCTTGCCTTTTCATCCCACCGGCGTGGTCAAACAGTTACAGTGAAAATTGCAGTGTTGGTGGGGTGCACTGAGAAGGCCTATCCAGGTACCTGGCTAGGATGTCAAGTCTGATATGGATTTCAAGTTTAAAGAATTTGAGGTAGTGGGTCACCATGTCCAAAGAAAAGACTTTAGATCACAGTATATCTCAGAATTGTAGCACTAGAAGCAGTTCAGCTGCTTCTAGTTCAAGATTAGCTGGTTTAAGAGCCTATAGGACCCAAGGGTAAAAGTCCATCTTCAGGATAATGGTGTTACTAGAGCAGATTGTCTGGATAAACTAGTAGCAAATTCTGTTAATCTCTGGGTGGTCCAGCTTATCTGTGAGAGACTGGGGGAGCATTGGGGGAAGAATTGTGTTTGAATTGTTCTTTGTTGGAGTTCAGAGTTCGTTCAGTTCATTTGGCCAGAATGGCTTGGGATAGCAAACGCCAGGACTTCCTGCAGTAGGGATGTTGTGCTGTAGCTCTCTGTGGCTGGAATCAAGCTTCTGTTTTGTGACAGCTGCTCTTTTTCCTTTTAAATGTACAACACACAGTTATTTTTGCATTATTCAGTGGCTAGTGTTTAAGCTCTCTGCTAGTGGTTAAAAAGAATAAAGAATATGTGTAATTAGGAAGCTGAGAAAGCTGCTATATATTGTGGGAAAGAAATAAAAGATGGTGCTTTTACAACTACAGTTGAGAGTCTTGCCAAAATTATTTGCATGTTGTTACTGATTGCTTAATATTTTCAGTCAAAGAAGCTTAGTAAAGAAAATCATCTTAAACAAGTACTGTATGCATTATAAGAGAAAGGGTTTAGTCTTCTAGGTTAGAAGTGGTTGAATACATTCCTCTAAACATTTCCTGCTAGACTAGCATTAAACATTTTGTATGCTTCTAGCTCATGTGTGTGTCTAGTAATCTTAACCTCCTAGAGCTACAGTGTCCCCACCTGGAGCTTAAATCAAAAAGTGTTTTGCTGCTGACAGATCTGAAGGCAGGAAGAGACTCAAGTCCCATTCAAAAATTGAAGGATTTAGTACATGCTGATGACATTTTGACTAAGTGACAGACATTTAATCGAAGATCTTCACTCATGCAGGTGATTTAGAGATCACAGTATATTGCATTTTCTGAACCTGGCTGTGCAATACTTTATAAGCTGTTTGGCAAGTAGCTGTTCACAGTTAATATAACTGGTGACGCTTATCTGTTGTGTTCATAAGTTCAAGTGTCCATGCATCTGTGGGAAAGTGCTTTTGCAATTTAAAGGCAGAAGGCCAAATTTAATGAAACCCTCATAAACAGTGCATATCTTTGTGATAGAAGGCAGCTTTTCAAGGAAAGTTTTATTGCAACTCTCCTTGAAAGCAAAGGCAGTTATATCTCTTTCTAGATGTTCCCCCCATCTCCTTTCATTATTATCTGTTTCTTAAAATAACAGCAAGTACATGATCTTCCCTGTATTTCTGTACTAGGACTCTTCATTCTTTCAGCCTTGATTTAGAAACTATATAAATTAACAGGACAAATCAGTCTTGTACTTTGATAAAGGCAGAGTACTGGAAGAAAGGAAAGCATAGGCAGCTCTTGCTGGGAACAGAAAGCAGAGACTAGCAGTGGGGAAAAAAGGTGAGAGAAGGTCTGGCTTGTGAGAGAGGATATTTAGGTTGGAGGGCTGGATGGATTATCATCATCTGTACATGTACAAAGTAACTGGTCATTCTAAAATGTTTCATTTCCTGCCTAAGTATAAACTCTCTGAACAATTTATCAAGCCACTGCTCATAGCTGTGGAAATATATTTTTTTTCTTGACACTTATGCAGCAAAGTGAAACCATTAACTGGTCAATTCTTTGGTCCTCTGAGTTGGGATTAACATTGGAACCAACAACATGATTAGACCTTTTCCTAGTAAATTTTGTCTTTAAGTGATTTAATTATGAATTGTTTCATAGGACCAATATATACTGATGACAAGGCCAGAGGGGACAAGAGTGCATCTGGAACAACTTCATGAGGCTCTTATTCATAAAAGTATCTAAATGAGAAACATGGCAATGGTCCTGTCAGTAGGCTTTCCTTTTGTGAGCAATCAATTTATATTTAAATGGTAAAGAAACTCTATTCCTCAATGCAAAACACAACAGGCAAAGTAATTTAATCATCTCTGTTGTTTGCACTTGAGTTGACTAACTTCAACAAGGTGAATTCATGTTAAAAATAGACTTAAATGCAACGAAATATGCTCTGAGTTTAGTTTGTGTCAGTATAAATAAATATCAAAAAGCTATTAAAACCCCCTATATATTACAGGTTCCATGAGTTCCTTTGATTTATGTACTTTCATTGTAATTTGAAAAAAAACCCCAAACCATAACATAAGATCAGCAGTTGAACATTATCATCACATCACACTAGTGGGATAAAGGTTGGACTACCTGAAGGTACTGTGAAATGCCCTCAAAAAACCACACTGAAGAAGAAAAGACTTCTTTTCCTGTCTACTCCCTATTGCATTTTTAAATCTCTTCAGGAGATTATTCCCTGATTGCAGGAAAAAAACATTTAAGTTAAATACTGACACTTCCTTTAGTTGTTACTTTTCTTTTAAATGGAATCAGCCCCTCTCCTCAAGGCTAGTTGAGATAGCAGTTAAATTGCTATTTTCACCAGCTGGTAAAGGAATAGCCTATCCAGGGCTTCTCTTTCATTGCCATGCATATGTGTGTGCAGATGCAAACTGATACCCGTATGGTCTGTAATAATAGGTTCTTTAGAGTTAGTTCACTTCATCTCAGGAAATTATCCTAAGACCAATATTTTCTATGGCAAAGATGATGCTGTAGGTTGTGCAGAATTTCAAAAGTTACAAAAGCATTTATCTGACTAAACTTGAACATATCTCTGAGGAAGAAATGAAGAACAGGTAATCTGCAGTCCCAAAATAGATACAATTAGGAAATATTAGAAACCATATAATGGCAAGGAGATAATAACAAGGCACTTGCCTGCCTGCACTTCCTGTATCACCTTCATTAGTGTTACTGACTGTGGCCAGTGTGCAGCTGTAGGTAATGGTGTGGCTGGATTTTTAGTGGCAATGCACTGTGTAGGAAAAAGATGCAGAAAAAGCAACTTTAAAAGGAGTTTGGAAATAGTGATGGACCTATTTTGGTTATAGACTCCCATAGCTGAACAATACTTGCTTTGGTTTTGGTTCACTGTGAAAGCATGTGCATCCCAAAACATACACATACCTCCCTGCACTGGCTTTAATCTCTAGTTTTGGAAGGTTGATGGAAAATATAAACCATATGAAAGCACAAGCCCTCTGCAGGGGCTGTGAGTAGGCTTTCCTCATTTGTCTACAAGGGGAAACCCAGCTTTGCTTATTTAGGCTTGGTTTTTAGTCTTGGTCTGATGTTGCAATGAAGTACTTTAGCTCACATCCAGACTTGCACGCTGGAGGACTGCTTTACTGCTTTTATCTGTCATCTGAAGCCTCAAGTTGTGTAGCAGGGCATGTTGCTTGAGTGCCATGATGGGTAGTTTGGCACTGGCTATGCTAATTATTTTATTTTTGCACAATATAAGCTGGAGATGATAAATGTAATAAGATCATATGCCTTGCTGTGATCAGAGCCGTCATTTATATTTTACACCACTGCCTCTTTATTCCCTCCCTGTCCCACTGATGTTAGTAGAAAACCCCTTTTTCTTCTGAAATTTCCATGGTTCACCAGTGTCAAGGTTTTGCATGTGAGGGGTGCTTTGGCATCATTGGAAAATGAACTCAAGATGGATTTAGATTCCATGATACCGTGGGTTTAGATTTGTGTCATGAAACTATCTATTTGAAAAGCTATTTATGGAAGAGAATAATTATGGAGGTTTGATCAAAGAAAATGGAAGGAATTGCCCCTCTTTTCTCTTCCTCTGAGGAGCTCTGAGCTATTTGCTGGCAGCTGCTGGAGACTGCCAGCTCAGATGTTACTGCTCTTTTTATTTATTTGTTTGTTTATTTATATGTTTCTTTTCTTTTTTTTTTTCCTTTTTATTCCTGTGCATGTGTGTGATTTGCTGAGGTTTTCAGCAGAGGCTTACATATAGCATAGATGGAGAGAAGTGTGTGTCAGAAAAAAATAAACTGAAAGAAACATAAGGCAAAAAGATGAGTGATAAGGAGAGGTGAGGCAACTGTGAAAAACAAATTAGATGGAAGCAGTGGTAGTGAAGAGACTAAACTGAACTACCTGAATTAAGAAGAAGTGCAAAGGACCGGTGATTAGTGCACAAGGAGAAAACATCTCTTGGGATGCATAGCTGGCTTCATGTTTCTAGGAGAGAGGAAAATCTTAAAAACTTAGTAGAAATACTCAAGAGATGGGAGAAAATGACAGCTCTGCACTTCTGTCCTGTAGTGTAAGGTAAGCATGCAAGCTGGACTGCCAGGAAAACCTGACGCAGGAGTTTAGTGCCTTAATAGAGCTGACTGCCCCTGGCGCACAGCTGTATGTAATGCAGTAGCTGTCAGTGGTAAAGTGATTTTCTTGCTCTCCCTTCCCTGCTCCTTGTTTCATTTTTTGAGCACTGAGCCAAACTCTCATATTTCTCAGTTTCAGGATACTCTAACAAAGACCAAACTTTGTCCTTGGTGTTTGAATTGTTGGCACTGAGTTAACTTTGATGGTACTGAGGCACATCAATTTTACTGTCTCTTTCCTGGAAAGACAAGCAGTGTTTATACTTCAGCCTTGCACTGAGAGCTTCAGCAAGCTTTTAATTGTCACTAGGGCTCTGGGAGCACAGCTGGCAGTGGCTGCCTAGGGAATACACTGAATTACTACATCCCTTCTTGCCAGGCACCTCTTTTCCAGTGTCAGAACTGTGTTGACTATGATTGCTACAGCTACAGGCTACCTCTTGCTGAAGGCTCTGAAACTAGGATCCTTAGGCTAAAGGAGAAATTGCAGCAAGCCTCTACTGAAACTGGAGCTAAATTCTCACAGATTCACAAATGAAATACATAAATATAAAGTGCTAACGTTTTAAATAGGATTTCAAATTAAATTATTATGAATTATTAAATGTGCTATCCTTTAAAAAGTAACAATTTCTGCAGTGATTTGGTTTAAAACTTCAGTTTTGCCAACTCTGATACTAGTGATACAGGTGAGAGAAGTGCCAACTGAGGTAATTTTACTAGCACAAAGGACTGGGATTTCAGAAATAACAAAAGGAGTGGGGTAGGGGACTCCTGGAAGAAATTACTGAATCCATTGCAGAACAAGAATGCTATTGATAATGGGACTTCTGTTTATAATTTAATATTATTACATATGCCTTTTTGAGTAGGTAGGATTGCCATTGCTTTACAAATACTCACAGAGTATTCTTTGCAGAAGTGTCTCTGCATTTGCACTGGCAGACTGCTTCTGAGCCAGGAGCTGTAGGTCTGAGCTTTGTTGTGCATGCATCCACAGATAGCTCTGTAGTTTAAATAGTTCAAATGTTAGTGATTTCTGAAGTGTTTCCTATGTGATAATTGTAAAGTATACACAGAAGATGTCCCAAACTGTGTATATGCCTTGAAGCATACTGATGGTTCTACATTGTGGATGCATAGATTGCTTATAAAAACACCCACCACCTATCCAGCCATTATTTATGAGTGTAAATAAGAGAAGCCTTCACTATGCTGTGCTAGAAGAAACACAGGCAAAAAATACTACTTGGAAAGAAGGCATTAAGTAATAATGATGTAATAGTAGTTAGCTTAGCTGCTGTCATCTGTTTAAGACTAGAATCTGAAACTAAACAGAGCTCCTATTTTGGCAGTGTTGGGTCCTGTGCGCCTCTCTGATGAGTCTCTTGGGCTAGTCTCTTAAGAAGTATTTATGTGCCTAGAGATTTAGATAAGCACTTGGGGAGGGTTTCAGAAGATCCAGGTCTCTAATACCTTTTTGGGGTTTCTTGAGGGGTTGTGTGTGTGGATGTGTGCACATAAAAGCTGTTGATGAATTGTATTCTTTCAAAGCAAAAGCATATTCCCTTTAATAGGAAATAGTATTCCATCCCAGATTTACATTTAAGAAAGAAAAAGAATACCTTGAAGTGACTGAACTAGAGAATATATTGTAAAATATTGCACTTATGTTTCTGCTGACTCTCCATTGATCTCCCAATCTGCACAAGAGAGGAAGTCTTTTATATTTACTGGTATAATCGGTTTTTAACATTTTGGTTACTGATGTATTTTGAAATATTGCCTCTGTGTAACTATATGTGATGTGATCCTTATGGAGGTTCTCAACTTCACTAATAGTACCCCTGTGGAAAGCTACTTCTGCTGAATCAGGACTGCAACTGGGTGTTGTAGTACCCTGTTGTTTTCTTAAGTTTCATTTCTAGCAGAATTGATTGACAGAATAAATTCACAAAATTTATTTGTATAAAAAAAGAATGAAGGAAAATGTGAGTCCTGTAATTGCAGAGTCAGTTAAAGTTATGGAAGTGATCTTGGGTTCCTTGCTTTGTCTACAATTTCAGGCAGCTTTGATATAATGTATCCTGAAGGATAGTTATGAGTCAGAGGTGTTCAGCTGGACAACATGGAGTTTATTCAGTTCCTAATTGGGGTCAGAAGTTTAGTCTAGTTATGAGGCAGAGGTGTTCAGCTGGACAACGTGGAGTTTGTAGTCAGTTCCTAATTGGGGTCAGAAGTGTCTCATGTAATTTTAAGCAAACTGTTCAATTTTCTGCTAACCAAATGATTGCATATTTGTGACCAAGTGCAGGTTTTTGTTACTATTTTCCCTTTTGTAAGGTTTCAGTTGTCGAGGACCTAGAACAATCCATGATTGCATAGGTAGCAGGAGAACAACATAATTTTGTGCATTTAAAGTGTTCTCACCCCAAATTTGACAATCTGAAACATCTAGTCATGTCAATTTGAGCAACGAAAACAGGGGTAAAAACTTTCTGCTTTTCTAACAATGTCTACAATAAAAATATCTTTCTTGCACAGATTGTACACTCATTTTTTAATTCTGCTCTCTGAAAAAATCTGGAATTACATTCTTATAAGAAAGTTTAATGATTGTGTAGTACTTGAGACCTCACAATGTACATCCCAGGAACATCACTTTCAGTGGCTTTGCCCATTTTCCCCTTCAGAAATACACACAGAAGATTTTATGTAATACAATATTCTTCAGGGCAAAGAGTGGAAAACTGGGACTCTGGCATTCTAATTTTGGAGTTACCACTTGTTTACTGTGTGGCCAAGGACAAGTCAGTTTAACCCAAATTCAGTCAAGTATTTAGGTTTCCAGTTCCTCTTCATTATTAGGAGCTTGAATGTGTGGTTCAGTCTGTACCAACACGTTCCTCATTTTTCCTGTAAGCATCAAAAGCTATAGCAGTGGCTTGTAAGTAGCTCTTGCTGAGAGCAGAAAGTCTGGAGTCCAGGCCTGTGAACAGGCAGTATCAGCAGCACAAGTAGCATGGGCTTTCATTAAATGACAACTTGAGACCTCGGGAGTGTCACAGAAGGAGTCAAACTGTCCATTACATAGTGAAGATAAAATATTCTAAAATATGTTAAGAACTTTAAAAGAGCATGCTTTCATCAAGGCCGAGACAGCACCCTTCTCAATGTGCAGATTTCTTCTTAAGTGTGGATTACACAGTCTATATTTACACATACTTTGTCTGGATTTTGTTAATAAGGTTCATTTCAAAGGCTGCCTGATTGTGTACTGACTGGATCAACTGGGTACAGGATTTGGAGTGTTGACCAAGTAACAGCAAGTACTCAGCATTCCTGACCCTGCTTAGAATTCACTTTCTGGCACAGGCGTCCTTCAGAACAAGTTTGAGGAGCATCAGAGCTATAATGTGGTGGCTAATGTTTCAGTTACTATATTAATAAAAAACATAACCAAGCCCTAAATTATGGCAAAGAAAAAAAGACATATAAGAAATATATTAGAGCATAGGACTTATGTAGGTAAGTTCTGAGTATTGCTGTCAAAGAAAGGAGATTTAACTTTTTTTTGCCCACAGGTTTAGCAAATAACAAATTGAGTCGTAAATAATATTTCACTAGATGTTATTGTTGACTCTCTTAAACTACAGGATCTTGATTGGCACATTCTCCTGTTTCTACAGATGACTTAATTGTTTAATGCAGACACTTCATCTTACTTTACCAGTTGTGGGTCTTTTCTTAGACCACAAGGTATTATTACATTTTTGGCTGCTTATTTTAGAGATGATGAGTTTCTAAAGCACATGCACAGAATCTTACAGGTCTATCAAGACCTTTCATACACTTGTGTCTGGTGTTTGGTAGATTTTTTTGGTGTTTTTGGTGTGGTCTTTTTGTGTGTGTGTTTGGGGGTTTTATTTGTTTATTTTTTATTTGTTTTACTTATAGAAATGGTTGAACACCCACATCATATACATTATAAGGCAGATCTTTATAGAAAGCACTCATTAGCTTTGCCAAAATGGCATCCTCTTCTCTTCTGGAAAATTTCTGTTGTGATAGTACTCCCAAGTGGCAGAATCTTTTGTTTAGATAATGCAAAATCATGTAGTTGTTATTTTAAAAAGATTTTTCCTAAAATCTAGGGCTTGTCTCATGAGTTTGACAGTGTTCATATGTATGACCAGTGTAGGAATTTTCCATCCCATTAAAGTTTCAACAGATAATTTCAGCAGATACTCCTTCAGAACAAAATAAATGCTATTACATGGTGAAGAATCATTAAAAGCTCTTAAGTCTTTAATAGCATATGGTACCTTTAATTCAGTCATTTAGTATTTCTTGACCAGTTATGTACAAGAGAGTTTTGCTGGCAAGTTAGGGACTTCTTCAGCTCCTCTTTTTTCCAACAGTAGCTGAATAACCACTAAAACCCTTGATGGTTCAGTCCTAGTTAATGGCTGTTGCAAAAGAAAGACAAAACAAGTGAAACATCAGGTCAAAGCATATGTGCAAGTATTGGCTGTCAGGAATCCTGTAGACTTGTATTATAAAATACCCAGTGGATATATAAAAAAATAGGGTAATTGTTTTGAGAGTTTTATCAGCTCTCTGTTAATCTGGGATATTTTGGGCAGTTTCTCATGTTCAGTAACCTTCCTTAGTGAAATGTGAAAAGATACTGTAATTTAGTGGATATGTTGTACAAAACTTAGTAAAAGACAGCATTTTTCTGAAGCGTATTCTTTTAACCCATATGGTAATGGAGAAATGTACTATTCCTGTGCAATAAGAAGGATAAATGTTATCATACTTAAAAGTACTGAAAAACTACATGAAAACTTGAGACTTTTTTAGTTTAGAGTTTTGGTGAGCCAAAGATTTTGAAGTGTGGATGGTTTGTGTGCTGTGTTCATGCTTCATTACAACAGAACAAATCAAAAGAAAATTACATTATCTCAGAGAAAGGAGAATAACAAAGAAGTAGTGTGAGAACAAAATCTCACTATTAGATTTATGGAAAAAAGTGTTTTCTCACAGAATTTCTTGGAAATGTGACTGATGAATGGCTTTAGCTTTCTGCATGATAGTAGAATACAAAGGTAGTGGTGACCCCCATGGCAGGAACTGTTTCTTTTCAGAGCCCCAGATTCTGGCTCTGGCCCTGGCCTTGGCCCTGTCAAGTGAAAAGGTGCTGAATCCATGGCACCCAGTTTCTGAATTTGGAGAGGAAATTAGTATTTCCTGTACAATATTTCCTGTTCCTAATATTGCTCCTGTACAAGTAATTCAGTGCTCCCTTGGAGTACATGCCTTTTTTGATGGTAGCAGTTTCATCTTTTGATTAGCTGAGTTGTAAAAACTGACAGCTATTGCCACATAATTACATAGCCCCACAGTTGGGCACATGTCTGTTTAAGTTCAGAGCTTTTTGCAGCTTGATATAATGCATGTAAATGATGCTCAGCAAGTAGGCAGAGAACTAAAACTCAGCAGCTGTCTCCTTTGTGCATCCAGTTTCAATAATTAATTGGGTATATTGTGACTTTTAATTGGGAGAGTGGTGATGGTAGTTTTACAACTCCTAAATTCAGTATGATCAGAACAAAAGCTTTTGTGTTCCTAAATGTGAGAATAGTAAAGCTGAACCCCATTATACCAATATGAAATAAGCTGTACTGGTGTAAAATTTAATGATAACCATTTATCTCTCCCTATATTGGAACTTTATACCAATTTCACTGTTAGGAGTGCAGACAGCTTACAGAATTTAAGGAATAATTCTTTGTGGTATCTCTCTGGGCACAGAGGAAGTTGTCTTTTTCAAAGGAAACTAAAGCTTAGAGTAAATATTGAAGAAGTGTCTCCTTAGGCTAGAAATTGCAGTACCATTAATGTTGGCATGCAACCAGGAAAGTGTGTGAAGACTTTTTATTATGGTCAGTGCTTTTGCCCCAAACTTTCATGTGTGTTAGGTTGTTTTCATTGTCTGTATGAAAGGGTGTCTGCAGATCCTGTGGGTGGCTCTTTGGAGTTGTGTTCATATGGCACTGTATATATGGAATTAGAATTGGAGTCAGGTAGGTCAGAGGGACCCTCCAGGGAGCATCTACTCCAGCCTCCTGATTGAAGTGGGTCCCGTTAGGTTAAGTTGCTCAGGGCCTGAACATCTTCAAGTGCGGGAGCTCCACAACTACTCTGGGCAACCCATGGCAGTGTTTGACCACCTTCTTGGTATTCTTCCTTCATTTTCCTTTCCTTTTTAAGAAGTCTGAATTTGTTGGGCTTTTTTACAACTTGTGGCTGTAGCTTCTTCGAGGTCCCTTCCAACTCCTAATGTTCTGTGATTCTGTGGTTCTTTTCCTTCCACAAAGACTCCATCTCTTCATATGGTCTCACTAGGTAGATACACACTTAACCTTTTCTAAAGGCTGAATTAACTCAGCTCTCTGTTTCTATGCCATGTGCTCCAGTGCCCTGCTCATATCAGTGGCCCTCAACTAGTCTCACCCAGATTGTCAGTGTCTTGTACTGGGGAGCTCAAACTGGGCATGTATTGCACATCTGGTCTCACAAGTACAAAATAGAGGAAAATTATCACTTCCCTGGACATGCTGTCTGTGATATTGCTAGTGAAGCCCAGTATGGGGTTGGCTTTCTTCACCTCTAGGGCATATTTCTGACTTTTGTTTTCTATTAAGTGCCACAGGTATTATTCTGCAAAGCTGTTTCATAGGCAGTTGACCTCCAGCCTGTACTGTTGCATGGGGATATTCCACTGCAGGTGCAGGACTTTGCATTTGTGTTTGAGCTTTATGAAGTTCTTGTCAGCCCGTTTGTCCAGCCTGTCACAGCCCCACCATCTGGTGTATCAACTGCACCCCTCAAGCTGGTGTCTGCCAGGCTCTTAGGGAGTATACTCTAGCCCATCATCCAAGTTATTAATTAAATTACTTCAGTACTTTCTGCAAATTGTAGATGCAGAGTATTTCTCTCCCTCCCTCTCTGGAAGCTGATGCATAGAAGTCTCAGTTGTTCAGTGACCCTCTAGTTTTAACTTTGATACTTTCCATTCTCCCTGCTGCTTCAGCAAGTCCAGTGATCCCTTTGCAGGGAGTGACTCAGTGTCAGATAGTTTCTCCCCTGTGAGGGGCATCAAATTTTATCCATTCAAAACAGAGTGAAGAGATTTCCAACATTCCAGAAGAGAAACAAAACTAAACATGGATGGCACAGCATGGGGGCAGATGTGTGAAGAGGTACAGGTTGCACCACAGCGCAGAGACACCTGTCTGTCAGAGTTGGGAGTGCAGCCTCACTAGCCAGATGCAAACGCCTGGGTCTGCAGCTGAAATCCTGGCAGACAGCTACAGCACAGTAAACCTAAGTGTCAGACTATTATTTGAAAGAGGCTTGTTTGACCATGTATGGCCATCAGTAAGCTAGGGAGAGCTAAACAGTGCCAATGGATAAATAGCATGTGCCCTAAGACAGTTTCTGAAAACATCAATTTCTTTTGTATCTGATGAGAAATTGCATTTTTCAGACTATCTTTGTCAGCCTCCCAGTGAGCCAGTGGTGGTTTTTTTTCTCTCTGGCATTACTGTTAGTGTGTGAACTTTCTTCTTATTCACTTGTGATTTTTATGACGTTCAGATCTAGTCTCGGTGTGGGACACTCTTATTTTAGTCATTTAGTGCAGTAATTTAGTCTTAATTATGCTTTCACAGTTGAGCAATCATGTTACTTCACTGCATTTATTCTTCACCAACATATAAATGGATTATTTTTAGTGAGACATCTATGGGTTGCTACTGAATGTGGATTTTGCAGCTTCAGTGTGAGAAGGGCAATTCCCCCACTGCACTCAGCCTTTGAAAAGGGATTACCAGGAGAGGTTTCAGGAGACCACAGATCTGTTCATTGCTTGCTGGAGAAAGAAAACGTGTGTGAGGCTGTGGAAAATGGTATTGATTATTTTAGGAATTAACTGGCAGTGTAAAGAAGCTGCACAATTTCTGACAGGCAGATTTTCATGCAGCCTTTTCATGCACCTCTGTCCATCTGTGCTCAAGGACTTACTTCTCAGATGTACCTGCAGAGACCTGGCCAGTGTCCCCCTCCATGCATAGCCTCAGG
Source organism: Galbula dea (assembly GCA_013399015.1). Taxonomy (NCBI): domain Eukaryota; kingdom Metazoa; phylum Chordata; class Aves; order Piciformes; family Galbulidae; genus Galbula; species Galbula dea. The sequence continues at coordinate 238,039 of VWZX01005630.1, forward strand.
TTACTTTTCTGCTGTGATTGCTTCCAGCAGCAAGTTGATGATGCACAGGAACTCAATGGTACTTGGGCTTCTCCATCTCTGTTTTGTCTTCTTTTGGGCTTGTTCTGTCTGTGCTCCAGAAGAGAAATGATCTTGATAAGTTTGTGGGCCGCTTGGTGTATATAAAGCATAAAGATAGCGAGTGCTACTGTAAAGCCAGTAGCAGTGATTAGCAGTATGGCTCCCTTTGAACTCATGTTTTCCCTTAAGCAGGTCTGTTCATGTGGCTGTGGGGTAGCAGAGATACTGGTGCCAGTTCAGCAGCTACTGAGCACCCGGGTCTGCTTCAGCAGCTCATGGCTAGATTTTGGTGAGGCAATGCACTCCCTTCACACCTGTGTAGTGCAGGCTGTGACTGAGCAGGGGTAACCAGTGCTCTACAGAGAGCCATGACCCATTTTCAGATTATGCAAGGGTCCAAGGCACTTTTAAGTCCACGAGATGAATTCCCTTTTAGAAGGTGCTAAGGCCAAATAATGTGCTTTATTGGGAGCAGGTTTAGGGAACACCAGCAGTCAGTGAGGTAGGCCTGGATTCTACATTATGCTGTTACAGATTCAGTGAAAAAAATCAATGAAAATAGAGAAACGTGTGCTATTTTTGCAGGAATTATCCTAGGAATTTATGTTTAGTATTTGTTGAATATGTTTAGAAGCTAAACCACTTCTGTCATGGTGCAGTGATGCTGTCAAAGGCTGTTTCACACTAGATGAGGATCTGGCTTTCTTTTCATGCTGTTGCTGTGCAGGTACCATGCACTGCAAGAAGCAGATAGCTGAGTTCTAGTGCTTATCCCTAGCCATGTTTACTCAATGAGGGCCAAACTCAGGTCTGACAGCCTGGAGTTTTTACACAAAAGTTGGATAATGTTTCAGCCATCTTAAGAAGGTTTACTGAAATCCTCTATTTAAAACTGGTGCTTTGAGTTTTTGAAGGATGTGTGGCTTTTTTGTTTTCAGCATCATAAAGATGCTCAGTCACACAAGTGGGCCACAGTGCAGCATTTCTTACAAGTCTGTTCCTTCCACAGAACCTCACACAACTCCCAGCAGCAGGAGTGGGAATTGTATCCCTTAACCTAATGCCATACGTGACCAGAAGGTACTCAGAAGTACAGAGCTGGAGAGACATACTTGAAAGGGTTACTCTGGATTTATCTGCAGTCAGAGTCTGGTTCCTATGCCTGAAGTCTGCAGTATAGGTCATGCCTCTAGGATGCAAAATGTTTAAGCATGAGAAAGCATTTCTCGTTTGCCTGTTGTAAATTCCTATCGGGTATATTTGTCTCTCCTGAAATGAGTAGCTCACTTCCAAGACAAAGATTACTCTTCTTCTGTACACTTGCCTCAAATAGTTGCTGCATGTTTTCTAATCTGGAGTGAATTCCTGTGACTCTGAGAGGTATTTACTGTGTTATTAAATAATAATGTAATTTTGTTGTTAAATTATCTTTTACAGTTGTTCAGTGAAAAAATAAGCGGTGCAGAAGGAACAAAGCTAGATGAAGAATTTCAAGAGATGGAAAGGGTAAGGAAAGTGACATGTTTTTCAATATTAAGCTACTGCAGCATCAGAAAGGCTTCATGTTTAAGGTGATAAAATGGTATTGTAGATTTAGCTGGGGGTAATGAATTTATTGAAATGAATTGTGGAAATGGAAATGTTGGCTATCCAGTCAGTACCTGTGTTGCAAATTAAACTGTGTTACTTTCTACTTGCAGGGTTTTTATGTGCTTGTCTTTTATTGCTCTTGTCTGTCTGTGTTTTTTAACATTCATAGTAGACCTAGGTCACAGCTTTTTTGGCAGATTGAAGAAAAAATCTTGCCTGAGTTGTTTTTTTCTCCGGCATGCACTTTGGAATATATGATCTGAATAGGTTTCTAGAGTTCAGTTTCTTTGACAACAGAATAATTATTTCCTTTTTCTGTGTTATAAGGGAGAAAATAATGTGCAAGTCCTAAGGGAAAAAAAGGGAAACAACCCAAAATGTGATTTTTGTAGCATTTTAGAAACTATTAAATAGGAAGACAGTGCAAACTACTTCTTTAAATGGCCCTGACTCCAAGCCTGTAAGGGACGTGTTCAGTCTTTGGAGAAAAAGCAGTCTTGGTAACAACTCTTGGGCTGTCAGGAAGATTGTAGTCTACAATGTGTAAGCAGTAGTCAAGCCTGATGGGCTAGTAAGGCAAGCCTGCATTTTGATACAAACCTTCTGTCCTTCACAGTACTACCTGCCAATTAATTTTTCCAGTAAAATACCATTGTAACTGTGACATGGCTATTTATTTTAAGCTACAATATTTGCTTTTAAAATAAAATTTCATAATCAGCTAAAATAGGATTTTATGTCTAACAAAACTATAAACTTTCTAGCAATCAATTTACCTTGTGCTAACTCTGTTACTTTTTCAGAAAATTGATATTACTAATAAAGCTGTCACGGAGCTTCTGTCCAAATCCACGGAGTATCTTCAGCCCAATCCAGGTAGGATAGGAACAATAGGTGTTGGAATGTTGTCATTTTACCTGAAAACTAATCCTAGCTAATTAAGTCATCATTGTGAGCCTTCTGGATGTCCTAGAGAACTTTACCTGTGTGTGCAGTGAACAGCTGTGAAGTTTACGTGTGGTAAGTCTGATCTGGGATGTATCCAACTTGCAGCACACAGTGTATCTGGTCTGAGTGTGTGTAGGTTGTGCATGCATGACATGTCTTGGACAGCTTGGGCCTGCAGTGCAACACACTTGTTTGTATATGTGCTGAAATTCCTAGGGTGGGATATGGATCCCTGAAGTGAAGAGAATGCCAGTGTTTTTTTAGCAGATGTGTAAAAAGCTGTTGAATTTACCTTGCTGGCTGCTGCCATCAGAGGTACTGGTGGTAACATAACCATGGGGAAGAGGGCTGTTACTTGCTTACCCAGTACTTGAATGAGGTTTTGCATTTTCTGGACACTGCTAGGTCTCAGTGGATTGACAGTTAATAGAGGCTTTTCAAATGTTGTTCCAAGAAACCAAAAAGGAGTCACATTTACATTTAGAATCAATCACAGTTCATCTGTTGTGACCTTGATTCACTGTCCAAACCAGCTGTTGGGAGAACTGGCTGAATTGCTGTTCAGTGAGTGGCACCAGAGACATCAGAGAAGCAGTGTCTTTTGGGTACCTTCTAAGATGCACATCCTTGAATAAGTGTAATGGGTTTTGGCTACAAAAGGATGGTAGGATTCAGTCCTTTACCAAGGCCCAGCTGGCATGTTCAAAATCAATACAGGCTGGGGGACGAGGAGCTGGAGAGCAGCCCTGCAGAAAAGGACTTGGGGGTGTTGGTTGATGAGAAGCTGGACATGAGCAAGCAGTGCGCGCTGGCGGCCCAGAAGGCAAATCGCATCCTGGGCTGCATCCAGAGAAGCGTGACCAGCAGATCAAGAGAGGTGATTCTACCACTGTACTCTGCTCTGGTGAGACCTCATCTGGAGTACTGTGTTCAGCTCTGGAGCCCTCAACACAGGAAGGATGTAGACCTGCTGGAGCGGGTCCAAAGGAGGGCTACTAAAATGATCAAGGGGCTAGAACACCTCCCCTGTAAGGATAGGCTGAGGGAGCTGGGATTGTTCAGCCTCAAAAAGAGAAGGCTTCGGGGGGACCTAATTGTCACCTTCCAGTACCTAAAGGGGTCATATAGAAAGGCTGGGGAGGGCCTGTTTACAAAGGCCTGTAGTGATAGGACAAGGGGTAATGGGTTTAAATTAGGGAAGAGCAGGTTTAGATTGGATATTAGGAAAAAGTTCCTTACCATGAGGGTGGTGGAACATTGGAACAGGTTGCCCAGGCAGGTGGTTGAGGCCCCGTCCCTGGAGGTGTTCAAGGCAAGGCTGGACAGGGTGCTTGGCAACCTGGTTTAGTTGGAGATTGCCTACTCACTGTAGGGGGTTGGACTAGATGACCTCTAAGGTCCCTTCCAATCCTGATAATTCTATGATTCTATGATTCTAAAATGAAGCTAGTCACCGTTGGTCCACATTCCTCTAAATGCCCTGCCCATGGCCACTACTGTTTTGAAGAAGCTGTTGAGTGATGATAGTAAGGAGGTGGTTGGAAAAACTCTCCAAGAATAAATGCATGGTTTTTGTCATTGCACAGGCAAGATAACAATAACTTATTTTGTATGTATGGGGCCATTCTGCAGAATAAATTTCTACTGTCTTAATTACTAGAACAAGAAAAGAGAGAAGAAGGTCTTGAGAGTTCTCATGAATGAGATGGAGAGTGAGCGTGAACTTGGCTTTGGCTGTGCTTGTGTCTATTCTGCATTCGCTTTCTACAGTATTTCTGATCAAGGAGTTCACAAGCAGGAATATTCAAAACAATGTGAATATTGGTGAATATCTACAGAAGATGACAAGCACTCTTACTATATATCTGCCTGGAGAAATGATGCTTATTCAGTTGGGAATAAAACCCAGTTTCATATGATCCATATTGCTGAATGGAATCTTACTTCCAACTTTTGTCTGTGAAGTACTGACAACAAAAGCCTTAGGAATCTACAGACCAGCTCAGTGACTTGCTTCATGACATTGTTTGTTTAATGATTTATTGCTTTATATATATTATTTTTAAAGGGTTTTTATAACTTTTTTGGTCTTTTTTTATATTCTTAGCATACAGAGCCAAGCTGGGAATGCTGAACACTATGTCAAAAATCAGAGGCCAAGTTAAAACCACAGGCTACCCCCAGACAGAGGGACTCCTAGGAGACTGCATGATACGGTATGGCAGAGAGCTTGGCGATGACTCTATGTTTGGTGAGTTTCTGTATCCCCTCTCTGACTATTTCAGCATAAAGGTTTTTTGCAGAATATTACTCGGTGACATAACTATGCAAATTACTTCTGCAGGTGGGAGGGAAGGTTAAATACAGTGGTTAGAGGGTGATGGTGTAATTAACAGAACACGATGCTTCTGCATTCTTGTCCACCTCTATTTCAGGTGGGTTTGATAACAGTATTAGTGATGCTGATGCTCTCTGGTAATTAATATTATTACTATAACAGTTTTAGTTGCTATGTTGACAAACCTACATAATTTAGGGTGATTCTTAGATGCACTGTATTTTTTTTAACTTTTAAATTAAAACAGTTACCCTGTATCTGAGAACTGAACTAAGGGGAAAATTTCTCCTGGAAAAAAAAACAACAAACCAGTAACTTCAGGGGGGTGGTTTTGTTGTTTTTAAATACAGTTTTCATGAAAATGAACTCTAGCTTGGCCATGCTACAATTCTTTGGTAAATCAAATCTTACCTATTTGCTTTCAAGATATGCTAGTACTTCACAGACAAAATCTTGATAGAGGCCTTGATTGCTGAGCATGCATAGTGTGTAGGCTTGACTGGAATGAATCCGAAGCGTTCTCACAGAGCTGTTCAGTGGGAGCTTCTTGATATGGCTGGGATTGAGAGAACCAGGGAGAAAAAAAATGATAAAAGGAGAAACCTGGTTTGAGGGAGGAGAGGGCAATAGGGTGAGGAGAGTGTTGGTATGGACTGGGGCTGTGTGCAGGAGCCAATACAGATCTGTCTGGCTCTGTTATGTACGGTTGTGAATATCTGCAGTATTATACACAGCGGTTGTCTTGAAATAGTAACAGCTATGTGGATGTAAGAACCTCAGACTCTTATCCAAGTAGGTGTTGCATAGGGAGAGATGCTGCTGATAGCCAAAGACTCATTCATTCTCCTCACAAAGAGTGAAGTGGCACAACTCATCTGTGAGCTGGATGAATTTGTGTTTTTGCAAAAGCAACAGGGATGTTGAATAAAACTAGGGAAGGAGAAAGAATATTTCAAACACTGCTCTGCCTACTGATACTCACATGCTTAATAAAATACAGAGCTATGTTAAATAGCTGGTTTTAAAGCAGCAGCAACAACTTTGACCAAAAGGAGGTTTTCAAACAAACCATGCTGTATGGGAGGAAGCTGTAAAACATGATCTTGTGATTTAAAAGTTACTATTTGTTTGTGTTTTAATAATACCAGTAAAGCTGTACAAATTAATCAGCTTGATTTGCAGATCTCAGAGTGAAGTGGTTTGTAACCTATACAAATACAGTGAGGAAAAGAGTGTTATTTTTTCCCCTCATGCCCTTCAGGAGGAAAAAGTATACTTTGGAACAAAAGTTTTCCAGTTGTAAGTTTTCTGTAGGGGACAAACAAGGGCATAGCTTGCTTTATTTCTTCACTCTCTGGGGGCCTGCAGCAGATACAAAGATACCTATCTGATAAGACAGATTTTCTTGTTTTACTTGTGTTGAGATGTAAGTAGCCTGTTCTTTGCCATAGGGCTTGCACTACTGGATGCTGGTGAGAGCATGAAGCAAATGGCAGAGGTGAAGGACTCGCTAGATATTAATGTCAAACAAAATTTTATTGATCCTCTACAGCTATTGCAGGACAAAGACTTAAAAGAGATTGGGGTAAGTTTTCCAGAGCAAAGCTTAACTTTTCAATAATCAGAGTCAGTCAAACTCTAGTTCCCCGAGACATTTCTCTTGAAAGCAGCAAGGTAAATAAATTTCACTGCATTTAAGTTTGTCTCTCTAGCAAAACAATGATGAAATCTGCTTAAAATCAATGCCTGGCTATTTCTTACTTGTCTAACTTACTAAATTTGCTCTATTGCATGTACATTCAGTACAAGAAGAGCAGTGAAGAAAATGATATTCTTTATTTTTCTGCTATTTTATTTTAACTGACATTTTTATTAATTCTTATGAACCTGTGAGTGGGCTGTGATTTACTGTGACTGATTATCCTATCTTGCTATCTCTGTCAGCCTAAAGCTGTTTAGAATGGAGGATGAATATAACTGTTGAGAAAGGCTGTTCAGGGCAATCACAGAATGATCTAAAAAATTACAAAATTGCCTAATTGCCATATGTCACTATAAATAAGGGAAGATGAGGAACATGTTTTTTAATCTTAGGAGTTAAATTTTTCAGTGCTTTTGTTTACAGTGTGACAAATCAAAGACAGCCAGGCAGTCTGTCTGAGTCTGTTGATTCCAACAGACTTGGGTATAAAGCCCTGGTGAAATACAGAAATGAACGTTATTTTTTTAAGCATAAATTGATGTGGAAAGCATAGCAAAAAGATGGTAATGATGTCTTGATGTCTGTAACTGTGTCCTATGATACATAACTGTTTTCAGTTGCAGTTCTTCTGAACTGATGAAAAGAAATTGTTCGACGTTAGCTTTAATGAGTGTTTTGTACTGTCACTTTGAGGCCTTCTGTAAGTTTGTCAGTCTTGTGATTTTTGACAACAGAAAAGCTTGTGTAGTTATATCAGTTGGAAGTGTCAAGCTGACACCCAACAAAGTAAGTAAGTAAGAATAAGAGATTTCTTGGAGCACTGATTATGCAATGAGAGGGGAAAATAACCCTTTAACTTTTAGCTTTGTATTGCAACTAATTGAAGAGGTAAAACTGAATTCAATGTAGGATATGGACACACACGCACACATTTAGATTGGAGCTTGCCTCTCATTTAGGCAGTCGGAGGTGTTGCACTTTTCATGAAGTGTGTGAGTTGGATGCCTCAGTTTAGAAGTCAAGATAGCAGTTCCCCTGGTGTCAACAAAGGGCTGATTATTTAAAACTTCTTTTATGTGTGCAGTCCTAGAGACTTACATGATTCTGCCTTAGAGCAAAGGGATGGGCTGGGTAATCTCTGAGCCTTGTATTTCTTCAGTTCTGCATATATTTGCATCCATAAGTGAAATTTCCTGAAGTCACAAGGTATTTGTTTGGGCATGTCCTTTTGGGACCTTTCTGTGAATGTTCTCTCTTATTTAGCATCATTTGAAGAAACTGGAAGGGCGCCGTTTGGATTACGATTATAAAAAGAAGCGCTTTGGAAAGATACCAGATGAAGAAGTTAAACAAGCAGTAGAGAAATTTGAAGAGTCAAAGGAACTGGCTGAAAGAAGCATGTTCAATTTCTTAGAAAATGATGTAAGTCTGTCCTGCATTTTTGTTTGCTGCAGTATATCCAGGAGGGCAATGTGTGTGGGATTGGATAAAGCCTGTCCCATCCTTCACAGGAGGTAAGATCTGAAGCAGAAAGTGTGTGTCTCTCCTCTTCTAATCTCCTGTCAGAAGGAGTAATGCACAGCAGTAAATGGGAGAACTCAAGAATTCAGGAATTTCTTCTGGAGATACAGTGGCTCAGACAAGATTGTCATAGAGATCTTTAGTTTTATAATCTATGAGCAATGAACTGTCTGAGAGTAGAATGCAGTTTGATGAGTGGGAGAGAGAAGGTTGGGAGGTTAACATAGTGTCGGCATCAAGTGGATGACTGTGAGCAAGAGTAAGTACCCTGTGCTTTCTGAATCGTAGCTCACATATAGTCAAAACTTAGCTGCTGATAAGAAGTCTCTGCATCATTTTACCTCTGACAATAATTATTATTACTGTTTGGCTCTGAAAATTATATAGAGTTTGATTGTGGCTTGGGCTCAGGTACCCAGACTGTGGCTCAAGAGTCCAAGTCCAGCATGAAATGATGTCTAAATAAGGAGCAGTTGTGGTCATTCAGGATAATCCTCTCTTCTGTACACACACAGAGGAATAGCAGGATGTGCTTTGTCCCATGGAATTATGGAACTGGAATTATTTAGGCCTATTCCAAAGCTTTTTCTTCTATAGATGCAGCATCACAGTAAACATGCTTAGAAAGTAAGAGTGCTCTCTTCTGTGCAAACTGCAGCACAGAGAAGCTGTTAAGTGGGAATATTTAACTGCAAGAAACTTCTTCCTCTATGTGCACCCATGTAATGGCCAGTTATAAACTAGCCTGTAGTCAAAGCACCAAACTGAGGATAAAACAGTGTGTGGATTAAAAAGGCTTAGCTGAGCCACTAGAGAACTGGTGACTATACTTTCTAGTGTAACAAATTCTGCCTTTGGGAGGGAGTGAACTGGATGTCCCTTGGAGCTTTTTTCCATACCCACTTTCTACTGTTTCTCCCTAAAGAAAACTGTGCTCCTTCTCTTCCATTTTCCATACTGACACAGTCTGTCTGTCCTCCTCAAACTTCACGTTACAGCCTTGTTGTTTAAACACAGACTGTCCCGTTGCATTTGCAGAGATCTTAAATGCAATTGTTTCCTTCCAATCCGTTCCAGTTCTCCAAATTTCTCTCTTTCTCGGTCTCCTTCCTCTGCAATCTCTGTTCTTTGAGTTCTGGTTCCCAGCCATCTTGCCAGGTGCCTTTCCCAGACTCAGTCCTGATCCACATCTCTTTCTCAGGTTTTTGCACATAGTTCCAGACCTCCCACACAGATACTATTGCATGCACTTATCAGATCCATCTTCCTGCCTTTCCTACTCAGCCAGTCCCAGGCTTCTTTTACTAAGTGGCTTTTAGTCCCTCAAGTTTCTCTGGCTCTTTGCCAGTCTTTCTTCTCCTAGTCCACAATTCCATGTCCCTTCTGGGTCTTAGTCATCTTGTTTGGACAGTCCTTGTCTATCCATTTTCTCTGACCACCCCATCCAAACCCCAGGCAGTTTGTGTGTTGTCCTTAGCTGGTTTACATTACTCTCTTCTGACTGTGATGGAATTGTATCAGCTGCTGATATGGTTCAATGCATTTCATTTCTGTATGCTATGTGACAATATTTGGCTCTCTTGGAGTCCCAGCAGAATTTCTAATAATCCTTTTAACCAAGTAAAAGCAGACAAAGTGTAGCACAAAATGGCCATGGGTCTATAAAACGTTACTGGATCACAGTGAACTTTCTTCTTGTGATCCAGTGTCTAAAGACATCAGGATGGAATGGAAACATGTCAGACTTCTTGGGGTCTGTCTTCTTAATGTTGTCTTAAAGAATGAGGAGAAATAAATACCTGTTACTGCTCCATCCCAAGTACAGTTTAAGCTTTTCAGTTTGTATTAGGGGAATGAGATTATTTGTTACCTCACGAATAAAAATATTTTGATTTTTCTCTCTTCTTCACATTCTCCCTTTCCTAAGCACTCGTAGTTTTGAATGATTTGACTGATACTTCTTACATCCAAGTGGATAAATCATGTTTCATTTATTAGTTTATAAATGCTGCCATCTAGTGAGATAAATCCAGATCATTTCAGAAATGTAGTTTGTAAACATCGCTAATAAATGCTAATGAGTCTGAGTCATAAGAGCTGTCACAGTGTAATTTCTTCCAGTGTTGCTGATTGGAAAAGCCCAACTTTCACCTGCTAAGGGGTCATGTCCTTTTAAATGTTTCAGGTTTGAGTGTTGAGAGACAGTTGGAAGCAGAAGGAATTTGCATGTTGTGAAAGGAAATGACTTAAGGACCTAGCCCTGAGTTAGTGAAGTAGAAGTTACACCTCAGTTTTGTTGAGTTTCCAGCTGGCAGTTTCTTTGATGGAAACACACATGCTCTTTTTCAATAGCCTCCACAAGTTATCATGATCTTTTGAGATACCAGGTCTGGTTTGAATGATCTGTTTGTTTATCCTTCAGCTGAATGTACTGCAGTCGCCTTACAACTATTTTCCTCTCTATATTTCAGGTAGAACAAGTTAGCCAGTTGGCTGTGTTTGTAGAAGCAGCACTAGATTACCACAAACAATCCACAGAAATTTTGGAGGATCTGCAGAGCAAGCTGCAAAACCGGTAAGACTGAACCCATCAGAAAATGTTGAACCTGTTTTGCAGCTGAGGCTTATGAATGGGAAAAGTCACTGAAGCAATAGATCTTGTAGCACCCTCTTGCAGATGCACGTTTGCCGTGCTTTGTGCCTTACTGACTTCATTGCTTTAAACGGTTGCCACCTGGCAACTTCTTGCTGTGCTGTGAGCCTTTAATGTAATGCAGGATCTGCCCAGAAAGCTTTGAGTGTGTGCAGAATCTCTCACATCAGTGGAACTTAATCAGGACAGCCTCCATTTGTTTGTTGATGTATCTAAACTTGCATGCTTTTCGAATTGTGTTTTGGAGGTGTTGCTGAAACTTTGGCCTGTTTTCATTGAGATTAAGGGGTATAACAAAGTTCTGCAGCAGAGTAAGGAAACAGCCAGCTGGCTTGGGACACAGCTGTGGTATAATGCACTTAGGAAAGGCCCATATAATTTGTATTATTCTAGTAGAAGAAAAAAATGCTGCTGTCATTAATTTGTTATATGTCACTCAGAGAACCAGCAGAGAACAGGAGACCTTAAATGACTTGAGTGTCACCATAGCATAGGCTAACATTACAGTCATGGAGTTGAGATGACTGGTCAGGGCTTTCCTGAGGCCAGGGTGGACATGGGGGGTGTGAGTATTAGCATAGGGGTACCTGTGTCTGTAGTCTCCCTGCACTGTCCCAGCTGGAGGGTCCCCTGAGACAAGGAGGTCTCAGTTGGGCCACATGCACATACAGAAAGAATTATTAAGACAGTTGTACTGACCAAATGGTTGTTTCCCATTTTCTCTAATAAAAAGGCAATATGTGAGATGCAGTCTCTGGGCCCCTGTCCTGGCTGGGTTTCTGCAGTTGATCTTTCCAGAGAGCTCATTCCTGGAACTTCTGCTGAACTCAGTGGCAGCTGCGGATGCTCACACTTCTCAAACTCAGGCTGTTAAGCTTTATGACTCTGCCAGCAGGACCAAAGCATTAAATAAAATAGACTTGCTGAAATTCAAATACTGCATGAGAAAGGAGCAGGTTTTAGTAAATAAAACTGCCCTCCCTCCAACCCCCATCCCCCAAACCACCAAAACAAAATAAAAAACCAAACCACCCCCACCCAACAAACAAAACCATCCTCAAAAAAACCCCCCCAAAAAACAGAAGGTTTTTTTCCCCACACCTTTTAAATACCAAAGCACTGAACCTGAGTGTAAGCTCTGTAAGTATTTATCCCTTCGAGGTAAATCTCTTGCCACTCTTCTCTCTGTTCCAGAATAAATGTAGCATCTAGTCGGCCTAAACGTGAATTTAAGCCAAAGCCTGTAATAACTACAACTCTGGAAGTTGGTGATAATCAGCAGCACAATGGGATTGCCTATAGTTCTTCCATAAAATCATCAGGTAAGTGTATGGCCACAGAATTAAGATGTCTATAGATGTTTTGTCAGTTTGTTGCTTGAGGTATTCCTGATACCATAACAATGATGGTTCTCTGGGACATTGGTATCCATGCACCTGACTCCAGTTTGTTTCACATATTTGGAAATGGAATTGGGAAGCAGGATTCCTCTCTAACAGTTTCTTACTCACCTGGAATTTAGGTGTGGCATTCTGCTTGGTCACTTAGTTTCTCTCTGTTGCCACTGGGGGTGGGAGTTGAGATGAGGGAGAGGCATTTGCAGGAAAACTGTTCATTTCTTGCAAAGACAGATGCCTAAGGTGTGTGTGGTTGGTCACAGTGTGGAACATACCTAGATGATAGTTTCTGTCCACATTCTGAGACCATAAATTATTTGTACAGGATCTTAAGTGTTAGCCATGTAAAATTCAGAGAGATGACTCCCACCCTGACCGATTTTATTAACATATTTTACTGTTCCTTAAAGTATGCACCAAAGTGTGTGCATTTATGAAGTACTTAGGTAGCCACTGATGTGGCAGTAGGATCCCTTCCTTTGATTTGGCCCTGATTCCACAAAACAAATCAACTGCTGAAAGCTCTTGAAAGTTGTATGAATGGTAATAATTAATGTAAGGTTACAATACTCATTGAAATACTTTTTTCTCAAAAATAAAATTATTTTGCCCTGTCTCCTTACTGGCTACAGTGCATGATGAAACAAGGACAATAAAAAAACTCCCCAAAATAACCAAAATACAAAAGACAACAATATGCAAAGAGAAGAGAATGAAAAAGCCATATTTTTCCATCATTATTTGTAAGGAAAATAGAGGGGAAGCAGTGAGCCAAAGGTTCCCTTCTCTACTTGGCATGGTATCTAGGATCTTTTTCTGAAGCTTTTTTCTTTACATTTTTTCCTCTCACTTTCCAATTTCCTCTTCCCTCCAGCTGTGTTCCTTTTTAAAAGTTGATGGGAGAGAAATAAGAGAACCAAAACTGAATGAATAAAGCTTGGAGCTGTAACTTCATGCTCCTTCTAATGTCTCTTTAATTTTCTTGCACTCTGCTAGAAGACAAAGCTATTATACAGTCCATACTGAAGGGGATTTGAAGCAGTTTGGCAGCATAAATCTACCCAGCAAGATCTTATTCCTCAATTTGTTTCTTTTGTGCTTCAAGCTACTTGAGGGTGTGTTAGTGAAGCTCCCCATGCTGCCCAAATGCTGAGAGCAGTTTCTCTGTCACTGTCAAAGGTGGGATTAAGCGAAACAGCTAGCCTCTTCTTTGCATGCCCCTCTCAATTCAGTCCACTGGTTCCTAAGATGTGATACAAGGCCACATTTAATTCAAAGCACTGGAGATGTCTGCAGCAATCAATAACTTCTTAGTTAGTTTCACAGCACATCTGGATGAAAGTAGTTAAAACATAGCAACCTTTAATAAAAATCAGGCATAAAATTTCTAGGCCCTTGTCAATGACTTGTCATGTTATACAGGCTTTATTTTTTCTACTTTGCATGCACAGTGGAGATAGCAGACTCAGATTCAGCATTTGTTATATAGACTAGTGTGTCACACCAGAGTTTCAAACCATATTACCATGGTTTATCATTGCCATGAAGCAATTAATCCAAGATGTCCTTTAAGGGTAACCAGTCTTGCCTTTGGGAGAAAGACTGTCTAGATAACTTCTCAGGGTTCCTTCAAGCCCACTTTGTTAAAGAAAAATCCTAGCTTTAATGAGCTGAAATTCAGTGAATGAACTGAAAAATAAATGACCACTGGCCACTAAATAAGAAAGGAGTGAGCCACTTCCATTCCTTGGTTCCATTCATGGACTATCTCATCAACTGCTTGCATATCACTAAATGATGGGTTTTCACTTCCTGCTTTGCTCACTCAGTGCTTTCAGAGTGGAAAAGAAATAAAACAATCATGAAAGAGATGAGAAAGAGAAATGGGATATATGTAGTAGTTGTTGCTATGCTTAGTGTTGCTAATAGTAACAGGAAGTCTATGTATCATGTTTTCTTTCACCTGAAGAAGCTATGGATGCTATGCTGACCTCCACAGTAGGTACAATCATCAGTAAAATCATCGCTCATTCTCTTTTCTCTTCCTATTCATGCTTTGAAGTTATCCATATGGATTTCTGTGGAGCTGCAGTGGGGTCAATATGTCCTGCTTGTAAATGGGGAAACCTTTCTGTTCCTGTTTAAAATGAGAATCTTGAAACAGATTAGATTTATGGTCTGTGATTTAGAAATGTGAACCAGGCAGCTCTAAGCAGAACTGCTAATTTTGTAAGGTCTCCATGTAATAAGGGGGAGAGCATCATAACCACCCTCTTTTTTTCATTTAGAAAACTAACCTCTTCATCCTACACAAACAATCACTGTCATGCTTAGTTTTCCCTGTTTACACATTGACTCTATCAACATGTAGACCTTTAATTTTTCTGATACTGTCACTTAAGGTAAGTAGTATCTTAGTATTGAGCAAACCCATGGAAAACAACAGGACCATTCAAAGTGAGCTGTGATGCAGTCAGTACAGTTACCACAATCCAGTTCTGAGTGTTGGCATGGTTTTTCCTGTCTTTCACTGTAGCTCTTCAAGTGAAGTATGAGCTTTGTGGAGTAGGAATAGGGGAGTTTTCCTCTGTACAGTCCCTAACACGTACGGATTATTTATTACGAATGACTTGCACACATTTACAGGACTAGATTCACAGAAACCTTATTTTAATGTAGTGAATTATTTAGCTGCTTTGATTAAGCACATATAACAAATCTGTATTTTTGTTCTAATTAGTTGTTATCCTCATTAATCAGCTGTGGCTGTAAGCATCATCTAGCTCACTTTAGAACTCTCTTTAAATGTTGTATTACATCATGCCTTTCATTCTTTTTGTTTGTCAGGTTTGACTATGATCTTAAATAAATGGATCTGGTTGTCATGTGCTGGAAGTTAACATAAGCATCTGTTTACTCGTTTCAGCTGTGAGGGAGACTTGGATTAATTATCTCAGCAAGCTTCACGTTTGTGATTATTAAAGTATATCTTTTCTCTACCATATGTGTACAACACGGTATAGAAGACAGAGTAGATGCAGATACAGGCAGAAATTCCCTTTGGGGAAAACAAACAAACAAAAAACCAAACCAACACTGAATGGCATTCTGGTTTCGTCCTGTAACACTCCAGACATCACACACAGCTTCTTGCATATAACCTCGTTTTGCGCTGTCCAGGTTTGAGTGGTCTGGAGATCAATGACAAGTCATCTTTGAATGAGACAGTGAAGTCTGCCAGTTTAGCTCCACAAATGGAGAAATTAAGGATGTGTGCATAGTGTTGCAAATTAACATAAACCCTGTTTGCAGAAAAAAAGAGAGTGCAATTTCTTCAGCTTAAATCTCTGCAACAGAAAAGGCTGTGCAAGTACTTAATAGACAGGAAAAGGCTGGAATCACGTCACCAGTTGTGTGATGTTAAACACTGTGTGTTGCAGACTGTCAGGCAGTGCTGCCCCCATTACCTTTGTCTGGGAAGCTTTGTCTCATTGGATTATGCAGTAGCAGCAACCGCCTGACTCTAATGAAGACTTTGACTGATCTTACAGCCCTGACTGAAACCGGTTGTACTGGCTGTGACCATTATTTAAGTATCTTTCCAGACTACCAGACAGTTCTTTTCAGTTCTTTGGAGCTTAAAATGAACCATTTCATATCAGGTACCTTACTGTCAGAAATGAACAGGCTTGCAGTAATGAATTAGCCCTATCAGAGCAGCAAGGAACTTTGTCAGTTATTCAGAGCACTGCCTAGAACCAAGCCTTCACCTGTATCATTGTATTAGACTAGCCATAATTTAGTTTGTTCTTGTAAAACTTTGTCACTAACCCCTGCTTTCCACAGGCAGAGGACTAGCCTGGTGTTGTTACACCAGTGTCCTGGTCAGGTTTGCTGAGGGGGTCTCTCTCTGTGTTGACAAGTCTCCTCCACTGTTACAAATAAAACCAGTCTTCTGTTGTTATAAAGGATAAAACATACCCACAAAACAGACAAGTAACTCGACACAACTTGTCAACTGGTTTCCTTAAGAGACTTCGCCTAATTCAGTTTACTAGAAAATGCCTGAACAGTTATTTTCCAATCTCCTACACATTACCATGATTAGCAGATTGAAATGCTTTTTTGCATGCATTTTTAGCATCTTGGCTATTACATCTCTGCTGCTTTACCAACTGTGTGGAGATTTACCCAGACAAAAATTATTCCTCAAGATGGTTGCATGACTATCATGTGTGATAGCCAGGCAAGAGAGTCACGACTAGGATATTTGAGAACTGTTGCAGTGTGCCAAATAAGACAACTGGAATAACTTAGTATTTAGGAGCTTTAACTGCTTTAATGTAAGTACTAGACTGTTCTAGAGTTTTCATGTTATAATGTGTTTTACTACTGTTTATGTGGCAGCAGCATGAACTATTTCTCCTATTCTTCTCTTATAAATGTATTTCAAATTACTCGACTTTTGCTCGCATATGCTGTACGTGCTTAAAAAAGCTGTTATGGCTGAACTTCAGTTGAACCTCTGGCTGTCTTTGGCCACAGAGTTAAGCTTTACAGATTGAACATTAGGTTACATTTTATTAGAGTAAGTTACTTTTCATAACTGTGAATGAATGAATATATTACATATATATCCAAGCCAATTAACACTCCTTCAGGAGCATATCTTTTAAAAAGCCGACTGTGTTTACAGGTTAACTTCTTCTGCTAATAGTGATTCTGGTTTTGTACTTGTTTTTCACTTGTTTTCCTGTAAATATATGTACTTACTACTATGTTTGCTTGTGGTACCATTAATACTTTCAAAGAGTAATGTGGAATGAAGATGTTCATAGCAGGGTCACAAGAACAGCCAGATGGTGTATTGGAAAACTGGGTTGATCTGTAAAATAGTTTGATAGCCACCATGGTTCCTAGCATAACCTTTGTTCAGATGAAGGATGTGTATGACAAAGGATTTGAACATACAACTATGGGGAGCAGTAACCCAAAAATGACTGTCACTGCTCAAGTGAGGTGAGGGTGGAAGCCTTACACAGGAGCAGCTGGAAGTCTTGCTCCTGCAAATGCATACATAGCATGGAAATCCAGGTGGCTGCCTCCAGCCTGTAAGTGTGTTTGTAGGACTGGTTCTGAGCCCTTGCCCTCGGGTAGGTATCCGCACAGTAGCGCTACGGCACAATTTAAGCGATTACTTGTCACTTACTCCTGTTGACTCTCCTCAACTCCTACCCTCCCAGTTCCTCTAGCCACCACTCTGAAGGGACCATCCTAATCTGACAGCTGTGATTACTCCAACTGTTGCTTTGAGATAAACCTCCTTTGAAAAGGGAAGGCAAGTAGGAATGAAAAGAGAGTAGCATCTGAACTTAAGGGACAAACAGAAATGTGCTTTAAATCAGTATTATTTTTATTCTTTATATGTCAAAGGATCAGATGTTAATGGGTGAAAACAATAGAAAAAATGTTGGGGAGGAATTCACCACAGCAGGGCTACATTTTCTGACCCATTGTTTTATGCTTAGTGGCTGGAGGGATGCTCTGAAGCTCTATTAATACGGGGTTTTTTTCTGTCATTGGGGGCAGGTTCTTCAATGCACATGGACCAACCGTGCTGCCAAGCTCTCTATGACTTTGAGCCAGAAAATGAAGGCGAGCTGGGGTTTAAGGAAGGGGACATCATAACTTTGACCAACCAGATTGATGAGAATTGGTACGAGGGGATGTTAAACGGAGAGTCTGGCTTCTTCCCCATTAATTATGTTGAAGTGATGGTACCCTTGCCTCAGTGATTGTGTTATTCAAGCTGTGAACATGATTTCATGACTGAAATGGATTCACAAATGTTCTGTCAGTGTGGCATTCTGTGAAAGCCTTGCTATTTGACTGACTTACTGACTTTTGTATGCGTCTTTTTAAAATGTATTTATTTTATATTCAGAAAAATTTCACCTTCCCTCTCATCAACCTGCAGAAAAACCCATGCCCAGTTTTTTTGCTTTGTGCCTTGAAGATCACTGTATGGAGTGTTTACTGGTAGCTCACTGTTGCTCCAAAAATGCATTTCCTTGCTATTATTGTACATGAATTTTTTTTTTATATTTGGCTGCAATGATTTTACTATTAAAAACCACTTTTAAAAATACTGTAAGTGAAGCTAACTGTAACTAGTTCTTTAGTTACTGATGTCATTGAACTCTCTTCATCTATTGCACTGTAATTTATTGTGAGCAAGTTAACCCATGTTTCACATTGTATGTTGACAAAAGGCAAAAATGGTTGTTGTCAATATTATGATGTTGTTGTACTAAGTACAAGTTCTCAGCATTGAAAATCCTATAATTTACTGACCAAACTGAATAAATATTTGTGGGATAAGACCAGTGGTTGCTGCTTCTATTCCTATAGCTCTAATGTTTGCTAAATATATCAGTTTTCAGTGCAGAAATGAATGCTACATAAGGGAAACATGAATAAAGCCAAAGGATTAGTGTTATGACACCTCAGCCAGTGGGCATTTTAATAAACTTGCTCTCCCCTTACTGATTGTGTACCATTTATAATGTCTTATTTTCTCCTAGCAGGTGGATAAGAGAAAAATTCCTTTGAACTAAGTACAAACTGATCCTAGCTTCACAGAGTTTGTATAGAACTCCACTGAGATAAATAGGTGAGTAGCATGGTGACTTACTGCAAAGAACTGAAAAGTCAATACACTTATGCATTTGAAAGGGATGGAGGAGAGAAGACTAGGTAGAGAGGGAAAGGCATGCTGTAATTAAATTTAAACATGCAAAAAATGCACCTCAGAAGGAAGGACATACTCAGGCAGCTTAAGTATCATTAAAATGAAGATAGAATTAATGTTTTTCTATTAGCCTTCTGCTTTGCTTGGTAAATCCAGAGGTAGCAATAGGCCAAAAAAAAAAAATCAGCAGCCTTACAGGATCATGTACTCTATGGCCAATTGGTCTCTGTACAAGATAGTGTGGTAAGAAGGGAACACAGTTCTTTATGGGCAAACTAGCTTGAATCCAGCTTCACTTCCAAGCTGTATTTGATTCAGTAATCCAGTTGAAACAGCATTTCCAAGAAAGAATTTCATGTGCATCACAGGGGCAGTAACTTTTCTAAGTAGCATAAATAGTCCCTACCTGGCTATCAACATCTTGGCTTTCTGCTTTCTCTCTTTTTCTGGTCTTGGTCACAAGAGAAATAGGTCATTATTTGCATCTTTGACTAGGGCCTGCTACTTAGGGCATATCATTTCAGACTTCAGACTTGCTCATGTACAAAGAAAATTCATGGGCAAGTGCCTCACAATTATTAGAGCAGCAATAAAGAAAGTAGCTTGGCTTGACCTAGTTTTTGAATAAAAGCAGTTATGATGTTCTGAACAAAAAATAAAAAATAATCTATGGGATAACTTAAAAAGCTTTAAGGATTTGTGATTCACAGCTACTTTTGCTTTTTCCCTTCAGAGAAGTCTCACCAGTAATACCTTTCCAGAGCAGGCAAGAGAAGTGGCATTGAAACCTCCCCTTGACCTCACCAGAATTCTCTAGAGGAAAGAGTACACCTGCATACACAGAGGTTTGCATTTTCAATATACTTCACAGTAGGCAACTTGTCCTTTAGTACAGAGCTCCTGGTCAGCTGCAGTAGATGCTTTATCTAACAGAAGCAGCTATTGCAAAAGCAGTAAGCTCAAAGTCAGTCAGGAGAGCTATACTGTTCTTGATTAGGGTAAAGTATATAAACATGTAGGAAACCAACCACCTTTAAGGTTTACTACTAGAAGACAGTTTGCACAATAAGATACATGGCACAGCAGAGAATTGATTCTTCAAATATGTACCTTTTTAAGCTTGGATACTAAGAACAAGTTTCATCAGCTGTCCTAGAGTTGTGTAGTTAAGTAGATCTTGTTTCCTGAACTGTTGATGTTACTAAAGAAGATCCTGTACCACTGCTGTTTCCCCACCAAGACTATACACTAGTTCAAATCTTTGATTGCTGTTGCTTAATACCCTTCCCTCCCTTCTGCTATTAGTTTCATTTGAAATACTGAAGATTCCTTCACAGTTCACAGCTTTACTTGAAGAAGTGAGTTGTTTATAAAAAGGGCAGCACAGCATATTTCTGAAGTTTTTCAGTCTGCAGGAAATGATCATCAAGCTTACCAGTTTTATTGCTGCAAGGTCTTTCAAGCCATTCAAAGATGATCAGTGAACAATAAGAATTATTTAACCTGCAAATAAAGCCAAAGACTGCTTTTGTGTACATGAAAAATCTTTATTAGTTGAAAAAATTTAAGTCAAGATAAATATAGGAAGGTTAGAGCAGCAGCTATTTCTATATGGACCATAATGTACAAAAAAACCTCAGCTCTGATAAAATGTAGGTATTAAACCAGCATCTACTCCTGATGTCTCAAAACTAGAAAAATCTCAAAAGTTGGTATTTTAAGCTAGTATAAAGAAGCCTTATTTTAACAGCTCCATCCTATCAGAACAGGTCTCAAACTCAAAGCTGAATACTTTTGCAAGTTAAGAGGCAGTCCAAAAAAACATTCCAGCATTTGTAGAAATCTGCAGTCTCAGCTGCTCCCCTCCCATCGTGCTCTTAAATAGACAGGTACTTTACATGGCTCATCAAGGCCCTTTCTTCACCATAGAGCCAGCAGGTAAGCATTTTAGTAGAGAGGCTAAGAAGAATTGGATGCAGTGACCCCAAAGGCTGACTGGCTAGTTTCTGATTGTTATAGAACAGGCTTTACACAGACTACAGAGCTACTGAAGTTACAATAAGTTACATACTGGCCAACAGGCAGAATTTCCCTAACTGTCCCAAAAGACATACACGAAGCAGTACTGCAGACTGCAAAGATCCGGTACATAAGGACTTAAGAGCAGATTTTTAATGCACCTTTTACAGCAGTTGGTACTTCCTAGTTTTTATTTGTTTCAGCTTTTTTTCTTAGCCCCTTAGAGAAAGCTGGTTTGTCAAAGTGCTAATATTGCTAGTTACAGTACCTTCTGTTGGGAGTAGATGCTTTTTCACATTTACAGGATACATCTGTCCAAGTCAAAGTTGACACAGCTATGCTGTTATATAGTGTATTTAAGAATATACAACACTATTCTAGCACCTGGAAATCTACCAGTTTCAGAAACAGTACATTTAATAACAGAAGTTTTGGGTTTTTGTTTGTTTTGTGGTTTTTTTTTTTTTTACAATTTGCTTTTAATATTAGGTGTTTCACTCTAAGTTCTCTAGCAAGTGATCTAGACCAGTTTTGTATATTTCAGCATCAGGATCTGAGCACAAAACACTTCCAACACTTCACTCAACACTCTTCAGGATAGTGTTTTACTTAACCAAATTCAGACTTGGTTAAGATGCAAGCTAGAGTATCATCTGGCCTGTGTAGTTCCCACTCAGGCTTGAAACAAGTTACCTCTGGAGAAACATCATCAGAATACAGAGGAAGCTGAGGCAGCCTCATGCTCATTTTCAAGTACTTAGCATCCTTCTAGGGCACATGCTTAGAAACTTTGTAAAACTGTGAACCCTCTTCTGTTTCAGCAGGTCGTAGAAACTGGATCCTCATGTTGAAGTAAAATTAACTTCACATAGAGCTTGTAGTCTGCTGCTCTGTGTATCAGTGAATCCAAGGACAGGGTCTAGTATCAGAAGGTAGGAAATTCCATCATGTAATGGACAGTGTTTCTTACAAAGAGCTCAGATGGGAGATACGAGTTCCAAGTTTCAGCTATTGCAGAAGATACCAAAACATACAGTCTGTCACCTGGGACTGAAGTGTTTTTGTTCTCTGTCCACATATTACATGATAGAACAGCTGGGATCCTCACTTTGCTGCAGAAACAGAACAAAGACAATAGGCTAATTAGTATGTGTACAAGCTCAGTATTTATGGTCACATACTTATTCCTCATATTGGCATGTAGGGTTTAGTGGTTTGTAGAATGAGTCTATGCAATAGATGAGCCAATGTGTTTGTTAATGAATAGCTAGCAAGCTGTCTCAGTACCTCAGTTCTGAATCAAAGCTTGCTCACATGCAGGTTCATGCTACCCTACTTAGGATGGTAAAAGCAGAAGCAAGCACCATGGAAACCTTGCCTCCAAAGCACAGCATGCTTGCTTTGCATCATTTGACTGGGTACAAAGTTAACTGTTTACTAAGATGCCACTGTATCAGAAGCATATAGTTACTAGTGACAACAGTTTGATAGGAATTCAGGCAGGAGTAACATTAACATTTGAGTACTGGAATTGATTTTTACCAGAAGTGTCACACACCTGTATTGTAAAGTCACTGATGAAACAGATTAGAGGTGCAAGGATAAAATTTACTTTTCCTTTCTATCACCAATTGCTGGAAAAGCTGTATCATTAGTCTGATCAAATAAAAAGCCTTCAGAAAACAAAAACCATAAAACAAATAACTTGAGGACAGGTCGTATGTTGAACATGGAAAGAAGCTTGTACAAGTAAGTTTCTTCATAAGCCTAAAGTTTCCACTGGTGTTACTTCAACCACTTTGGTATAGGCTGTGTATTAAGGGCCTAAAGGCCAAAACAGCATTAGAGAACCTCCATTTAACAGGGTCTCACCCTCCTTCAGTGAGTGAAAATGAGACTGAAAATGTTACAAGAATGTGCATGTAAGTCAGAAGACTGATAAACATCCATAAGCCAGGTGGTGTTATAGCAATGGACTTACACAGATTTGTTATAATGGAGGACGAGGAAAAAAATCCAAGCAGCAGACAATAACTGCCTGTTCTTAGGTACACTTTCTTCAGAAAGACAGTACTTAAGTTCAGATAAACTTAAGACATCTAGGAAATGATGGTGGCTTTAAGATCTGGTACAGTAAGATGCAAGTCCTCCTTGTAACTGTAGCATCAGTTTTAGGAGGAGCTGTAGGTGCTCAACATGCTGTGTCAGCAGAAGGGACAAAATGAAAAGGCCTTGGACTTTGAACTAGCAAAGGGACTTGGTGCTGTTTGAAGTCAAGAAACATGCCAACTCGAGCCACTAATATTAAACAGTCCATAAATGTTCAGTTATGATCAATTTAAAGCCCTTGTATTAGTTCTGGTTTAGACTACTTCAGCAACTAAAGATACCTGACTGCTAGTATATCAAAGTACAGTTAGGGAGCATCCAATAGGCAGAAGTTCAGACTTGTAATATGGTTAGTGAAAAACCATTCAAAGGGGCTAGATCTTGCACAGGGCATTACAACATACAAACTGTAGCTGAAGAGTTATAAATATATTGAACACAAAACATGCTTATTCTATTTAACTACATTAATTCTATTGGCATGATCTGCATCTGTGCAGAAATGCCCCTTGGGAGTATATGACTGAAGCAAGACATACTTATTTTGCTGTGCAAAACAACCCCCAAACACCTGTTCCTGGAAATGAGCTGTAACAGAAGCACCTCAAACTCATGCTTGATTTTAAGAGGGACTTATGCAATCAATACACTAAGAACTTTGATTTCAGCCTATTAATACTTTTAATGGATGTATTAGGTGTCTTCAGTGTGACTAAGTTAAGAGCAAGTCAGCGACATGTTTTGAGTGCTGGATTAAGTCATCTCATCCCAAATGAACAGATTTCTAGTTAGCCTTTGCATTCTGTTCTTGGGGTAACAGCTTCTAAGTTTATTCATAGTCAGATGTATAGATGAAAGACATTAAAGCCAGTATTTTCCAGTGTGTTAGTAATAAGATCAAACAATGCTACTATCATACTCAGCCAGAGAATAAGCAAAACATCAATTCCACTTCTGATGCAAAGCCATGCAAGCCACATTCTATGTGGGACAAGAAAGTGCAGCACTATTAATGAAGGAAGTTGTTGGTTTGGTTGTTTTTGGTTTTTTATGAGATGACAAGCATGATTCTCACCACCTCACTTGCTTAAGGATGCTCTCAGGAACCACTATCATGAAACCAAACAACATTTCTTTTTTCTTCTTCTTTTGGCCTAAGATCAAGAAAACATCAGGAGTTGCAGGATATAGGTAGTACTTGAAGTATTTCCATACAGTAATGAAAAGAAATGGCCCCTGAATGACTCCTGATAGCATGTATTTAAACTTAAGGCAGCTTACCTGGGATGGAAACTCCATTTCACTTTCAGTTGTTTCTTCATCATCTTGCTCACTGCTTTCTTCTTCTGCAGGTACATGCATTATCTTCCTCTCTGCAAGTTCCTAGAATACAATTGAATTGCCACCAAGAACCCTCAAGAATTAAGCACACCAAGTTGAGTATTAGGACAGCAGAAGCAGTTTGCTATCTCACTTACCTCACCATCATCTGTGATAAGTGTAACATCAACAGTATCTGCAGTTACCCAAGATTTCTGAGACTTCCATACCAGATCACTTGGACTTGGGCTTACACCAGCAGCTGCACCCCAGATCTGCAACAGATGTAGAGTGAGCTTCTGAAGAACCTTATTTGTAGTTAGATTACAATTCAGTCTAGTATGTTAACTATTAAGTACTCCAATACCAAAGATGTACAGTAACAAACTGAATTACTGTCATCCCTGGCAGGCTAGTTGTTTTCAGGACTACCAGGAATGGTGGTAATGTTAGGTTTTGGGTTTGTGGTCTGGGCTTTTAACTCAAGACTGTAAAAGAGTGCAGAAAAAGCTGTTAAAGGCAAAGGCTTCTACCTGTTGTGGAGGTAGAAGGAGGAGCCTGTTTTGGACATGCATACCATCTGAGTCAGAGCCAAGCCATAGTTAGACAGTCATGGCAGCAATTTGTGCATACAAGATAGCCTCTAGCCTGGGGGTCACTCAGATCTCTTGAGCAAGCTTGTACAGAGTTTGAAATACAGAGTGTAGAGTTATGCTCTATGATCACTATCTAAATGTACTTGAGAGTATTATTTTAGAGCTAATATTTAGCTTAGTACCATAAACCATGAGCTCGGCATTGCTGAACTGTAGTGGACTAAAGCTTTTAACAACAGTGTAAGCTTTTGCAGAGCTTATCAAATCACAGGAGTACAGGGACTCCTAAGAATATATAAGATCTCTTCACAGTAACAGCACATCCCAACCTCAGATGATCCACATTCAATCCAAGATTTAGATTTAAATAAAATCTGCAATTTTATTTTACAGTTGATGCAAGGATTTTTCCCATCCCCCTCTCCACATAAAATAAGGATTTTAGTCACTTTGCTGTATCAATTTTTTTTCTGTATTACATGAATCTCAATTGCCATCAAACACAGCAAGAACAGAATTAAGTTTTGCAAAACCACTACCTACTGTAACTACTTGGCCTGCCAGAAGAGTGAACTGTGAAGGAAATTTGTATGTTGCATCTGACACACTTCCAAGATGTCGTCTTAACATCCATCCCTGTAGTGGTTGATCCTGGGGGACAAGACATGTCTCTCAGCAACACCATATCATACAAGTGTGAGGCTCTTTCCAGACTCAAGGGTCAGTTTTAGTCCCACTCCTATAGCATACAAGAATCTGGTCAATTCTGAGGAAGCCTTCATGTTTTCATTAAAGCTTTCCTGCGACTTCTTGTGCTTCCTTAGGATTAATCTTAGTCCACAAGTTTAAGCACACCTATTCTTCCCTTCTGTTGAAGGGGATCATGGTGCTCTTTACCAGGTAGATTCTGATAAAATGAAGTTTGTCATGCCCATCTACCAACTGGGGCCATATATAGTGCCACATCCTGTGAAGGTCTCTCAGGCTGAAGTGGCTAACCTACCACCCACAAGTTTTGATTCTCTGATGACCAATTCCAATAAATTTGGGATTTGCAGACTAAACTAGTCAAATAAGTAGTTAATTGGTCAGATAAACTCAGCATAGATTAGGTACTGTCAGCTCTATTCAACATTCTAGCTGGTTTTAAGCATTTTCAAATAATAAGCAGCTGTCATGAAGTACTCTAGTTCACCAAGTCTAAGTAGTACTTCTAACAGTGCTAGCCCAAACAACTGAAGGTCTAAAGAGGTCTACATCACAGAATCCAGTGCCCCTCCCCTCAAAAGCATCTCCCAGAAGGCTCTGAACAAAACACTTGCAGTCTTCTCTTGATAGCAGCCAGGTTAGCCAAGAAATCCATATTTTGTATTTTTTTGGCATTACTCTTCCCTCATTGCTTCATCCTTCCCTAGCATCATCTCTAAACTACATGTCAGTTCAGTAGCAGTCATACTTTGCAGTGAAGGCCCTGCAGACTTGAATGAGCAGAAGTACCTCATCAGAGTTGTTTTTAAGCCTGACAAATTTCCCATCTGCATCGATTTCTTCAATAGACACATTTCCAGAAGATGAAGCATGCTGAATAGTCTTAAATCCAGCACTCTGCCTTCTCTTTTTGGCTTCTTTCATTTTCCTTTTCCTCCCATGCAGGAATTGTTGCCCTTGACTCACTGCTTGAGTTGCAGTGCTGTGTGAAGATGGACTGGGTGACAGCCTTAGCCTAGAAAGGAGTCAGATAACATCAACCTGATTATCTGATGTGCTTATTTCTTCTCACTCCTATCCTCCTACTATAGCCAAGCCTAGCAGTTTATATCCAAGCTTTCTGTGATTTTATTTTTACTGGCAGAAGTAGTTAAGTATCTTGTTAAGTTTGGAAGACAGCCCCAGTTCTGGAGTTCAGAGCAAGCTTACATCAAAAAGGTTCCCAACTGCAATGAATATTCCTTTGAAGCTTCTACAGACAATCTTTAGTGGAAGTAGTTTAACTGACTACACTTAGCGTGTATCAAGAGCTCATCTTGTTCTCACCAGGCAGTGCCTGGATATTTGGGAGTTGGTACAATTTCCCAGTTTCATTCACGAAAACTGAGCACTTTGATGTATCTCTAGGATGTAACAAAGCTTTGAGAAAGCTGAGGTATGTCTAACAGACCTTTGAACTTTATCAACTGGGTTACAACCAAATTGTGTCACTAGTGACATACTCTTAATATTTATTTGTTGCCTTTTCCACATTCTAAAGAATACAGTGTAGAGATCTTGGATGAGATCTTGGAGAGAGGAATGACTAGCAGGTCAAGTGAGGTGATTCTGCCCCTCTTCTATTTTGCCCTCATGAGACCCCACCTCGAGTACTGCATCCAGTTCTCGGGTCCTTAGTGTAAGAAAGACATGGAACTTTTAGAGCAGATCCAGAGGAGGCCCACAAAGATGATGAGAGGGATGGAGCACCTCACCTGTGAGGACAGGCTGAAAGAGTTGGGATTGTTTGGACTGGAGAAGAGAAAGTTTTGGGGGGACCTTATAGCAGCTTTCCAGTACCTAAAGGGGGCCTACAGAAGGTGGGGAGAGAGACTTTTTACCCAGGTAGAAAGCAGTAAGACAAGGGGGCACAGCTTCAAACTGAAGGGGGGAAGGTTTATATTAGATCTTAAGAAGAAATACTTCACTCAAAGGGTGGTGAGGCACTGGAACAGGTTGCCCATGGAAGTTGTGGGTGCCTGGCAGTGTTCAAGGCCAGGTTGGATGTGGCCCTGGGCAACCTAGTCTAGTGAGTGGCATGCCTGCCCCCAGCAGGGGCATTGGACCTAGACCATATTTCAGGTTCCTTCCAACCCAGGCCATTGTGCAAATCTAGAAATTCTATGAAGTTGTCATATGAAGATCTTGTCATAGCCTACCTCTGTTCCTCTCCTTCCAGGATCATTCTGTAGGTACTTATTTCCAAATCTAAAGCCAGTTTCACATCAAAGAGATTCTCATATTCTTCCAGCTGTGCTTGTACCTGCTGCTGGGCTTGTGCCATTTCTTTCTCTTTTTCAGCCATACGCCTTTGATGGAGATCACGCTCATAATCCAACATCTCCTGGAGCTCTCTTATTCTGTTCTCAAAAGCAACGTTCTAAAATCAAGGGGATGGAAAAAGTCAAACCATAATGGAATATTAGAGACCAATATTTTGAACTGGATATCTAAATTAAAGTAATTCCAAGGTTAAACAAATAAAGATAGTACCTGGCT
This sequence comes from Galbula dea, assembly GCA_013399015.1. Classification (NCBI taxonomy): domain Eukaryota; kingdom Metazoa; phylum Chordata; class Aves; order Piciformes; family Galbulidae; genus Galbula; species Galbula dea. The sequence continues at coordinate 266,289 of VWZX01005630.1, forward strand.
TTGATATTGATTAATTTGAGATGTCAGATTATCAATTCTCAGCTTTGTTTCCATCAGCTCCTCCCGAGCAGCATTGGCCAAGCCACCATGTTTCGCTGCAGATAGCTGGGCACTCTCCATCTGTGAATAAGTCACTGTTAGTAATGAGTTGCTTATGATCATGTTTTTAAATAAGGAAAAATCAAGTAATTTCCAGCTGTTACATCTGGAAGTAGTTGTGTTTTACTTAACCATGCATATACAAATAAAGTCCAGGTCAGAAAGATTTTCATTGCTTTTCAGAGAGGTTTGCACAAGTCTGACATTCACATCAGAAAGTCAGCAATAATCAGGTAGAAAATTGCTGGATTAGGATATTTCAGTTAAAGATGCATGAAGACTTTTGTATAGATATTAAGTAAATTGATTCTCCAGAACAACAATGGAGAATGTTTAGAAGCTGGTTGTCAAAGCATGAGACTACAGGATATTAAGTATGCTTATCAAGCTATTACTCTTCCCCAAAAAAGTCCTATTACTAAATTCCTGCATAAGGAACACCAAGCTGTTTCTAGAGCAATTCAAGATTGAGATGTTCCAAGAAAGGATGAGGTAGAGCCGTGTTCCTACAAGAGGCAACCAAGAATTTCCACTGGACACCTGGACAGAAGCATCCAAAGGAGTTCACCAAGTTGGCACCTAAGTTGGAGTATAGAGAATGCCAGAAGAACCAGGAAGAAACAGACGTGCATTGATTGAGAGAAATAGCAGATCATGTAATTCTGTACCACATATTAAAGAAGGTTTAAGATACCAGTACTGTATACAGCAACCAACCCAGAAACCCCTGGGATGTTACATATCAAGGGTATAAGCCTAAAGTATTACCTTTTCTTGTGTATATAGCTAATACTGGGAAAGATGACAAACCAACCCTGGAAGACAAACTGCCAAGCTACTTCCAGAGCCAACCTCTCCACCTTATCCAGCACTAGCAACTGGGAAAGGACATTTGTACTCATACCTTTAAAAGTACCCATGTAGAATTGTAAGAATACCTTATTTCATGCATTTTAGTAATGCTTTAATGAGTAGACCTAATTTCATTCAATAATACTGAAACTGCTTAATACAAGCATAGCATACCTTAGTCCTGAACTTGTCAAACTCTCAGACTTCTGAAGTCTGAATTATGATCAACATTATTATATTAGCCATTCCTAAACACCCTCCAGAGGGACAACATTTATGCTTGAATAACTTTTGTTTGGGACCAAATGTTCATAGAAATTCTATTGTCAAATTGACATTGCTTTGAAATTCCATAACAACATATGCCAAGCAACTCTGCATTGAATGCAAGGGCTTCGTCAGTCAGCTATTGATGGTACTGTGACTTTAATCCTATCAAGGTGCACAAAACTTAAGCTTTGTTTTACTGGCATCTTTTACAGACTCACTTGTGCATGGAATGTTCTCTCCAGTTCCTCTTTGTATCCTTGAATTTGTTCTTCATGTTGTTTTCTGAGTTCCTGCAGAGCATCCAACACCTTACTCTGAAGCGTTCTCTGACAGGCAGATTCCATTTCTGCTATCTTGCTCTCATAGACTGTCTTTGCCTCCTTGAGCTCCTACGAGGAGAAAGTTCTCAGAGCATAAGCAAGCCAACAAAGCTTGATTTGGGGCTAGGCTTACTGTACCAGCTTGACAAGTCATTCAGTATTGAAGCAGATTTATTGACTGCACAGCAATTCATCTTCATTAACATATTAGATATTCATCCATTAGGTCAGGTACTTCCACCTGGCTAGCTGCACTGTTTTGCCACCTCACTGCCAATATTAAATACAAACTACTGCAGGTAAGTAGTTTTAAGATTAAACATTTGAACTAAATGGATTTCTCTTAGAACACATGTATATACAGTTCAGTTTCTTTATGCACTGTTACTTCACTTATTCTTGTTTTATTCAAAAACTAATAGCAGTTGGTTAGAGAAACTGGAATTTTCCATCACTTAAACCACACACTTGAAGATTCCTTCCACTTAGGAGGAAGCTGGTTTGCAATCACATGGGGTTTTTTTTAGTTCTATGTACTAACTTCTCACACAAAGGTTACCAGATACCTTTGGTAAGTGTTGAGCAAATAGGGAACATAAGTTGCTTCTTAAAGGAGAGTTAACTTCTTTGATTATTTTAGGCTTCTAGTAGAGATCTCGAATCATTAACTTGAACTGTAATCAATGCAACTTTCAGTTACATATAGTAGTATATTGGGACTACAGTTACCTTCAGAAGTGCAATCTGAAAATTCTCACATTCCATGTATCTATTGGTACTACACTAGTTAACATGAAGTTGTGTACTTTCTTGTAGTCTTCCTGTTTAGGTGGATTTTACTGGCTAGTGGATTGTCATAGGTTTACTCAGTTACCTTTAAGAGTTAAGCACCTCAAAATTGCTTTTAAGTACATCAGGGATCACAAACACCTAAACCCCCTTGTTAATAAGCTAAAACATACATCTTCATAAACACGCTTCTTGAGTGTAATTTGTTCCAGCAAAGTCTTCTTATTGTTTTCCAGGTCTGCTCTCCTCAGCATTTCACTGTGGAGATTCTTTTTGCTATCTTCCAGTGACTGCTTCAGCTAGAAAAGACAGACATCAGGGTAATTAAAATTAAGAGGCCATTCTTACAAACTAAGATAGTCAACTTATGCCATGTCATTCAACTTCATTCCCACAGCAATCACAACACACCGCTTAAGTGAAGTTAGTTATTTCAGCATATTAACTAACAGGATTGATTCTTGCTATTGCTATGTAGACCAGATTTCCCACAAGGCAGACAGAGGAACCCTTAACCCTATCAGCTAAGTTTGACTCTTCAAAGTATACTGCTGATAAACCAATTGTACCATTTGTATACTTTCCTCCGCTTCACACCACTAAGTATTCCAAGCTTCTCCCCAACTTCCAATATAATTTGTTTGAAGCTTAACAAGCTAAATCCTCCAAATACAGCCTTACAGCATTAACAAACTATTACACACTTCCAGTGTTGGAGTGTGCTGCTTTAATGATACAAGTTTGTCATTTAAGTTTTCATACTTAAATGAAAAGTTTGAAATTGGTGTATTCAATGACCACATTAATACATGAAGATACAACTGCTATGCTCTTAGAAATGCATTGATAGAATAGCAACTTAAGCAGAGTTCACTTTAGTAGCACAAGATCCTACTAAAGAAAGGCAGAACATGCTATTTTATTTAAACATAGTGAACTTCACTAAACATAGTGAAGCAAGGTCCATCAAAAGGTCCCTTTGCTGACATGTTAGACAATGCTACAGAGGCAACAGTACTACAACACATTTCAACTTGGTTTGTCCTCCGAACAAGAAACATTACATACTGTGGTCATAGAGTACGATTACAAGTACATACAACAGCTGGAAGTTTTAACAGACCAACTATCAGTAGCATTTGCTTTTTGTCCACCTGTCATTGCCATAGATAAAAACTTTCCTTGCTTTTAAATCTCAGTAACTACGTGGGGAAAAAACAAGCAAAAGCAAAGTTGAAATTCCAGGAACAAATCTTACACTTGCTGCTTCATCCTTTAACTCATGAAGGTCTTTCTTCAGACTTTGTCTCTCAATCAAAGCTGCTGCTAATTCAGCTTCCTTTGCACTCAGCTGAGCATCAAGGTCTCTCACACGAGCTTGTAACAGGCTTAAATCGGATTCTGTTTTTGAATTCCTACAAGTGAAAGTTTTACACTGGTAAGTTTCTGATGAGGAAGAAAGTCTGTTTTTAACATGGTTACCTTCACAGGAGTCTGTGCAGAACTGAAACAGACGAGAGGATCCTTAACACCCGTGATAGGCTGCAAAACAAATCGGACACTCCTCAGACAAGCATCATTTATTTAAACAGAAATATTTCTGACCCAGTTTCCAGCTTGTTGTGCGCAAATCGTACATGGAAGCCAACGATTTTCCACGGCATTACCAACCGGAGGGGGAAGGGACAGCACAGGCCACCGTCTCCACAGGGAGGGACTAGGATCACCACTAAACTTGCTGACTTGTCCCCCACTAAACAAGCTGCTGACAGGCACCTCCTTTCAGCAGTGAAGGCCGCTACCAGCCTGCTGGCAAAGTGCCCTGTGGCCGTTCAAAGCCGTCACAGAGCGGCTGTGGCCCCGAGCGCCGAGCACGGCTCCCCCGGCGCCAGGCCGCCTCCAGCTGGGCAGGGTCCGCAGCGCCCCGCTGCGGCCAGGCTGGGCGCCAGCAGCCGGACGCCTGCCTCTCTGAGGCGGGGAGGGGCCCGCTCAACCGCGGGGCACAGCAGCCCTCCTCCGCTGGCAGCTCTGGTGCCGGGAACTTCCTGCCCGCAGCACAGCAGGACTTCAATCCCCAGGAGGCCTAGTGAACTGGCCTCCTCAGCCCCACCTCCCCACTGGGGCCTTGCCTCCGCAGACCCGCCACAGGGCTGCAACCCCTCACGGTAACCACCTTTCCTCGCAGCACCCTTGCAAAGGGCTCCTCTACCTACGGAAGGGTCACGCACTCTTCCCTCCTTCACACCATGGTGGAGTTGCAGGGCAAGAGAAGCTTTGTCTTCAGAAGGCAGATATTCCTTGCACAGATACCCAGGTACCGAGCTCCCGGGTACCACCTGGGTGGCCGACATAGTTAAGCTGCCAATTTTACCTGCCACCACCGTAAAGATGTGCTGTACCCACAGCGAGTCCTCTCAGAGAAAAGGGAGATGATTTCCCAAACTGCTCTAACTTTGAAAACCCTTACAGTTGCCTAAGAACTATCCAGAGCCTGACTTCCCACTCAAAGCTCAGATTTGAGACTGCAAAGAGTGAAGTGCTCAGTTTATTTTAGTAAAAGCTGTTCTGCCAAGTGGCTAAGTTGTGATAATTCATACAATGAGTTTTCCAGTTGATAACTAAGCAGAGCAGTTGGAGAGAATCCAAAGCCATTCTAGAGGAGTGATCAGCTCTAGAAAGCTTGGACTGCAAGGAAAGATTGGAAAAAAACTAAAAGTTGTTTAGTCTAGAGAAGAGAAAAGTGACAGCACAAGTCTTCACATACATGAAAGACTTCTGCACAGAGGAAGGGAATCTGTTTTCCCTGTCTGTTGTGGAAAAGACAGGAAGTTGCAGGCTTAAATTGCAGGTAGAAATATTTAGGTTAGATGTTAGAGAGGAAACTAACAGTAGTTCAGGACTGAAGCACATTGCCTGGGGGATATTCTGGAATCTCCATCATCTGGAATTTTAAAAAGTGTTACACAAACATCTGCTGGAAGGGATGCAGGTATTGTTGGTTTCAACAGAGGCCTGAGGCATCTGGCTACATCAGGTTCTTGCTTAAAGCCTCTTCTAGCTCTGCTGTTCAGAGACACTTGTTGATTGTGCCCTCTTACTTCATAACCATGACAAACTCAAATATTTTGCTAGCAGAGGTTATTTCTTTATGCAGACTCTGGGGAAAAAGTAACTCTCCTGGGTTAACAATGAAAAACAAGACTTGTATTTTTAGTATTTACAAGTTTCTTTTCTTTCTAGGCATTAGTCACCTTCTTTTGGGATCTCTGCTACTACTATCACTTATTGTGTTAGTTATGATATTAACAAGTACCTCAGTAATACTACTTAATGATAATATTGTTTCATCCTACAGTAATATAAATTTCATTCTCCTATCAAAGTGTGCAGCACTGAAATTCCACTAGTATCTGTGTTTTAACTCTGTGGTTTAACAGTCTGCTTCCCTGATATAGGCCTCTGACAGCCAGGTTCAGGTTTCCTGACAAGTATTTTTCAGAGACCCCTGAACTGAGTCATTTCATCTTTAAGAACAATAATTTAAGAAGCTTGGTTTTAACAAGAGCATTTACTACCCTTTTAAACCAAGTTTGGGGTTCAGAACACCAATTCCTATTATGCAGCAGTGACAGTTACAGTACTCTACAACATTACTGACTGTCAAGTGTAAGCAGTAACTTTTATGCACTGCAATCACAATCTCTGTAAACCAAAATGTTGCATATGCTTGACCTGGAGAATTTAAAGAATTTTACCAAAAGAGTCCAGGTATGTTTGAAACAAACACCAGTTTGTCAAGGCTAGAGGACATTAATAGCACTTGCAAAATTCATTCATATAGCTTCAGCTTGCTACACTGCATATGTCAGTTTCAGTAACAAAATGCACATATCTTACTGGTGCAGAAAGAAGCTGGTCCTGTTTTTCTCTGCTGTGCTACTGTAGTTGCTTTGACCTTCTCAAGCTCTGAATTCAACCAACTGATATGCTTATCCACAACTCCTCCTCCCCAGACATCTGTGGCCTACTTCCAATTACCACTGTTTAAGTAGTAAAAAAAAAAAGCTGAAATGGAAGCACATTGCATTGTTGCAAAAGCTTTAAGTCTCTTTACCAGTGATTAATAAGAGCCAATGGTTAATGCTGTTGGGAAATTATCTGCTGACATTCCAACCTATAAGAGTTCCAGGATATTTAAAGACTGTATATATAAAGGAAAGGATACCCTCAAAGTAGTTCATTCCAAGTTATCTGAGACATTTGCAGTTAAGCAGCCCAGATACAAACCACTCATTAATAACAGGACTTCAGTCTAGTCCTTTCAGGAAGCAGCAATGTACTATGTATCGTTTCCCATGGGCTGTAAAGTTAACCTTTTAAGACCTAGTTACTTTAAAGAAAAAAAAACAGTCCAGAGAATTGCATACCTGCCAAGCCTAGAGCTTTATAAACAAAGTCAGAGTTATATAAACAAAGCAGCAGAAAACTTTTAGAACTGGCATTACCCCTCTCCACACTGTCCACTCAAGTGACTGGTTAGATTTATGAGGCAGATATATGAGCCAAAACCCAGCGTGAATGAGACAAGCTCAAGAACTTCCAAGCAGCTGAAAACAGAAGCTTAGAGTAAAAACATGTTTTATTCCCAAGGAGAACAGTTACTTAAGATCTAAGAAGTCTACAAGGGTGCAGTACTTGTTACATACAAGTCTTAAAAGAAAACACTGGTACCCAAGTTGCTATGATAAAAGTTTATAACAAGATTTAAGGGACCACTGGCCACCCAAATTACTGCAAATCAGTAACTGATTTAGCAGTACAATGAATGAGTTAAAGTAATTAGCAATATTAGTACACTGTGTTTGTCCAATAAAGGAAGCTTGTTAGGATTGAACACTTGTTCCCTCCCCTTCACTACCCACCTTCTTCCCTCCTTCAGGTGGACTTAATTAAACTTACATTGGGCAACACCTTTGTTCCAGGCTTGGCAAGTCTAGACAACAAGATGATTCCAGGCTCAGGACACACAGCTTGTAAGAAAGTCAAGACCAAAATAGCAAGCAGTTCATCCCAGTAGCATGTAAAACAAGACCTAAAAGCCACCAGGACAACTCCTGTGCAGTACCAGCCTAGACCACATAAGTTATACCACAGACAGAACTTCCTTCTCTGTGTACTTTCTCTAGGCACTGAGCTAGAAAGCTCCACATCCACCCACCCCTCACACCCCCNCAGGGATGGGGCCTCTGCAACCTCCCTGGGCAACCTGTTCCAGTGCCCCACCACCTTTTGGTTAAAGAACCTCCTTCTAATCTCCAGCCTAAATTTCCCCTCCTTCAGCTTGTATCCATTCCCCCGGGTCCTGTTGCAATCAGACCAGGAGAAAAGTCTCTCCCCTTCTGCCTTATAATCCCCTTCCAGGTACTGAAAGGCTGCTATAAGGTCCCCTCTAAACCTTCTCCTCTCCAGGCTGAACAACCCCGATTCCTTCAGCCTGTCCTTGTAGGGGAGGTGCTCCAGTCCCTTGATCATCTTTGTGGCCCTCCTCTGGACGCACTCCAAGAGATCCACATCTTTTTTATGCTGCGGAGCCCAGAACTGGACACAGTACTCCAGGTGGGGCCTCACGAGGGCAGAACAGAAAGGCACAATCACCTCCCTAGACCTGGTGGTCATGCCTCTCCTGATGCAGCCCAGGACACGGTTAGCCTTCTGGGCTGCAAGTATATATTGCTTTGGGGTGCCACCACCACCATGACTCCGACAACCCACAGCATGGAGAGCATGGGCCCTCCCCGATACACAGCTGCTGGCAAGCAACACCCCCTTCCCCTCACCCTGCCAGAGCCCCGAAAAGGGGACTGCTCCGTGGTGGTTCCCCCCATGAAGGCCTGCTCGGGGCCCCAAGAGAGCGCGAGAAGGGCGGTAGGACCGACCTGCTACATAGCTCCCGGTGCTCCTGGTCGATCTTGCCCAGCTCCACCTGGAGAGTGGCCTGCTGGATGGCAACGTCGTCCAGCGCCCGGCGGGCATCTGCCAGCTCCTCTTCATAGCGCAGCCGCAGGCTGCTCAGCTGCCAGTCGGTCTTCGCCTCCTGCTCAGTCAGCGACTGATGCAGAGCCGACTTTTCGGCCTCCAGCAGCTGCACCTGCTCGATGTAAGCGGCCAGGCGGTCGTTGAGGTGCTGCAGCTCCTCCTTCTCTTGCAGCCGGCTCAGCCGCGCCGGGCTCAGCGGAGGGCTCAGCGACGTGGCTGTGCTCAGCACCGGCGAGCACAACGGGGAAGTAGCGTGACCGATAGAACGGGGCCCGCTCACCGGCGTAGAGGAGAGAGCCATGGCAGCCTCCGGTCCAGGCACGAGCCCTGCCCCTACCACTGTTACCGGGACCGCCCCGCGCAAGACACACAGCGCCTGCCGCCGCCCGCGTATAAATATCCGCCAGCTGCCAGCGGGGCCTACCGGGGAGGGTGGGCAGCTTAAAGGGCTAGGGCTGCTACCCCACTGCCTCCCTGGCGTTGTGCAGAAAACTTACGGGTTACAGGTTTTTCTGCCTTTAATTTTTTTTGAGTCTGCCTTGCGGTAGTCAGCCCAGCGGTGCTGCCCGCAGAGGGCGGGGAAGGGGCTATCTGGCAAAGTCCACGGCAGCCCGGCGGTTTTACAGAGTGCAAGGGGTCGGGGTGGAAAAAAAAAAATTCCCGATTGAGGAAGATGAATGACAGCTGCAATGGTATTCACTCTCCACCGTGCTGCCATGTCACAGTACCCTGCTGTTCTGTCAGTTTTTTTCGGAACTTGTTCAGCTGATGAAAATAAGCTAGTCCCTACTCTTTGTGGGCGTTTTAAGCTTTTAGGTTAGGCTGTGGTGGCTGTCAGCCATCCCTGTGCTAACAGTGTGTCGGCTGAAACCTGATGTTTCCGCAGAAGGAAGAATGGAGGAGCAAACAGAACCTGCATCAAGACAAACGTGTGAAGCAGTCTGCAAAGCCTTACACTAATGACGTTTTACAAAAATCGTTATTCAGTAACAGGATTGCTTCAGCACTTCCTTAGTAGTCACATGCACTGTGATAGTTGTCAGTTTTATCCAGTAGCTAATTAATTTACCCTTTTCCTTTTCACTTAGATTTTGGAAAACAGATGCCATACAGACCTGATTCACTGGGAACTTTAAAAAAATCTGAACTTTAATATTTTATAGTGTTCATTGCAGCAGTTACAAGAAACTTCACTTGACTGCTTAGCTTAGGTCAATGTTGTTCCCAACAGAGAAAAGTAGCCTTGACATTCTCTTAGAGTTCTCTAAATGTAGGGACAGATTTTATGAAGGTTGTAGGCTCAAATTCAAGCTTCACTTTATAGGCTGGTAGGCATGTAACATAGGAGAATAATGTAGTTGGCCCCAAGATTATAGATAGGGATTTTAGAATTAGATTATGTATATCCCTGGATACAAAGTTACAAAGTGGACTAGGAGTCCAGAGCAGGGCCACCAAGGTGTTCAAGGGAGTGGAGCATCTACCCTATGAGGATAGGCTGAGAGAGCTGGGTCTCTTTAGCTTGGAAAAGAGGAGACTGAGGGGGGGACCTCATAAATGTCTATAAATATGTTAAGGGCCAGTATCAGGCAGGGGGATTGGACTTGATGATCTTTCTAGGTTCCTTCCAACCCCTAACATTCTATGATTCTATGAGACAGAAGGAGGTATGGATGCTCATCAAGTTTGGTGTTTTTTTTTTTCTTTTCTGAATTTCTTCACACATTTGTGTAACACACACACATCCCCTCTCCTCCCACTTTCAAAACTCTAAAACTGCATGCAGCATGGCAATGACATGCATCCAGACTGAGCTCCTCTGATTCCAATCATAGCAACAGCACCAGGAAATTCTTTACTTCAGAGCAGTTCCAGTTTTTTATTTTGATATAGTAAGTACTTGTTTGTTCTTCAGTGCCAATAGAAAGCTCAGTTCAAGAAAAATAAAAGTATGAGTTAAATCTGTATATGTACCTCTAAGACCAAGATGTGTATATCTAAGGGTTTACTTCAGCTTTGAAACCTCAGTCCTCTACAATGAACACTATGACCATATGTCATTGCCATGTTTGGTGGTTGCATGTTACTGGCCAGCTGTTCAAATACGATTGTATGATTTTGGAACAGATGCAGAACAAAGCAAGAAATCTGCTATTCTAAGAATATTTTCCTTGCCTGCCAAGGTTTTGTAATAGTGCAAACAAAAACAGCTGAAAGAAAGAGTTCAAAAATAGTCTGAGTTAGTTTTGTCTTTTGTATTCTTCACTTACTCTCCCTATGTGAGGGCAGAAGATGGCAACTTAAGGAGAGTATAATGGAAATCTGTTACTGATTCTTTTCTTTCTTACATTTTTTCTGACTTTTTCTTTGATTAAGGTTCTAGTCTTAATGCTCAAACCACAAGCATAGCTGATGAATTCCTGCAGAGATAAGCCCACCATCTTTTTCTGCTGTTTCAAGTATGAAGATAGCAGGAATGTTTCAAGATTAAGAGATATAAAGGGTATCAGGAGAAACTGTGGGAAAAGGTATACATGCCAGACTAAAGCACAGTAAAACCTTTTCTGCAAATAGTCCTCTTGCAGGAAAACATAGATATGACTTATTTGGGCAGTAATTGAAAATATTTGTGTACTTCTTTCAAGTATCTTAATCAGGCCTTGATCTTGAGCTGGTGAAATGAAGTGAAAAAAAACCCCACAAGCAGTGCAGCAGTACAGTGAAAACCAGGAAAAAGTCAATTGAACTTTTTGCTATCCTTTGCTTTGGTTATCTGCTAGCTGACTCTAGCCATGTGCAAGCAACCTGTTAGTATCGGTTCCAAAATACTGTCAGGGCTCAGAGTGCCTTAATATGCCTTAATGACCTAGACCAGCCTCAGCTGGGGCTTCACCCAGGCCTCTGGCCACAGGTGCAGGAACTCAATTTAAATTCTGGTTTGATCCTCACCCTCTTTTTGAGCTCTGTTATGGTTATGCCTAGCTATAAGCTTTGTTGGTTTATGAACTGTTTTTCTGGCTTGTCTTTTTACTTGCTTGGTTGCTGCAATTTTGCTTGGGCTCTCTATGCATCCTGGCTGCTATCTTTAGGCTTAGTGTGTCTTATCTAGGAACAGCAGAACTGGGCTGTGGCTGGTGCCCTGCCAGCCTGGATACCTGACTTGGCTCTCTGTCCATTAGAAAGCTGCTGGACCTTGCTACTCTTTGGTTAATGGACTGTTAGAATAGTGACTGCAAAATACCTAGGTAAGGCTAACTTTGTTGCCACTAGTATTCTTGGATTTTTTTTTATGGTGACTTAATATAAAATGATTGCATGCATTTGGATCTACTTTTCGAGTGTTAAATACATCTGAGGCTATGCATGGCAAAAGGACAGGCTCAACTAGTGTGAAAATAGAGAGGCAGCAAAGACTACAGAAATTTTGGTAGCATTTTAGTGTTTTCCTTTTTCTCTGACAGTTATTGTGCTCTCTAACTCGTGAGGATGTCTTCCTAGGCATCTGTTGACAACAAAACAAAGTATCACTGGACAGTCTCTGTAAGAAATCTGTACCTATGGTAGTGATGTTGTTTCAAATGGTGTCATGCTGACATGTTACAATGTATTGTTGCTGAGCAGTCTACTTATAGACAGTTGTTAGTAACTCATACATGTCCAGACCTAATAAAGACAGAGTCATACTAGCCTGAGAGTACTTCCCCACGATACTAGAGCAGGTACGGAGGCTCCATGAGAAAATTAGAGGTTACTCACCAGAAAGGTTAAAAAGCATTTTCTGATCTTTTGTCATTGGTGATAGCATATACAAATGGAGAAGTCCTTTCCAGAACACATAACTCCACAAGTGATCCATCTGTTTAGTACTCTATGTGCCCCTGCTTGGCTAGTTAAATTAAGAAGGGCAACTCAGTCGGCTTGCAGTGTTTTTTGTCTGTGTTGGAATAACAGCCTTCTGTAAACTGGTCATCAGTTAAGGAAATTAAATTATTTGTGGCGTTACTGGATGCAAAAGTAGGCAATAGATTTTGTTTGATAAAACATGAAATATAGAAAATATAACTGATAGCAACACTTTGTAGATGACATCTCACATGATTCTGTCTTAAGCTTTCCTAAGTTGCCAGTGATCAAATTCTACTCTTATGTACAAATGCAGTTCCTATGTACAGTTTATATTGGTACTGCTGTGGCTAGAATCTGGCTCACTGTCTGAAGATGCATGCTCTCTTCTAGCTTCATGTAGAATACACTTTGGTTTCTGTAAGGAAAGTCTATACACAATAAGGAGGGAAAGAAGCCTGAAGTGCTGCATGGATCTGCAAAAATGGACTTTTAATCTATAGACTTTATTGATACTAGTATCACACTCTGAAGAAATGTCACAGATTATGAGGGGTTCTATAGGCATAGGGCAACAGAGTGAGCAAAGAAAAAATACAAAGTGGAAAATAAGCTGTTTTTTTCAGCTTATATGTAGTGCCGAACTGTGAATCTAGAATTTTACAAAGTTTCTTGGTCTCTATCCACCAAGTCTTGCTAACTCTTATTTATCCTCATTCATTGTCAAATAGATTGTATTCAATTATGTTGTCACTGACTGTTAATAAGAATAATGAGTACATCTGCTGGCTCCCATAGGAGCCAGGAACCACCTCTGATCCACAAGAGCTAAATCCCTTGTGAAAATGAAATAATTTCCATTTCTTTTAGTAGAATATAACAACAAAAATGTCTTCATTTATATCCAGGCAACATTGCTGAGTTAAGTTGAATCAATTTCATAGAGAGTAAGTAATTTATCCTGCCCTAGTTGCAATTGACTCAATACCTCACTTAATACAGAGCACTTGGGGCTGCAACCAGGCTGTGGTTAGGGGAGTGGATAGTTTTCCTTGGTAATGACTCACAATGTAGTCTCTTAGTGAAGACTAAATGTGCAAGTCAAGAAACAAGAGTATTTGCCAACATAGCAAAAAAAGTTGGCAAGTAGAAGAAAACAGAAGAATGATAAAGGAAGTCCATGCTTTCCTTCTGCCCTCACATTTTCAGCTGTAGAGTATAGATAGAGCTGGTGGCTCTAGTGTCTGTTAGTACACTATCACATTCTTGGGCTTGGGTTTCATGTTTTACTTTCTTCTTTGCTCCCAGCCACACAAGTTTACAGGAGTGTGCAACCATTTTATGTTGTAGTTTTTTCTGTATTTTTATTGACACACAGACTGCTTGTGAGACAGTGGGAATTTTGTTCCTCTTACTGCCAGACATTTGATGCACAATGTCAATTTGTTTTGAGGCTGTTTTCTGGTGACTTCATTTTTGTTTGTGGAATTTAATTTTTTAATATATTCCAACTGTTACCCATGCTTATTCTTTCCTCTAATTTTGCTGTGCTTTCCTACAATAATCTTTTATCTTCTTTGCTACTAGTATTCCTCCCAATGATGTGTCTTGTATTTGTTCTGACCTTGTCCCTTTTTTCGTTCCTTCAAAATGTTTGCTCCGTACTTAAATTCTGTTTCCATATTGGTGTGCATCTTTAGATGCTTATGTAGTGACATGCACAAGTCATCTTGTGAGACGCGGGGCTCCTATATTACTCCTCTTGGTTTTCCCCAGTGAACCATTACAGTGAGGGCAGTAATTGTCCTGCTGATCTTTGTCTGTTGCTCATGACTTGCAACATAACTGATTTCCTTAGAGCCTCTGTTTATTCAACAATTGTTGCCTCTTTTACACTGCATTCAATAACATTTTATTTTTAACAGTTGCAGAATTAAGGGCCATCACAGACTGAGGAAAACAGACTCTTGTCACTGTTGCATGAAAAGAAAATGGCACACAAGTTCAGGAATTCATATCTGGCATATCCACAGTCCTCAGTGTGGTTGCATTTTTCTGCAAAGTAGGAGAAAAAAATCTGTTCAAGCACACATAGCTATGTGTAAATAAACTGAAGCTATTTTACTTAAGTGAATTTTTCCTTTTGCCTTATCTGCACTTAATCTTCATCTATACAAGTTCATATTTTCTAATTATGCCTACAATAAGCACCTAAATCCTTTTGAAAAGATATATATGCTGCAAAACCACAAAATTATTGTGTTATGAATTTATCTCTAAATATTGGTTTGAACATTTTAGTTAGGACTACGAACTCTGAACTACAACAAAAAGTACATGCCATCTGAATCAAGATGTGTTTGTTCTGGAGAGTCATGAAATTTAATGCATCTGCTACTACTGTACAGGATCATAAATATGCAAATGAGTCACAAGTTGTTTTGCTTGAGAATGAAAAGAAATTTGAGAGACAAGAAAGAACAAATATTTATTCAAATACTTGAAATAGTGTCCATTTGTATATACTGCATTGGTTAATGCTAGATTCATTTAAACACAAAGAGGAAGACAGTAGTTTTCTTCTGTAATGTTTAGGTCTATACATAAGTAGCTTTTCTTTCTTTAAGCCACAGGAATTTTTTTCTACTTACTGTATTGATGGAGCTGTGTCCAAAAGCCCAGGGCAAGGATCAACGTGGAACGCAATGGGTTCCATAACAGCAAGAAACCAGACAAAATGTTGTAGCTGAACTTTGTACCTTTATACTAATAGAGGCTTTACTCTTTATAGGGTATAACATATTTGTGAAGTGTGACAGTGCATGATTGCTCTCTACCCCAGAGAGCTTGTTATTTCAGGGTAAACAAGCACCCTGTACAAATAGAATGCAAGGCCAAAGAACTGATTATATCGTGTCAGGGTTCTCATGACTCTAGTTACAGGAAATTTAACATTTTCTTTTTATTAGTCAATCAGGTGCAGCTCTATTACTGATAACTTTGAGGCCTCAAACCAAATTTCACTTTCTGCATGGGGCCTCAGCAGGATACTTCCAGTTTTGGTATTTATTAGACATAATCCTGATATATGAGCCAAATGTTGTTCTGCACTGTTTCAATGGATTTAAAATTTGTAGTTTAGCCAAACATGTTTTTTCCTGAGTAGTATAGACTTTTGTTATGAAAGAATGGCCTTCATGATCATCAGTTTTGCTTAGCTGAAGTTGTTCTGAGAGGCTATATGTGTATGTAAGTGGCGTCTGCTGAAGAGGCATGTATGCCTGCATTTCAGGACAAAGATAAAGAAATGTGTGTATCTAGATATGAAGGTTTTCTATTAATGTTCACAGAGTGAAATCTGGTGGTTGTCATGTGTCTGAACAGAAGTTTTTGTTTACTTAGGCCAGAGATTTAATTTTCTTAAATTTTGCCCTTGGCTATGTCTTGCAGGATTTTTTTTTCCCCTCTATCTCTGTTGTGGCATGCTATTGTGGGCTGTAGGGTCTAGGGCCTAGCAGAGAGGAAGCTGGACAATGCCGAGGTCAGTTTCTCACAAGAAAGCAGTTAGATAGCCTGGGAGAGAAGGTGGGAGTCACCTAGCAGGAGCCTTTGCAGCTGCACACAGAGGCCTTGATGCCCCACATAGCCTTAACATCTTATCCTTCCCACACCACACAGTGCCAGTCTCATCACATTCACATTTCGTGGAAGTACACTGTTTTATCCTCATTTATGGTAGTTGTTTTTACTAGTAAGTGTTGCTTCTTAATTGGTTAGTATAATTTGTATATCTAAGTGTCACTTGCTAATTGGTCATTACTCTTCCTGTAAAGGTATAAAAGGTGCTTGCTAACAATAGCGCGGTGCTAGCCATTTTCATGTATATAGTCTCTACCTGTGATTCTTGTACTTTTGCTTGGCCTATTTTTATTTTCTTGTATATTAAATGTGACCACTCGCTGCACATCTTTTGTGTAAGTGTGTGTCAGATCTGTCTGAACTCGCTCTTCAGAATATTGTGCACGGCATATCGTCGTGCTGTGACAATTGGCCTAGGCCCTACAGCCCACAATAGCATGCCACAACATAACTCTGCATACACTGTTGAGTCCAAGCTGAAATTTTCTGTTGCAGTTGAATGTAAATCCATGAATGACCCAGGGGGCTGCTTCACTATTGAGTGGAGAGAAGTGATATTCCAGAGTGGGATGGTGCAAATTCTCTACATTCCTAACTAGATGGCAGGTCTTGAGGGTTATCTTCATCCTGTAGTTGTGAACATCTTTTGGGTTTGTTCTTGTACTACCAGCCATAGTTTTGGGACATGAAAACTGATTTTCTCCATCAGTTGGTCTAATGGCTAAATTCTGCCTTTAAAATCACTTATGAACCAGTCTAAAGTATATGCTGACTGCACTGGTGTATTGCTTTTGAAGATAATGAATTGCAGGGATATAACTGAAGTCATAGTTAGAGGACTATGATTAAATAAGCAACTGTAGCAGCTGAAATGGATGGAAAGCAAAGCTTTCCAGTTAATATACTTTCAGCTGACCAGTATTAGAAAAAGAAAAGACCCGGTCTGCTCTTGCCTGTTAAACAGCCTATGATTATGGTAAAGTACAGACTGAGAGGAACAGCTTTCCTCCACTGCCAGGGTGAACCTGCAGCCAGAGCAGCCTGAGAGTCAGTCTTACAGTGATGCATGGAGGAGGCAGAGCAGCAGCGCAGGTGTTGGTGCTTAGCCGAGGGTGTCCCAGAGATCTGGTGTGCAGCTCGCTATCGCAGGGCTCTGACCTCTGTTCCGGGCTCTATTCCCCAGTCCCTCCAGCCTTTGGCCGGGCTCTGCTGTCAGCCGAGTTTCAGCAGAGGGCACTCTGTTCCTAACCATGGAAGGCGCCTTCCCGTGCTGATGACAAACCGAAACAGATTGGAAACGCTTCCAGTGCAACATATTTGAACAAACTCTTCAGCGGTTATGTTTAGTTCACTGGAGCATATTTTTAACTTCGGTGGCAGGGATAACAGCCTTTTCCCTACGTTCTGCCCTTAGCGGACTCGACGAAAGCTTGGGACAGCGGCGGGAGCCGTAGCGCAAAGGTAGAGGATTTTAGTGGTGTTGTTAACAGCCAAAAGCTCAGAGGGAGAAGGGGAGCAAAGCTGGCCTTAGATTTACAGTATGAAACCTAAAAATATCGTAGAGGGCATGATTAAAGACCTCCTCGGTGTGTGAGCAGATTTGCAGCTGTATTGTGAGAGTTACTTGGAGATGAGACACAGGATGGTTGCGGTTTTGGAAGCTGCCTTGCATCAGGCTCGGGGGCTGACTTCACGGTAGCATTTGCCTCTCGGGGGAAGACGAACTGCTTGGTCCGAGGTCTTGGCCGCCGGCACCGGAGCGCCGCTAGTGCCTCCGCAGCCGAGGGCGGGGNCTGCGGCGGGCGGGAGGGGGCGGCTAGCTGCCAGCAGCCTGTAGGACCTTGGCTAACGTGCGGCGGTGGGCTGGAGCCTGCCGTGAGGGAGGGGCCGCCGCTCGCAATGCAGGATGCTGTATCCACGGTTCCGTGACAGGCAAGGTGCTCCCCTGCCCGGCGAACGGGAAGGAGGCGCTGGCAGAACCGGACCCACTCCCCGCGTCCCTGCCGGCCCCAGACCCGCTGCGCGCTCCCCGCCGTGCCGGGCGACACGGCACAGTACCAGGTGGGTGAGCCCGGCGGCAGCCCGGGCTGTCCCTCCGGTGGTGCTAGCCACCCCAAGCCGCTTCTCGGGAGGGAGGAGGGCGGCGGGTCGGGGTCACCGGGGCTAGGGGCGGTGCTGGGCGAGGGTCGTCCTAGAGGAGTCTCCGAGAGGGCAAAGAGGAGCGGGTCACTTCTAGAGCCCTTGGGAGCCCAGGCACCGACACCTGTGAGGTACCGGCGTCCGGTGTGTTTTGCCAGTTGTAGCCTGGCGAGGGGGCAAAAAAATTTCCTCCTTCTCTTATTGCCACAGTTGATTTAAAATTTAGAAAGAAAAAGCATCCAATAGTGCTGAAAGTTTTGGGAGGGACGGAATAAAGCACGTCTATAAGGAATCTTAATTATGTTTAGCTGACAGGTGCAAGAGCTGTTTGGATAGGTGGTTTTCCTTGAGATATCTGACCTTTTAGTAGGGAGTGAGTTTTTGAAGGAGAAGTTTGCATTCACTGCGGGACTTTGCGAAACAGTGGAGTGGTGGTGGCAGAGAGGAGGGGAGGAAGAGCTGTTCGTTGGTGTGCATGTGTGTGAGGACTGTGTGGAGCTTGTACTATTTTGAGGTCACTGTGGTAATGAATATTCTGGGGCAAACAGATGTATTGATACTGGGAACTAAGAGAATAAACAGCATTATTAGAAGATTTAATTTTTTTGTTGGCAGTTTTAAATTGAAGTTTTTAGTAAAAGTGACTTTCATCTTCACCCTCTAATGGTAATGATGACTAAATTGGTGAAGTTGGTGGGTTGGTTGTTTTTGGGTTTGTTTGTTTGTTTGTTTTCCCCTCTGCCATGATCACTTGATCTCTGAGCTGTTATGATCAGAACTTTCAAAGGCAGTGCAAGTGATTGCTGAAGTCCCTGGGCTGGGCTCTCAGCTCTTTGTGAAAGTGCTGAAACAGTACTTGGGTTTTACCTTCTGGAGATCAGGATGGGATGGAGGGGTTCCCAGTCTGATAAATTCTCCCACATTCAATAGATAATCAAACTTTCCCACTACTGCCAGCTTCCCCAAACCTTTCGTTTTCACCCCTTTCTGTTCCCTAATTGGAACTACCTCACCCTGCAGGCTGTGCTCATGGTGTGTACTGTGCATCTCCTCCACAGGCCAGCACAAAACTCCTGGTGTTTGCATTGCATTTCTTCCAAATGCTAGTTCCCTGTCTTTGCCCAGTTTGCTTTAGTCATTGAAATTCTGGCAGAGCCCACTTGATTTTCTTTGTAACTTGAAACAATTTCTCTCAACAGAGCCCCAGGGTATGAAGATGGCCATCCCTAAAGCCACAGGGCTCTCCTGGGAGATCACTTGGTTTGCTATTGCTCTCTGTGCTCATCTCCAGGTAGGTAATGTACTTGTTGCTATTGTCATGCCTTGTCTTTTATCAGATGATCTTGCCGCATGCTCTGAATTACTGTTTTTATAACAGAAAACTGTTGAAGGAATGCCCTGTAAATAAAAGGCTCCTGATGAGAAGGTTTTCCTTTCACTGAACTGAGTTTCAAAGACAACCACGTGGGAAATTAATATTCTCTGTCTTCCTGGTAATATTGTACCTGACTTTGCTACATGGGGACCAAAGGGAAATCTTGCCAGATGTGTAATGCCATGGGTCTTTATAGGCAGCACAGCCACTCTTTGTCCCTGAGGAGGTTTAGCACCTGATAAATGTTAAGATACTGTAAGTGACAAGGGTTATGTAAATACCTGAGTAGAAACATCTAAAGCACTTGAAAGTCAGAGTTGAGGGAAGGGGGGAAGGTGGTCCAAAAAGGTCTTTGCTTCAAGTGTTCAACAAATACAGGAACCATGGAGGAAAACCATAGCTGCCAGCTGATCTATTGCCTGACACATGAGCCTAATCAGTTCCAAGAAGTGAGTATTTCAAGAAATATGGTGTGCTGGCATGCAGCAGAGATGTTGTTATAGTATGTCATTCTCTGTACTGATAGTTCCCACAGCACAAAATGTTTCAAGGATTGTTCAGTCTTAAATACCAAATCCAGAAATCCTTAGAAAAAAACAGCTAAATAAAATGAAGAATATTTCTGCAGTAAATAGAGTAGATTTTGCTTGTACTGTTGCAATGCTGAGAAATAAATGGTGGTTTCAAACTGGAGCCTTGTGTGCTGGATATTGCATAGAAGTAGATCCTGAAGAATTTTTAACTTGAAGGTTAATACAGCATGCAAAAGTAAATTCAAAAGGAGTATGAAGATCTGAGGAGACTGTACCAGACAGTGTAATAAGGGTGGTGGGAATGGGGTTCCAACCCATCCTCAGCAGAATTGCTGAGTGCACTGTGTGCTGTGAGTCATTTGGCATCTACTTGCTGATGAACACCTCCTGTATCTGTATTATGGCTGCAGTTAGTCATGAAAGTATACTAGATACTTGAGTAAGCAGTTGGCATTAAAGTAAAAATTAATAGATTCATATTAATTGTGCAGTAAAAGCAATACATTCAGTCCATGTCCAAGCAGATAGGGTAACAGTGGGATCTTCTGCTTTTTGCTTACATATTTCTTATGCAACCCCCAAAATGTTACTGATTTGCTTTGCCTGTTCAGGTTGTGCAAGCAGCTGAGTGACGCTGTAACAATGGGCCCTATGTAACACTCACAGTAGCATGTGAAGTTCATTTAATAGTTCTGTTCAAGATGAGAATAGAAGTCTAGAGAGAGGAAATGTCAACTTTGTGTTTGGTCCTTTTGGTTATGAAGAGAATATTTTTTCTTCTATGATATTTTTATTGTATTATTTTTCTTTCATATTTTTCTTATTGTAGAACTGGAACCAGTAGTGGCATAGTTCCCTCTTTTTCATGAATGGTTTGGCATAACTTCACTTGTGTCTCTGTAATGAAAACAACCCAAACACACCATAGTAATCAATAAGTTATTGTGAGTAGCTTTGTGAACATTTCCATTCAGGTCAAATTATTTGGTTTTGATTGTCCTTTAAAATGTTCTAATCTATTTGACATATTTGAGTCATAAACACTTAACACCAGTCTTGTAGGAGGCCCTTCTGCTCCTAAGTTTTATCACAATTTTAGGCACATTAAAGATATTTTATATTATTTAACATAACATTTTTTTGTATCAAATAACCATTAATTCTTTAATTGGTTGCTTGGGGCCATACTATATGGACCACACACAGTCATTTTACCCATATATTTTACCATAGCTTCCACTTTTGTTGGTTTTGGCTATTAAAGTGCTTATGTCTGGAGCTAATCAATTAGGAACAATTGGATGCTGGGCAAGGTCACAAGTCTATGTCATGTCACTTATATGCAATTGATTAATTTCATCCTGCTTGAGGCAGGTACAGAATAAACTAATGACCATTTTAAAAGAATGTGGTGGAAATGTGGTATGAATGTAGCACAAAGAAAACTTTAACATGAGAAGTTGTGAAAAAGAGGTAGCGTTACTGAGAAGAAATGAAAGTTGACTTTGGTTATAGGAGCCCTTTCTGACTCTTCATAGCATGGTAACAAGCACATTAACTACATCCTTGGTCTTGAATGTAACTATTCCCATGTATTTATTGCTAAATATGGTGTAAAAGGCTCCTCACACTGTAGCAGGTGAGCTATCAATACTACAAATTTTAGGAGATGGTTGAGCTAATAAACAAAATAGAGCTATTCAAGTGATCTGTGGAGTATATATGGCTCCATAGTGGTAGATGAAATGGCAGGATACTCAGCCTGATAACCAACTCCCTTAAACTTGTGATAACACTATTACACACCATTCGGCTAGATACTGTTGTATTTGTTATGAAATGTATGTAAGACTGTACATCTGTAGATTCTTACAGATGGGTTAATGGCAGCAAGGAATGATAGCTAGCAGATTCATACAGACAAATACATAATCACAAATTTTACACATGGATTCATTTTAGATTTATTCTCTGATATGTTGTGTTCAAATCATGAGTATGCTGATATTTTCTTAGGTTCCTACAGCCCAGATAAAACCCTCTGTAAGTCAGTTCATTTCATCTCCAAAGACCATGGGACTGCTAACGTCTGAGTAGGGAATAATAGCAAAGACACCATGTCTGGGTATTTAAGAAGCATTAGCTCTGGGTTTGTATGGAAGGGAAGACTTCATAGGTCATATATTAATTGAATAAACTGTAGGTTGCTCCTATGATTTATGTTTCTGCAATCTCTGCCTGCATTATGTTTTTTTCTAACTATCTGTGATATTTTGAATATGAGGGATATACATGCTGAAAACATTATCTCATTCAAAATGATTCTGCCATAGCCAATCTGACAGAAACTACCAACATAGTAAATATCTTTAAGGTTGAATTTTGCAAGGCCAAAAATCTGATGTCCATTATATGACATAGTGAACTTGGAGATTATCTTTGTGGAAAACCTTTGGAAAATTGTTTTACAGCCACTGAATGCATTGCACACTGATGTTCAGAAAATAGATTATGATCTACATGCTATATAATAGTAAGGATTCTTAAATCTCCAGTAACTTAAGTCAAAAATATCAGGATGAGATTTGCAAGTCCAGAGTTAAATCTCAAAGCAGTTTCCCTTTTTTGTAGGCAGACTGCAATTCTGCACCCATCTGGAGTTTTGCCATTGGCCTCAATAGGCCTGTGGTTTTATTCTTAGTTTGAAGATTGAAATGCCTCTACTGTAGACAAATAACACTTTTGAGACTCTGTAGAAGTGTTCTGACTTAAAATATTCATTGCTATTGACAAGGTTGTAACTCAGTGACAGCATTAGCAGAAAAGTTATGTAAGTTTATGAACTTGCTTTGAATTTATGACTAATAATGATTGCTCAGCCAGTGCTCATAGGCTCTGAACTCCTATTACCCCCAAATTACAATCCAGAAGAGTTGAATTGCCAGAACAACTGTGATGAATCTGTTTTGTGACTTGAGACACAAACTATGTATGAATACTTATTTTTTAAAATGCACTCAAAAAATTTAAGTCAGCTATGGGAGATGACAGAGTGAAGGCAGCCTTTCACTGCCTCATTTATTTGTCTTCAGTTTTTCATTAGTATTTTTATTATGGTGATTATGAAGCTGCAAACTGCTGGTTCCGAAACTAGGGATCCAAGAGTTGACTGCTTTTAGAGAAGACTCAACTGTAGGAATAATCTTTCACAACAGCCAGTGGTTTCTAGTTTCTCTTGAAAAAGTAGTGGAGAAATGAAGGAATAGCTTTGGGATGATCTTTGGTTTTAGCAGATACTTGAATGCTTAGTCATTGATAATTACTCATTCAGATCCACTTGGTGCAGCTGGATCCTTCGTATTCCTTACCAAATTGGGACATAAACAGCACTGAGGTGGCAGTTTTGCACAGTAAAGAAAATTCCAATCCTGCCTTTGCATCATAGAAAATGCATATGATTGATTGTACTGATATCAAAGCCCTTTTATCATTCATTCAGAAATCATGATTTGGCCATCCAAAATAATGAGGTTTGCTTCAAAAGAACATATATTTTAAAATGTAAGGTTTTTTTAAATTTTACTCCTAGAACCTGAAGGGCTCACATATTTATTGCTCTATTAGCAATTTTAGGGCTTGAAGCTTTTCTTAAAATAGTTCCCCATGCTCACCTGAATCTGGGAGCTAGGGCTTAAATAAATACTAAATATAATGTGACTTACAATGTAGTGGTAAAATACATTAATTTCAGTGATAGTGGGAGCAGATTTATAATTGTGCTGCTATACTTGTTTGCTTTGTAAGGCTATTCAAGAAGTCTTTGGACAGGAGTAGATCATGCTCTGCAAAAGTTGTACTTTACAGTTACGTGAGTGTGTTGGTAAGATTTTATATAATTGATAATACTGAGGATAAAATCTTGTGGCTGTGTACAGTCCCACACAGTCTTACTAGAGCAATTCCAGTGAAATTCTTAATATGCAAAATCTCTGTAAAACAGAGAGAGTTTGTGCATGCTGAAAGAATGGGTTTGTTTTTGAGGTACAGTTTGCTAGTAAGCACAACATTCCACAAAAGACATTGGATATAGCCATGGCAACTCTGGAGAGACAGCTAAGAGCCACATAGGAACTGTAGCACTGCAGTTCTGATATGCCCTCTGCACTCACTTTATTGTCACTGATAGATAAATAATTCCTTTAGGTTTTAAAAGCAAGCATATAACTTTCTTTCCTGTAAGAAGAGAACTTTTCTTGATATAGCTGAAGTCTGTAGACTGTCAAATGTTCGAATTTAAGGGTTGTATATTCCAAATGGCTTCACTCCAACTTGTAGGAGGAAGTTCTATGAACTCACTTTTTGATGACTGTTAGGTATGCAAGGGTGCTAAGCTTAATGCAGGTATAGCGGTGTTTTCAGAAGGGTTGTGTGCTGCAGAGCATTTGTTTTGCTGACTTTGAGTAAGACTTGAGACATAAGTTAGACACAAATATTGTTAACTACTTATTGGTATGTGCTTAGCTGGGTATTTTGAAACAAGGTAATTTTCAATTGATCCAGTAGGAACCAGACATTAGGTGCCTTAGGCACTTCCAAAAGTCTTGCTAAGTGGTTGTCGTCATATTTATCATATGTGGCTAAACATCTGTCACCACATTTAGGTGATTAAACCAAAACTTTCACCCTTAAAACTCTTGTGAAAAAGTAGGTTTCTGGTGTGTATATTCTAGTACCTAGGCATGTAGATGTTTGATAACACTCAAGAACTACAAGTACAAGCATTACGTGTTTATACAAGGAGGGCAGTTTTTGGCAACTGGTCCCAATATATGCCTTCCAGACAGCACATTGCATAAATTGTTTAGAAACGATGTTATTTCTGTTTCTAATTTTATATTTATTAAATTTAACATCATTATGGAGAAAAAATGAAAACAGTGTTCTCAGTCTGTTTTGAGAAATGTGGTTTCCAAGAATTGTCAGTTTGTCATGCTTCTGGATGCACTAGAAACACAGTGAATGCAAGTCAGCCAGATTAAATTGTGAAACAGTGCTAAAAATGCATTTACAATTGCAATTACTAGCTTGCTTTTGTATGCTAACTGTTGTCATTTGTGACATGCTGGAGGTCACAACTGTGTAATGATGCTGTTCTGTAGTATTAAGTGGAGCATTGTTTATATGTAGAAGCATGTATTTCTGTATTCATGTAATGGTTTTTCTGTCATCAGGTGCTTTGCCAAAGAATGAAGCTGCTTAAAATTTATAGGATAGTCTCTAATAAGAGCATACAAGAAGAACAAAGTGTTGTTTATAGTGTGTATATCTGAAAGGACCTATAGAGGCTCACTATACTTTAAATGCAGATGTATAGAGAGTTTTAACTGCTTGACCTATTGTCTTTTAGCATCATAGAAGTAAGATGACATGGGCACACCTGCAGTGCCACAAAGTGTGAAGGGATCATGTTCTCTCAAGCTCTAGCAATAAATTTTTCCTGGCCTGCACCTTGCAGAAGCTTTGAGGAAGTCACAGAAACTGTCTTTATTCCCAGCTGGCTGATTCAACAAGATATTAACTAGATCCAAAAATTTTGTTGTAATTTCCCTGCTTGTATATGTGTCTGCTCCAGGCCATCTACTGGCACAGAGAAATGTGAAAGGACAATGCAGTTCCTGGTTTTGACACGTTTGGATTCTCTTTTTCTGATGGAAGTTTTCCTTGCTTTCCCAGCTACTGCAGCCTCTTGTTGCTGTAGCAGTGGTATGGGAGCAGAAGGGTAAACAAGCCCAGTACTCTCTGTGGATGTATAACAAATGAAATATGCTGAAATATGATTTGACTTCCCCTCTTGAGAGTCTCCTTTTATTAGATGTTTTCAAGGTCTCATTACTCAATTGTTTTGTTTTCTTGAGTCTCCAAATAGTTTTAAACTGTTCCCTGGTTGACTACCATGGATGTTGGCTGGAAAAAAACCTCTCAATATCTAGTAGCATCTTGAGTATTGGCTGCTTGGTAAATGATGTTTTAATTTGATACTGCTAGGTACATCCAACATATTACTGATTCTTTCAGCTGATCTCATCAACACTTATTAGAGAGCAGAAAATGGAATACATCTATCACTGCAGAGATCAATAGTTGGACTTGGTGATCTCAAAGTTCTGTTCCAATCTATGTGATTCAACGTGTTGTGTATGCTATGTAGGGATTTTAGTAATGTCACTAACTGATAACACTGAATAGGCTTTCTTTTTGTAGCCCAACTTTATAACTTTATATAAATATAAGATGCTTTATGTGACTAACAGTTACACTTTTCATATAGACTGGTGATTCTCAGGTACGTGTTTTCATAGAATAGCCAGCTCCGAGCTTGTTAACAGTGCAAATTGAATGGTTGGAAATGATATGAAGGGAAGGTGTGAAACAAAGTGAAAAGTATCATCCTTTCTCTGTATGAATTTCTGGTTTGCCAACACCTCACTGTATACAGTTCTGATCCATTTATGAATGGAGTGGAAAGGCTAAACAGGAATCAGCTCATAACTTGTTTCTGCCAGTGTAAGAACTGGGTGTTAAAGAAAACTATTAGGAGACAGGTTCAAAACAATGAAAGGTGTTTGTCCTCCATGTAATGGTCTTTAGCAGTCCTAGCTATAGTCTGTTGTTTTGTGGGTTTTTTTGTGTATTTTTTTTTTGGTTTTTTTTTTAACAGAATGTTAACACTAGTATTTCCTTGAGCAAGATAGAGAAATGGCTTCTGGTATTTTACTAAATAAGGCTTGGCTTAAGTTCCACTTTCCTTATGTGATCAGTCACATAGACACACGTATTCCAGACATTTTCTGTGCATGAGTGAGCTCTTGCCTCCACTCCAGTATGAAACTGCCTACCCAAATGCTTTTCCCATTTCCTCTTCCTACCTCTTTCAGTTAAATTTAGAACACAATACGTTGGTTAAAACTATAAGAAAAGCTCCAGAATGCCATCTTAATGTATGGGGGTTTTACCATGCAGCTGTTTATCTTCTACTAAGAGGAAACTATAAATGTATTTTTAATGCCAGGAGCGGGGCTTAAAATGCCATTACTTATCCAGTGGGAACAGATTTGAAAATTAGTAAGCAATTAAATCAGTAGGCAAATACATTTTACTTAATGTTGCAAGTCTCATGGGCCTTTCAAATATCCTGTTAGCATCACCTGTTCTTAACTTGCAACCTTTTAAATCTTTTTTTCCTAGTCTTAAACAACAGTGTTACTTTGAAAGGGGAAACTTTCTGTATAGTTTTCAGTTTTATTTATGAGCTGAATTTTAATTAAAAAAAAAAAAATCCTGCACAGTTTCTCCAAGGGCAACAGAGATGTACTGGGAACACTAAGCTTTTCTTGGAGAAGATTTCTTCCTGTAGATAACCATCTTGAGATGGGCCTTAACTGGCATAAGAGAACATGTAGGTCCTGTTCTGATCTTTTGAACTTGCTTGAACTGCGTCCTTAGCAAACACCAATGATTTGTTTATAACTGCTTTTTCTTACTGAATTTAGACCTGTGTGAGCCACCTGTCATGTTACATAGATGCCACTATTTAGAAATGAGGAAAATGTAGGCATTGTAGACTCTTTTTGTTTCAAATGTTAAGGCTTGTCCTTTAGAACCTCAAAACCTTGTCCTTTTGAACCTGAAGACCTTGTCCTTTTCAACTGTATGATGGGGTCTCCCATCATTTCTTATATACCAGAAGTTCACGTTGAA
This sequence comes from Galbula dea, assembly GCA_013399015.1. Lineage (NCBI taxonomy): Eukaryota > Metazoa > Chordata > Aves > Piciformes > Galbulidae > Galbula > Galbula dea. Next base: position 293,942 of record VWZX01005630.1, read on the forward strand.
CCAGTGGTAGTATGAGTACTCTCAGTCTAGGCACTGTAAAACCTCAGTTCTGAAAGAGATTCAGGCTGGGGAGCCCCATGGTGTTTGTTAGTTTTCTGTGCCATAAGTGAGACTTTATTTTGTAAAATTCAGGCTTTTGACTTCAACAGTAGAACAGTAACACTTTGCCTGAGATCTCAGTGGGAGTTTTTCTGGAGTAATACCTGCTCATAGGAAGCAAACTGAGGCTGAATTTCATTAGTGCTAACTAGCTGGTTGTCATATTTCTTGTTGTGTGGTGTGAATCTTTTCACCTCTTCTTCATGTAACTGCCATGGACTTACAGCATTTAAAGCTGCGGCTGCAGCTGTCTGTTTTCTTGAAACTGAGCTGTATTTATCCCTGTAGGGGAAAAAAGCAGAGATAATAAAAAAGATAATTTGCCTGTTGCTTCTAAAGCTTGCAAAATTTAAAATGATTTCCATTTTTTTATATATCACTTTTTTATTGTGTGTTGAAGATCATTTTGTCAGGTATTCAAGGCCATCCCTGTTGGCAGGTGTTTCTCTGAACTATTGCAGAGGGAAACATCAAAACCAGTGATGTATGTTGTTTTTTCAGGAGAACTGAAGCAGAACATGGAAATTCACTTTTAAAAACTTGTTGTGACTTTTGCTGTATCTACTATACTGTATCTACTGTATTCATAAGATTCCTTTGAACCTTTTAAGGGGTTGCATTCTCCACTGCATGATGCAGTTCTGCTAATGAAAATAGAGGGAAACACAAGCTCACTGTATGTAAGGAAGACAGTGAATTGTTTTCTACATCTAGCATTTTGTCTGTGTGTATGAAAATTGACATCATGGTATTGGAATGTATGTTGACCGTGTTTTGCATTTTGCTAGCTGCTCTTACTGGAAAGCATGTGTTTCAAAGGGAGTTTTCAATTTTTATAAGTCTTTGCCTCCATAATAGCCTAGTCTTATTTTGAATGCAGACTTCAGCTATGAATAAAATTTAACTTGTGAAGTAAGAGATTCCTCTGGCACAAAACGTGAATGAATTATGCAAACATTAACCGGTAACGTGCATGTCTGAGTCAGTATAGTCAAAGCCAACCTTTGGGTTCCACTGTTATCACTCAACATTGTCTTATTCTATTGAAGAATCCTTACTCTTAGAGTAAGGCATATTAAGTTCTGAGGAACTGCTCTCAAGAAAGGCTGCATTAAGTCTAAGGAGAGCATAGATGGCTGCACAAAACCAGCCCTTTGTGGGAAATTTTCACTAATGTGCTTTCTTAGCTCCAGATGGGTTTGTGAAAGAAGGGAACTGCAAAGTAGAGAAAACGGACAAAGCAGCAATGAAAAAATGGTACTAGCCCTTCATCTTGAAAATAATAATTCAGAGAAAATTGGCAAAATTCAATTAGATTATCTTTCAGTTATGGGCTGGCCTCTTTCTTCAACCTTCACAATCCAGTTCATTTTTGGAGAGTGTCCGGGTTGTATACTCTGTAGAAAGTTGGCAACCCAAGTTTCCCATGTCATCAACTCTATCTCGTCTCCTGAGAGAAGAGTTTTCTGGTACAACATCCTTGCACCTGCTAGTTCTTCCCCAACTCTTCTCAAAGTCAGATTGCTCTGAACCCTTTAATGAAATTATTCCATGCTACTTAAGCAGGTTTCTGATTTTTATATTAGCATGATTCCACCAGTGATATGAGACAGGTCCAGTTATGTTAACCTGTCCTTGTGTTGAAGGACCCAAATTCTTGGTGGTATTTTCACTGTCTAAGATTGAAGGGCTTGAAAGAGTTAAGCATTCATGTTACTTGGACAAATTATATCTGCATCTTCAAGTTAAATAAAAAGTACCTAGTGCCAGTCCAATTGTCTAGGCCTTTGTCTGCAGGGAAAAACTAGCATGTTTTTATAAAAGGAGCATTTAACACCACTAAAAAAAGTCCAATTCACTTTTTAGGTGGTGATGTGCAAAGCTGAAGCCTCAATTCTCTGCTAGAGTTTTAGACTTATGCACATGCTGTATGGAAATATGTGCAAGCATAGCATAGGTAATTGCACTAGCAGTCTCGGGCAAGTTGAGACTCTTTAGTTGAGTTTTAGTCTGAATGAAGTGTTAGATAGCTGCAAATACCTGATGGACACTTCTCTGCATACAAGTTATAGGGCTGCTGTATAAAACAATATACAGTGATATATCCTAGTGTTACTTTTAGTTGAGAAAGTAGGCAGAGTGGATCCTTTTGCACAGTTAAATGAGAACGCAGGTTGAGAAAAATGAGGAATGATGTTTCATGTTGAAGGGTGATGCTGCTTGCTAGGTGGAATACCTGCTTGAACTGGGGCTTGCAGTGGCATGATTGGTCTTGTAAAATAGAAGCCTGCTTGCCTGATTTATCTTTTGTGTTGGAATTGGCTCTTTTAATAAAGTGGTTTAGAAGAAAATCCTGTTCAGAGCTGCATAATGAACATCAAATAAGTCAGACATAATATGTGGAGAGCTTGAATTGAAATAAAGTTTAGAGTGGTGGGGACATGCTTGTTTCTAATGGATCTTGCTTTCAGAAGCTTAGCACTTTGTGGAGGCATTTGTGTTGATACTTGTTTAGTTCTGTTTGATACTTGCTAAGTTCTGTTTGGCTTTTAAGATGCTGGCATAGCTAATGTACATCGATTTCTTTTTTAGGAGGGCTGCCCCAGGAGCCCATTTTTTATATGGGCTGTTAGTACCACATCATCTGTGCTGCAGTAGCTGTTTTTCTCTCCCTGTGGGTTTGCATGAGAGTTGATATGGTACTTAGGTCGTCTGCAAGGCTCTGGAGCTGCAAAGGCCTCTCAGTGGGATCAGTCCATTCATGACTGTTATGGATGGCACATAGGAGCTCACATTTTTTAGAGATGTGTAAACTGGCTCACAGGGCTCTTGCCTGTCTGCTATTTCCCTGTATCTTGTTAAGATTTGTTGGGGTTTTTTTATTAACCAATTGAAAAAACCCCATAGTTATTCTTAATATTTCATTAGAACATTTTGATGTAAATGGCTAACTTTACATCTCAAATGTTTAGTTATTGCCATGATTGCTACATATGACTTTTGGTTATTTCTAGAATCCTATTTCAAGAGGAGCAGGATTTGTGCAAGCTTTATTTTTAGGGGTGAAATTTCATCTTTATTAAGTGTTTACTACTATAACTTGCTGCATACATTGCAAATACAAGCTGCTGCAAATAGATCTTCTGTAAAAAAAAAAAACCCCCAAACATTTCATATATGGACTTAAATCCAACATGTTGCTATCTTTAGTTAAATAAAATTATAAAAAGAGATTTACAGGGAAGGGTTTATTCCATTAACTTTAATTTCTGTAAAACTTTTCTCAGCTTGTTTATCAAAGTCAACAATTTGAATTTGGTTTCTGTATTTTGACTACAAAAGGTGCTGTACATAGCTTCCTTTGTTCCATGAATGCTATTTTGAAAACAGTACAAATTTGCTGTTTTTCAAATACATGAGGGGAGGAAAATATGAGAAGTAGTAGGTGGACTATTTAAGTGAGGTGCCCTGTTGTTCTATTTGTCTACTCACAGTAGACTTGAGGATTTAAGTACGAGGTTTCCTGTTACATTACTGGAATATTTAAATGTAATTTTTATACCTTGTAAAGAACTGGGACAAAGGCTCTTCCTTTCCTTCATGTCTTCAGCCCCCAGCCTCCCAGGAAACTCTGGTATGGAACACATTGATTTGGAGTAGGTACCAGGTTTTTGCTTCATACTGAAGGACTAAAACTAGGTGAGCAGCACAGCCCTGCATTTTCCATCTGCATGAGGCATTTGATTAATCTGTGAAATGCTGGTGATTGATTTGGATTCTTAGAGCTTTTAGGTAAGTTGGAATGATTCTGTTTGTAAATTATGGGAATTAATAGGTTTGGCTTGAGATTCAGAGACCATGTTAAATCTTCTTCACATTGACATTTTGACTTGGAGATTTTATTATTGTCCCATACTTCCCTTTAAAGTGTGTATATGCTCCTTTGATGATTTTATTTAAGTAGGTAATCACGTTTTTTTTGAGAAATTGATTGTATTTGTTGTGGAACAATTTGCAGTCAGCCCTTTCTTCTGTTATTAAAGCTGGAGCAACACAAAATGAGGGAAACTCTGAGAAAGGACAAGCACTAGGGAAGAGACAAATCTCATTCGGTCATTTTTGGATGATTTTCTGCAAGAGGGTAACAAATTTCACACATTGTGCGGATGTGTAAGATTCCCTTCAGCCTTTCTACCAGGAACTATAAAAAGCTTCCATAAAGGCACAGAAAGATTACAGCCTGAGTCAGGCCAGTGAGTTGGCTTTTTTCACTGTAATCAGGATAAAAGAACATCTCTTTTGGCAAAAAAGGCTGGGCTCTGAAATAGAGATGTTCTGGACTGATAATTCCAAGTACAGCCAAACTTGCAGAGAAATACACAGCTTAAGATTTATACTCAGGTCCTGTTATTTAAAATGGATGCTGTTTATAATAACATTTTACTCTGTATAGAGTACAGAGGAAGCCAGGCCTGTAAAAAATGCAAATGAAAATAGGATTCTGCCACAGCTAACTTCAGCACAGCTTAATTGTGAGCATGAGGCTGTATTATTGTTTAGAATTTGTAAAACAGTGGAGAATGTGAAGAGATGTTTAATTGTGCAGGATAAGAATAGATCAACTGAATTGGTAAGAGCACAATGTTTCACTGTAAATTCACTGTATTATGTAGGTTCTAGCTTCAGTAGTTTCTAGTGTTGTGATTGTTTTTGGACTGAGAAGTCATAGATATATAGGGCAAAAGGAGTCCTCTGCAATTAAATAAGAGTGGATAAATTTATTTCCCTGCCTTTGCACAGTCCATTGTTCTTGGATTCTGTCTGTATTTTGAAAAGTCTTAGAATGCTAAAGACAAACATATGAGAACCTGGAACCATGCTGAAGCTTTAGATGTTGAACTGTTAGGGTTGGCCTCCTAGCTCACATTAGCTTGTACTGGCAAACTAAGAGCTGACTGCGGATGAGAAAATTCAGGGGAGGTTATTGCCACAGATCCTTCCAGAAGTGCTCAGGAATAGTTGAAAATATTCTGTAGGAATAGTGCCCCCTGTAAATCTTTAAAATTAAACTATGCTGTCAAGAATTCTGTTTAACCTTATGTACAAATGGTAGCTGTAAAAGAGAAGCTGCTAGATATGCAAGAGTGGGTGATTTTGCACTGTTGGTTAGAAATTGGGCATGTATTGGGAGCTCTGCATTTTCCCTTGTCCTTGCTGTTTTTAAAAGTGCTGAGCTGAGTATCCCTTTTCCTACAAGAGGCATGACAGCTTTTCAAAAGACAAGGTCAAGCAGACGAACCAAGATTACGTGTGCTCTTTGAGAATTCAGTATACAAAAGCTGCTTTTGAAAAGCTGTTCCTTAGTAGCTGTTCTACTTCTGAGAAAAACAGTGGTCTTTTCCACTTTCCTGAAGCAGAGAAGGCTGAATGACTTCCCTTCTAAAAGATCTGTATGCCACTTTAGAGCTAATTGCTCATTTTGCACGCAAGTCAAAAGTGTTAAGAGATTTGATTGTACCAGCAGAAACAGTAAGTCCTTCCACATCCTTTCCTGTATTGGTCAAGGTGTATATGTAGGGCTTTTCAGTAGCTTTAACTACAGCATCTACTTGGTGTTCAGTTATGTCTATTTTTAAGCTGCTGGTAGGTACAGGGAAATGCCAGTAACTAGTTATGTGCTGAAAAGTTATATCCTCAAACTGCTAGAAACAAAACAATTTATCTCATTAGAAGTCTGCTATGGCTTCGTAAACTCCAGTGTGGTATTTGAAGGAGTAAAATTATTGTTAAATTTCCTGTAGAAAGATAATCATTATTGGAAAGCATTGCATGACTTATGGCATGTCTCAATTCATCTGTCCTGGGAGCTATCCATTGTGCATGCACATCTGCTTCTGTACACCCACACAGGATGGGAAGATATTCTTCCACAGGAAGGTCTTTAGTTCCCTCAGTAAGCAGGTGGTATGTGTTGGCAAATCACATATTGTGGAAATGGTAGCCAAGTTCCCAGAATAATGCACACATAGTGAAGCAATTCATTCGACTTCAGCTGTTGGAATGAGAATGCAAGGTGACTGGGAGTATAATCACGAGGCCTGTATTGCAATGTTCCTCCTGTGATATCTGTTATAATCACACTTGCTACTGATTGTGTTTGAAATATAGCTCATTTGAGGGTTAAAGATGTTATGTTAGTGAGATCAGTGTCACTGAAGACACTTGGTACTTGAAATATTTAAAAAGAAAATGAAGACCATTTAAGAGGGAATCACACTTCTTTAATTCCAAAACTCTAAACGGTGTCTTGCCTTTGAACTACACATGTTATTCTGTGTTTTATTTCATCCTTTTCCTATTGTCATTTCTTTCTGTAATCACTTGGATCATTTTAAAATGAATGCTTAATGAAATTTCTTCGCTGGTCATGGAAGATGGAATGTAAAGCTGTAGGGCTGAAATGATCCTGAATTAGCAGTTTCTCTTTTCATTTTATGTCTGACTTGCTCAGCTGTGACTTTTAACATTTCAGCAATTCCAGTTCATTCAGGGGATTTATTTCATTCTTTTCAGCAGCAGATCCCATGTTTATTTTTTCTCACCTCAGTAAGAGCCTTTTCCTCTTCACCATATCAGTCCTTCAGCATTACTGTACACATCATGTACAGGAACAAAAATGAGTCATTAAACTAACGACCGTTAGTCTTAATAATTGTCAGTGAACCAGATGCCTGCAGTGCCTGTCATGTGAGCTTTTAATTGCACTGTTTTATCACTAAAGCATGGTTCTGTAAGTAGTGGTTTCTTAGTTAAGTGTATGTGAAGTACTGTCAGTTAATGCTAGTAGATGAATTGTGACTAGGAAGGGGACAAACTTAATATTTGATCTTTTTTGATTTGAAGACTTTGGGGGCTTTTTGAGGGGTGCTTCTGCTTCTTTTGTTACCTTATTTTCCTTTTGTTCACGTAAACCTTTTTCTGGTCAGCCTCTGTTTGTTAATGAAGAACAGTATGTCTGGCTCAGTACAATACATGGTTAAAACCTTGCCTTGCTTGAGATGCTTTCACTGGCAAAAGACAAAGTACACTTAGAGAACAACTGCCCTCTCTCTCCCCAAAAAACTAAGAGGAAATGAGAAAATGGATGAATCAAAGATATCAAGACTGGCATCACTGGACTGAGGAAATAGTTAAGATGAGGTTTAAATGAGGCTAAGTATGTGACAGCATGGATACATGCTTGAAGTGAGTTGCAGTGTTTGAACAGTAGGCCTGGATCAGGGAAAGCATTTCAGCAGCAGATGATCAGGTAGGAATGGTCAAGATACTGGAAATCAATGGCAATAGTCTCAAAGTTGTAGATGACAGAGACATGCTAATAAGACCAAGATAGTTTCTTAGGGAAAAACAGCTTACTAGGAAGTATCATGCTTTACTTGGTGGTTGGTGTATCAATATTCCTGACATCAGTAAAGCACACCAAAGCTTAAAAGCTCTAGAGTATTTGCAAAAATGCATTGGAGACTTAGAGGCTGCGTGCTATGAACAGCTTCTTTCGGGAATTTCTCTTTAAAATCATGCTGAAACAGGTGTGCACATGTGGAGGGTGCTTGACTGAAAGGCATTCACCTCATGTGCCTTATTAATAGCCTTAAACCAACATTCCTACAGCAGAGCCATGACCATTTAACTGCTTCCTTATTGTGAAAATGTGCGTGACTGAGCCAATGTGCTAGGCTGCTCAGTCTATAAACCCTGCAAAGGGACTTACTGCAATGGAGAAAGAAGAGTAGACGAAGAACTGGATTAATATCACTAAAATTATCAGATGTGGTGGAAAACTAACAGTGGAAAAATCACATTTTCCTCACCATCTGTTAGACCCATTCATGCGCTGAGATGTAAATCATAAGTTAGCCTGAGAGTGAACATCTGGCTGCAGCATTCTCTACAGCCTAATTTTTCAGGTGAGAAAGGATTCATTAGTTAGAGCTAACAAGGAGGAGAACCATTTTATTATTTACACTCTTATTCAGGGTAGTCTGTCCTTGTAACTAAAATTTTGAGACACCTCTGCTCCCGGCCCATCTTTGAAGGTATGTTGACAAGATCGTAGCAGGCACCCTCCAGTGCTTTGTGGAAAAAGGTGAGTGAAGGACAGTATTAGCCCAGACCCTCCTATTCAATGGAACACCAGTACCAGAAGGGTGTTTATAAGTATTTTGGTCAGTCATAGGTGATGTTAAACCACTATACACCACTTTTTCCATTTATTTGAGGAAAAGGGAGAAAATTGTGATAATAAAGGATAAGGTAATATAGCACAAACCCCTCCCACTACCTGCCCATCCAATAGCCTGGATTAGAAGCTAGGCAAGTTCAGAGCAAAATGTACAGAATTTTAACAATGAAGGTAATTAAATGTAGAAATATTTATGTATTAGGTATATTCTGGTTTCCTTGATACAGTCTAAACTGACTGAATCTTTTAGGAAAAGTTTCCTCTTTTAAAAAGAAGGGGTGAACATCCTGCAGAGATTTCCTTATCCAGTTGTGCGTCACACAGGTCATGTTAGTGCCTTTGGAATGTACAAGAGAAGCTCTGGCACCACTGAGGTCAGTGCTCCATTTACCTGAGAAATTTCACTCTGTTAATCTGTATATGCACAAGCCTTTACACATTCTTACATCCATGCATATTTATTCTTTGTGTGACCTACTGAAAGTAGGTCAGCAAACACCACTGATCAGTAAAAGACTGTTCTTGCATCTTGTGTTATTTTAGTTTTAGAAATTTTAGTATAGATGAGTGACCTTTGTGTGTGTGATCTAAATTGATTCTTTTTTTTGATGGGTATTTTTTTGTCCTACAGTAAACTGATTGGATTAATCTCTGAAGAAGAATCCTGCCACCTTATTCTCTGTATTACTGGATTATACCTGTTTATATGGTGTTCACAGGACTCTCAGAGTCTCATTCATTGAGAAGTTTTGTGATGGTAGATACTGATTTTTTTTTTTTTTAGAAGCTTTCTAACTTCCTAATCTGTCAAAGTTCCTAAGTTGCATGCTCTTTTGGTTCTCCTACTTGAGTTTTGGGGTATTTCATCTTCATTATAGTTGCATTAAAGATGTATTTTCTTATTTAGAAATTCTAGTTTTTGATGGCTGAGCGTTTGCCTGTTCAGAAGAATCTGTAGTCATTTACAGTAGCAGAGCAATTCCATACATTTTGTCTACCTGTTCAGTTCATGATAAACATCATGCTCTTGCTGATGACAACATTGCATGAATAGTATGCAATGAAGAAAAATTACTAGCGCTAGGGCAGGCTTTCTGGAGGCTGAATACTTGCCAATTTTCCTCTGCCACCTGAATCAGAAGCAGATGTACTGAGATTGAGGGCAGGGAGAAAACTCCCTGTCGTTAGCAATAGAAGGCATAGCAGTGCTCTGCAACACCAGATACACAGTCACTGTTTAACCTTTCCCACATTACAAAGTCTCTGTGTATAACTGCACTTGCGAACTTCTTTAATGCCAAGATCTTCAGTATTTATCTCTGAAATATATAGTGGTTTAGGATTCTTTTCCCCCCAAATGCTGTGGTTTTAGTAATATTTCACTGCCCCACACATTTCCCTTCTTTGTGTTTTCATTGTACAACAGGAATTCTCTTAAAAATCTGGATCTGCCACTAGTTCTAGCAGGTGTTTGACTTCTGAGTGCCAGAGGTTTTTTTTCCTTACACAGCTTATGGATGAGAATTTCACCACCCTTAGGCACAGTTTCAACTGAAGTATATGAAAAGCATGTTACTATGTCAGTTCAAATTATATCCCTATTAAAGAAAAAACTCAAAAGGAAATTAAATACAAATAATCACACTAACATAACATTAATGTTATAATTTAAGTTAAAAAGAAATGGGAAAGTCTGAGTCAGAAGTCCTATGTCATTCTTAGCTAGACTCTCCTGAGAGCAGCCATTGTAAAATAAGGATAATGACAACTTTGAGTCATATGAGATCCCTTGATGAATAGAACTATAATACTATAGTATATAAGAACTAAATGCATTTTTTAACTGTATAATATGCTGTATAGGAACCAAGTATTGTGTAAAGTCTTGTACTTTCTCTCATCAGCCTATTTACCTGATAGAGGCTAACAATTTTTTTTGCAGTATGTGTTAAGGTCCCATTTTCCTCATGTTATTTCTATGTGAATTGCTAGCCACCTGCATTGGCTTCCTTGGTGTGTTTAAACCTGCATGTTGAAAAGTTGTTCATATTTAACTGAGGATCTTGTTCCTTAAATCCTAGATCCTGCGGTCACATCGGTGTGGCCATGTCCCTGTGGCCAAATGAAAACAAAGGGACATTTTGCAGGTGCTGTGCAGAAGTTCTTACAAAATGCTACTGTGAAGTTTCAGCTGCCCAAAATTCTTACTATTCTAGGGTCATCTTGTCTGAGTGCTGTATTTTTCACCTTGGTTCTTATTTGTACAAACCTAGAGAGCGCTGAGTATCTGGTGTTATTCACAGTCCTAATAGTAAGTGTTCTATTGCAAGGAATGTTGTCGTGCTGCAGATGTATTTCGGCCCTGGTTCTGTAAGGATATCTGTGGGAACTTTGCCATTCATATTACTGGGAGCAACTTCAGTCTGCTAGTGCAGCTCATTTGAAAGCAAATATTAAGCACATCAGATCAATCCTTTGGAATGAAGGCAGAGTCTGTCTAGCACGGAGTTTAGAAGCAGCTTCATTGGAAGAAGGAAAACTTCAGGGTTCGTATTTCTTTTGGAAATGTGAAACAGAGTTGATACTTAAACTGGGGTTTGAAACTAAATGAGATTTTGGCTAAATATTACTGCAGCCTTTCAGTGAAAAGTTTAATCTTTTAGCCAGACCATAGCAAGAGAAAACATAAGTAGTTATTGATAAATATCCAAAAGCTTAATCACTAATATAAATTTTAGAAGGTACAGAAAAAGATTTTCAAAATGTGTTGATCTCAATCTGCAGCCCAGGCTATGCCAAAGAAAATGTATTTATATTTAATCAAGAAAAATTTTGGTAGAAATGTCCTTTTGAAAAGACTGAAAGATAGTATCTTAATTTAAAACCAAAATGATCTCAATTATCCTTCTTATGTTCAGTGTTGGCTTTAAGTTGTACAAACTTACAGCATGAGAAAAGGTTTAGCCTGAGCGCTGTTGTTTTAATTGTATGCAAGTCAGTGGAATGACTCCTAGTGCTTGAATGGGTGCAGGATGGGCTCTGTTTGAGCAGCAGGGATGTAGGCATTGCTTTCTTGCAATTGTGAATATGATTGTAGTTATAACTTAAATTCAGTTTTCAACAGTAGACACTATTCAAGCATTAGCTGAACATTCAGTTTAGGTTGCTTGCTGACAGCATTTTACTGTGTCATAAGCATATGGCTCATGCAAAATACATAGGAGCTGTTTTTCTCTTATCCTTCTGTGTGTCTTTTAACAGGCACATTTTCTCTAGCCTGTTTTATTTCTACGTGTTCTAAACAGGTGTAGAATGAGAGCTGAGAGGACAAATTATTATATTTGGGCTTAAATCAAAGAGGTCTAAAGTTTGCCTTTGATACATAGTATGTGCACCAGAAAAACAGTCCTTGAGTCACACACTTGAGTTCTGCCCTTGGAAGAACTTTGGGTTCAGTCTTTCAGGCAGTCTTGCCATCTCAGTTGTGACTTCCCTGATGAAATATGACAGTCATGTTAAGCATTTCAGGCTTCTTTTTTGAAGAAGTACTTGGCTATCATCATTTCAGCTGAGTCCTTTTTTTTTTTTTTTTTTAGAAAAATTGTTTATAGTTTAATTCTAGTTTGAGATGCTGGCCCTTCAGTTTAATATTAAATAATTAAATAATTGGCCTGGTCTCCAGAACTGCTGAGCTGCTGGCAACTTCTGTGGAAACTCAGTTCACTTGCAGGATCTCTGAATGTTTCAGAGCTTCTAGCATCAGGAAGTTGTTTTATAAATCTTGGCCATGACAAAAGCCTATCTGAGTCTTACTAGATATTTATTCATCAGGATTGCTTGATCTTTAGATATCTGCAGTTCTGAACTGTTTATGTGACTTCTTTTATCTGCTAACACACTTCTTCATGTTAAGATGAAGCTGGAGTGCTGTGCTCTTTCTAACATTTTTGTGCTTGAGTCCTTGAAAATCCATTAAACTCAACTGCTATTTAGCTGGTATATTACTTCCCTGGGGCATAAATCATATGTTACAGCAGCTTAGTAGACATATTTCACTTGAATTAAATCAGAAGGCACACATTTGGTATTTGATTGGACTTGCCATGTGTATTAATCTGACAAACATGTATTTACAAGTCATTAAAAATGCAGATAGTTTTTCTCACTTTATCTGCTTTTCCCATCTTTTTCCCTAAAACAGTGATTTTGGAAGCCAGCACTCTCCAGACCCTGCCCAATTTTCCTCTTCCAACAAGAACTAATAAAAAAGCCACAAAACTATGGGAAGCAAACTGCCTTCACTGTGCTGATCTTTTTTTATAGAATTTATTTTGGGAAGGAGAGTGCAGCTGTGCATAACTATAAAGCTTTAGGTGACTGGATCTTTTTGTCTGTTCCTCTTTTAAAAGACAAGATATTGAGGCAGTTTCAGGAAGTGTGGTAGTTTGTTATCTTTGGCATTTAACAATAGGTAATTTTGAAGTTTTCATCTCCTTCATTACACAAAACAGTTTGTTCTCATTATGCTCCCAATTTTAGCACACACGCAGGCTTAGGGAATGACTGATTAAAATCTAGGTAATGGTGGTTTGTGTTAAGTGTATAGAAGAGCATAAGTTCTTACTATAAAGTTCTTATTTTTCTCTTAAGGGGGTTCTTGGTGCAAAAAACTCTAAAAGGAAAAATTTCTCTGTACCTGGAAGTTTAGCATTTTATTTCTAATTATGTTCTAGTAATTTCTTTGAGACATTCCTTCTCTGTTTTCGCATCTTTTTGACCTTCACAACTCAGATTTAGCAGAAAGCTCGTTTTCTAAAGCTACTGCTGTTTATATATAAATATGGAACAATTACTTTCCAGTCTCCTGGTGACTATGATTAAGTAGAATATTGCCATGTTATTATGAGGTTCAGTTGGACTTTTTCATAGCCTTTGTATCAAATGATCCCTGAGAGTTGTAGACTAAACTACTTTTAAAAATTTATCCAAGATTACAATAACAATTTAAATCCTAGGATGAAGTTGTTAATCTGTACCTTGGAAGGAATGGCCATGTATTAATATTGGTAATTTTCAGTCATAGGAAAGTCTACATTTTAGTGATTGCTCTGATTTGGAAATTACAAGTGAGGTGGATAGCAATAGTTAAAATGAATCCTGGGTATGAAGGGAAAAAAGAGCAGTTTCCATTGTGTAGTGGTTTGAGTGTATTAATGGGATTCTTTCTGGGTCACCCTGAACAAGAAGCCCAGAAGCACATGTACTACTTCCATCATAAAGATATAGTCTATAAGATTGACTAGAGCTGGTTTAAAATAAGGCCCTTTCCTTCAAATATAATTTGTGTGGGCATTTGGTTCTGCATTCTTTGTTGCATTCTTCTTTAGTTATACTAGGTAGGTAGTAGTATATACTGTTGCTGTAGTTAGCAGATCAGTTTCCATTGTAACTTCTTGTGTAGCCTTGAAAAACATTAATTTTTTACATTGAGTTTTTCAATGTTTGGAAGCCAGATTTTGCTTGCCTTAATCTAGCAAGCATTCTTCTACTTCTCCAGTGGCTAGCTGCTCACTAGATTTTAATAAGAAAATTTAATGTGTGTGAGAAAAACTCTCAGTTTTTCACATCATATTTAAGAAATTATTTCAGCTTTAAGTGTTGGCATCTTTTATATTCAAAGCATGATAGTGATCTGCACTGGTGTGGCTGCGCCTTGAGTATTGTGTGCAGTTCTGGGCTCCACAGTATACCAAGGATATTAAGCTGTTGGTGAGCGTCCAGAGGAGGGCTACGAAGAAGGGGAAGGGGCTGGAGTGGGAACCTTGTGAGGAGCGGCTGCGGTCACTTGGTTTGTTTAGCCTCGAGAATTGAAGACTGAGAGGAGATCTCATTGCTGTCTTCAACATCCTCACAGGACACAGTAGAGGGGCAGGGACCAATCTTCTCAATCTAGTGAATAGTGATAGGACTAGGGGAAACGGGATGAAGTCGAGTCAAGGGAGGTTCAGGCTGGAGATTACGAAAAGGCTCTTCACCCAGAGGGTGGTTGGGATCTGGAACAGCTTCCCTAGGGAAATTCTCTCAGCACCATGCCTGACAGAAAAGTTTAAGAAGCATCTAGATAACGCTCTCAGGCACATGGTGTGATTCTCGGGGTGTCCTCATTGGGTTTAAGAGCTGGACTCAATGATCCTATTGGGTCCCTTCCAGCTCCAACAATAGTATGATAGTATGCTATGATAGTATGAATGTCCAAAGACACTCTATTTTAAATGTTTAGCTTAAAAAGATGAGAAACAAAAGTAAGGTAATCACTAGATATTCTGTTGGCAGATTTGTTTATGGGAAGTTAGGCAACAGTGTGATGTTTTGATTTATCTAAGAATTGTGATAATTTGGATTCTCTTTTTTTCCCTCAATTAGGCAGATCTTTAAAAAATATTATTATAAACAGCTAGCACTTAACCCTATTCTTTTCCACATTTTTTTTTACAAATATTAACTGAATTTTAAAATACACCATTAATATAGATCATTTGGTGTTTTAATTATGTTTTACACTTGGGAAAACTGAGGTAGAAATGTTAAGTGCTTTAACCCAGGACACTTGAGATTTAGACACATATCTCTTGTCCATTAGTTCCGTGCTGAGATCATAGTATTACATCATTGCCATATCCCCTCACATAGGATCTATCGATAGCCAATTGAAACCAGTGGGGAAAAATGCCAGATTATGTCAGCCAGTTTCACGTCTGGGTTATGCTTAACATGTCAAGGTTTGCATCGGCTACAGACAGCTTGGATGCAGCATGAAGCATAACTGTGGGCCTGTCTTGATTCCTTTATGGGGAAACTATTGTTATCAAATCTAGATTTATTCTCTATATTTTATAATGTAGTTCTGCATAAAGAAAGTCAGTTAGCTAAAGCATACAAGTGAGACCACTGCTATAATGTGCTTTATAAAAATGCCATGATAACGTGAATATGAATTACTCTTATTCAGGCCTGGTGAAAAAATCCTCTTTAAAATCTTGTTCAGTCTTGCATGCTAAAATGTGACCTTATACCTTAGTCCAGGCATGTCCTTTGCAAGGAATTTCTAGTTTATATGAAGATTGCCTGATTTAAAATGAGTATGGTAATCTAATGCTGTCATGAATGATGGGGCTTACAGACTGAGAAGCTGACAGCTTCTCTTTGCAGAACTGGGTAAGCAAAAGCAACATAAACTTCTCCAGACCCACACTGTGAATGACTTGTCATCTGCTTTTTATGAGTATGGTTGCGAGCTTCAGAAAGTGGACTTACTGCAAAAGAGAAACTGCAGAAGGTCTTGCCTTCTTTTTCCACCACAAACTGATTAAATTATGTGGATTACTTTTGAAATCTCCAGTTACCTGGCACTGAGATTACACACCTATATTTGGTAGTGTTCTAGCCAACGGTCTGGAACCTGATGATGACAAACTGTTAGATCTCATGTAGAATTGCTGTGTCAAAATATAAGAAACAGTTTAATTAAACCCCATTTATTAAGTTGACTCATTGGGAAATGTCCAGCAGCAACTTGTAAATTTCAGACCTTATTTTCTTCCCTGAAAGGTATTAACCTTTTGGAAGGTAATTTTCATCTCCTTGCACTTTCCACTCTCCCCCTACTACAGCTGGACTCAATATTCTGTATTCAAAAGATGATTGCTTATTTTCTGTAGTACACAAACCATTTAAACAAAGCTCCTCAGGGTAGAGTTACAATGTAATAGTAATAGAGACGTAAGAGTCTGCAGTCCATTTGCTATGTATGTGGGATGCTGTAGACTTACACTGTAATGGCAGAGTATTCAAACAGCAAGTGTTCAATGTGTCTGACACATTTCAGGTGGTTTATAACTACTGAATGTGAATTGATCAGTTAAGCAAAAGCCAGTTGTCCAGTAAAGGCCTGGGTTCAGACAGCCTTACCAGAGGTACTGACTCTAATTCTCACAGAATTAGCTCCTCTGTGGCTTGAAATTGGGCCCTTCCTCCTCTCCTTGTCTGTTCACAAATGCTTTTCTTCAACTGTGAATAGCATACAGCACTAATATGGACCACTGCCTTGTGTAGACTCCAGTCATTCTATGCTCTCTTCTGATTTCTTCTTTAGAGTAATATCTTCCTGCAGGATAGGAAAGTAATTGACTGTGTCATGGTTTCATAGGTTACCCCACTTTGAGAAGGCTGGACTAGATGAACTCTCAAGATGTGTCTCAAGCTGGGTGTTTTTATGATTGTATGTCTTTGTATCTTCCTATAAGAATTGATATACTGTGTTTAACAAAAAGCCCTTTGTCTGCAGCAGCCAGCAATGGTTTAGTGAAGTATATAAGGAAAGTGTAGCTTAATGTTGCTTTTCCAGTGTGTTTTTCGCAGCGTCTTTTGGCAGCGATGGTTGGTAAACCAGAGATGGTATCTTTGTTTAATAGATGATTCTGCTATTGAGGCATTTTCTTTGGTTTTGAACACCTGTAAGCATATGGCACATCCTCATCACAGACCTCTGTAGCAAAGTATCTACACAGAAATATGATGTCTAAAAACACATCACTCCCCTCCTGCTCCCAGTAGTTTGTGTCTAGTCTTTGTAATTATATACATAGAGTTTCCTGAAATTTTGACTTGTGTTTGTAGTAGCTGTAATGTGACCTTTCTGAATCTCTTACAGACAAGAGCAGAGCAATCCCAAGGTGCATACTTCTTGCCTGAGTTTGCACTTTCTCCACAGGGGAGTTTTCTTGAGGATACCACAGGGGAACAATTCCTCACTTACCGCTATGATGACCAGGTCAGTATGCCATATGTGAAACTGATAGAGATTGTCTTATTCATGTAACTCTGAAACACAGATTACTGTGAAACAAATTAAGATACACAATATGTGTTACCTTTTGAAGACACATCATGTTTATAGCAAACTGATTGATTATGCAGTATATAAAATGAAAAAATTGATGCACTTAACTGTAGAAAGAATAGATTAAAACTGCTTCTGGAAAATATTTGTAGGATGTAGCAGAGATGAAAGTAGCAAAGTTTTATTGGTGTATTAATAGAGGTTCATAGTTAATTTTGTAAAACGTATGGAATTACAGGTGGTTGTCCTAACTGTGAATTTTGTCCTACCTAAACTGTTTTATTTCATAGTTACATCAGTATAAGGCAGATCTTGCTTTTCCCAGCTTGTGAAAAGTGACCACGCTTTATTAGTTCATGAAGTTTTCAGAAGGGAAAGTAGAGTGAATGGTAAGAAAACAAATGCAAAGGATAATAATGGCTGAAGCAGTGTTTAGAAAGCAACAAGTTATGTATTTTAAAATTAAAGAACGTTAATACTTTCTCCAGACCCATAGAAACATGTTAAACATGGAATATAGATACAAATGTAAAGAAAGCAACATGAAAGAAATGCTGTTAATCTTGGCAAAAGATCTAAAGTAAACTGAGGAAATGCGTGCCATGCTGTGGAAATATACTCATAACACAATGTGTTCCAGAAGTCATCTGAACTTCACATCAACTGTCTGAATTACATCCATAGACACTTACAGTACAATTCTTAATGTAAGAGGAGGGAATTTGTTTGCCTTTTCTTTCCTTTTCACAGGGATCGTTTCCTAACCTGCCCTGCAGTCACAAGGTATGGTTCTGTCAAGTGACTGGCAGCTTTATTTTGAAACGCGATCTCCTTGCAAGAGCTACGTTGAGAAAAAGTTTGCTCATCACTAAAGAGAAAAGAGAATTGAGATGAGTTTATTAAAGCTTTAGAGTGAATATCTTTTTAGGAAGACAAAAGGAAGCAGAAAAGATACAATGGCATGCTGATCTACTGTAAATTACTGGAATTTAGTTTGCTTACAATAATTCATACTTTTGGTACCACAGTATCTTGATTATCTACAGAAAAGATACTTAGATAAGATATTCCCTGGACCAAACACCTGGGAGAACAATGACTCGCAGGACAATAAAATGCAGCTGCATTTAATGATGGTAGTTGAAAAGCACTGTAAAGGTAATAGACTTTGATCAACATAGTTTACATTAAGTGGAACACATTTTAAAGAAGATGACAAATCAAATCCAAGAGCGATAGTCTGAGTCTTTGAATAGACTGTTTGGATTATATGAATAGCATAACTGATTAAAGACAAACTAAATTAATTCCCCCCCATAAAAACCTCAAATATGAACATAACTCTATACTGAAGCCAGTTCCAATCTCAATTCCATTTGATGGAAAGTTTTCCCTTGATTCCATTGGAATCTGAATTGTGTCTGGGATATGATCAGCTGCTGTTCTTTCATGAATGTGATTCAACTTTGAAGCCTGCTCTTCCCAAATACTTAGTGAGCAGTATGAAAAGTTCATGTTCTTGGAACTGAAAATAGTGCTAAAACATCAGAATGTTGAAAATAAAAACAATTTTATTAGTAGAAGTTTCTTTTGAAAGGAAATTCAGTCTTTAGGCATTACTTATTTAAAAATATAAAGACATTGAATGCAGATGGGAACTGATCTGTATCTCTAGTTTACCTTCCTGCAATTAAACCAGGAATTCTTTGGTAATTAAAAAGATTCTTCTTAACTTTCTGGGACATTAATCATAGGATGAATAATGCATAGCTATAATTTACTTATGCTTTTGCTGAAATGTTCATACAAACTCATTTTTATCATGTGGTCAAACTGAGCCAGAAAACTTGATTTTTATTTTTTTAATTTGTTCCATTCTACTCTTTCATTTGGCATTTACTCTATAAGTGTAAGGAAGTCTTAAACCAGAGGGTGAAAAAAATTTATCAGATAATTCCCTGAAATTTTGTAAGCTGATATAGACAGGCTTGATGTGTTGTGATAAGGATATGCAGGTGCACAGAAAGAGAGGACTTTGTGTACATGGAAAGGCTATTTTTAGTTACCTAATGTGCCCAACACAGAACTGGAAACAGTACAGAAAAATTTCCATGCAATAAAAACTAAAATGTAGTAACATCTTCTTACACACCTTAATTCAATTTGCACTTTCTATCTTGCCCCACTGTGAAGAGTAGCTGTCCTGTGGGAAATCCTTTTCCCTAAACACCAGAATTGTCCTGTGGGTATCCCTACAGAGTCCTGGTGTTCCTGTGCTTTCTAAGTTACATTAATTTAGTTGAAGATTGGAAAAGTGAATAATCTTGTGCAGTTGACCCCAACAAAGCAAACCTCTCTGGGAGGTTCCTACGATGGTGCTGTGGAGAAGGGAGGAGAAGGGTGGGTCACAACCTCTGTTCTCTTGGCTAGTCAAGATGTCAAGACCCTTGCAGGAAAAGTGATCCTTCTGTATCTTCCCAAGTTTGCCCTTCCCCTCTTGCACTGTTCCTCATATCCAGACCAATAAAATTTCCAGTTTGTTGTTAAAGATGGATGTTAGCTTTATATGTCGTCGTCGTCATCATCATCATCATCATGATCCAAGATTAGTTTCCTTACATCCTCCAAACGCAGGAATGTTTCAAAGGGGTTTTCTTTGGCTGTTGTGTGTGATATTTTTCAAGCAGGGAGCCAGTTTAATCAGGATCATTCATTCCTTTGTTAGTAAGTAATCTCAGTAAAATAGAACTAGCTGTTATTTAAATATTCAAAAGTATTTGCTATCTGAAAAGACAAGCTTACAGTTTGAAATGTAAGACGAGTAAATATTAATGGGAACACACTGTACTTTGTTCTAGCCCAGTAAAATTATATATGGATTCATGTTGTACATGCAAGATAGTACATTTTGTTCTGGTTTAACCTGGCAGGACTGAGCTCTTCTTTTTGTACAGGATTGCACTAACCCAGTTGCATATTCAGTTGCAATGTGTATACTTAAGAATTACATGCAGCTGAAATTCTTTGGCTATGTATTTTCAAAATTCAATGAATATACTTTTTTTACTCCTCCTATGGCTACAGAAGAAAATACCTTGTCAGACCTGATTAGATATTGCCACCTTTATTCACCAAAGTGACATCTGGACAGAATGGTACATTATAGTTTTGACACAGTTTTTTTCTGCCTTATCTTCAGAAATAAACAATGAAAAAAGAAAAACAATGATTCAAGGGAAATACTTCTGAGGGCTCCCAAAGAACAGAAATGTAGAAATGTTTACATTGAGCATTTTATTATAACTCCTGCATTGTTGAGCAAGCTATGTCTTGCATTAGTGCATTGTGTACTGCATTTCTAAAATTCTACTGAGTTGATGTAATTTAAATCTGAGTTGGTACCAAATAGATTTTGATGCATAGCCAAAGACTTCATTTGCCATTAGAACTTTGAGACTAACAAAAATGTGCCCCTCTGCTATCATTCTTGAATGAGTTTTAAAATAAATATATAAGCAATAGCCTTTCCCCCAGGTTTGAGACATAAGCTTAACCTTGCCATAAGGAATAGTTTCCTAGTTTTCTTTCTGATTTCTTTTGGCTTTTCACCTTTTAATCTACTATGAGGAATTTTTTCCTTTTCCAGAATACTAGTAGTACTGGAAAGCTTTCTTGCAGAAATAAAATGTTCTTGTTTTCTGACACTTAAGGTATTGCTTCCAAGTATTAAAACCATTCCATATGACAGACCACCAACTAGGACAGCAGTGAAAACTTTGTTGGGCTGAATATGTTTGAAGTACCTTTCACTTGCTGAAAGAGGCAGCTCTTGGGGGCGGTATGCGGAAGGAAAGAAAAAGAAGATATCTTCTTTTAAGTGAGAAAATATTTGCTTGACCAGTTAGCTTTCTAGCTGACTTTTCTCCTTCTAAATTTTATTGTGTTTACAAGTTTAAACTCATAACAAGGATACTCTGATTCTGGAATTAGACATATGGCACTAAGTAGTTCAGTCTTGGCAAGGAAATGTAGTGTTTCTAAACAAATCCTTTTTTAAAAAAAGGAAAATGCAGTCAGGAAGAGTTGTAAATATGGGCATCTTGAAACCACCCAGCAAGCAATTAAAGTAATGAAAGTCTTCACTTTCAGACTTGAGTGTTTGGCTATGCAAGGTAAGGCAGAAACTAGTAAGTCTGTTTTCAACTAGATATGCATGTTGTTACATACAGGCTGAGGCCGTTACTGTTTTTTTAATGACTTTCTTTGGGTTTGCTAGAAAAGTCTGCTATAAATTTTGAATGTCAAAATTGAGAGAGTAAATATTCTGATATATGCCTTGTCCTTCACAAAGGGAAGTACTCTGGCTCAGTTTCTACTTTTTCAGGGGTGGAAGAAGCATGGTATTTAAAGCGTTCATTAAAAAAAAGGCAGTGGAACTCAGGATCTGCATGACTTCAAAAAGTAATGTAGAAATAAATTGATAGATCCTATTATTTCACCTTTTAATTGTAGTCAGCCAACAATAAATGTTTGTTTGATGTGTAAGTTTTCCATATGGGAACTATTACATGGACAGAAGTAGTCTTATGGATCCAGTCGGGCTGACAACCATTTTTTCCTCAGTTTCTCTCACCTGCCTTCCTCACTCCACTTGCTGATGATTGCCATCCTCCAGGCTCTGCTTCTGGAACTTTATGTGAGTCAACAGCCCGGTTTTGAGTATCAGCTTCTTGCTCTCTTCTGCTCCTAGTCTACTCCTAGAACCTGTTTTACTCCACTGACAGCTAGTTTGCATGTAAATCACTAGTGAAATGGAGCTGGATATTTTCGGGCTTGGAGATGTCACGTAAGGGACAAACTTATTTCAAATTAACACAGCAGTGAAGACAAGCTCTAATCCTAAGAAAGGAGTAAGATTTGTAGTTAGCTCATTTGCTACCCAAGTATGTAAAGCTTCAGTACTCTCTTTTTGAGAAGGAGCCGGTAACATATGTTATACTGTGACATGACACCTTTTTTTATACCCTGGAGAAGCATTCAGAGCCACTAAAAAGACATAAGATCTTGTTTAGCTCTTTATTTAAAGATTCTTTTTGGAAAGAAAGAAGCTGTTCTCAGGTGGGCATAGACTATTTCAGTTGTTTTTCTACAATGCAAACCTTCCACTAACAAACACTCCCAATGGTTTCATTTCTATATTCTGAGTGAGCTGATAACCTGTATTTGGTCTATGTGCCAGAGGTGCAATTGCTAATTCTTGGCTACTTGAATTTCAGCAGTGCTAGAAATAGTCCTTTTCAGCTGAGTTAAGGTACCGACCTTGCAGTCCTTACTTAGCCAGAGTGCTGATTTTAGAATAACACACATTCCTCTGACGTGAACCCTGCAAGTAGTTCCATTCTCTTAGCTGGGACATCTTGTGCAAGTAACAAATTATGAGGTCAGGTTTGTGGAACTCCATAGTAATACTAGAGACGTTAATAAGGAGTTTTAAATCTTGTTTGGAGAGATTAGAGCCATGTGTTTTTAGGGCTGTGTGCATAATTTGGTGTCATCATGGAAATTAACTGGCACTGGTTTTAGGTGCTCCCTAATATTTTCAATTCCTTTTATGTTTTTGCTTGCAGGATTGATTTGGACCTTTTTATTTTTGAAAGTTTTAAATTTTTATTTATTTTTTAATATTACATGGATAAGGAAATTAGCTCATTAATCAAGTGAAATGTGTTTCTGATTTGGAGGGGGGGAAGGAGGGCAGGATTAAGAGCAAATGAAAACCACACACAATGTGAGGCAAAACTGGTCTTACAAAGACTAGTTCTGCATGATTCAGGCATGATGCTAGTCAAACAGTACTTTTGCTTAGGTTAGTTGCTTGCTGGAAGTGTGAAACTAGCATTTGCACAAATAACTGTGTCATTGCTGATATATTCTTGTGATAGATTGCTCAGTGAACTGAAAACTGTTTTCATATACTTCTATTTATTGGCAAACTGAAAGGGGAACTGGCACGTTTTGAAGCACCAACTCACATTTTAAGCTCAGGGGTTTGTTCAGAGAAAACAGTGGAAGTGCTGCGTGCAGTGCATTTTGTGCACTAAGAATTATAGACTTTCTTATTTTGTATTACTGAATTAGTCCCAAACATGCCAAAGGTCTCTGCATGTAAATCATATGTAAGACAGGAGGTTTTCACCTCATGCAGTATAACTGTTTTCACAAGGAGTCTGTAATAATACAATTTCTGCAGAAATCACATTTTACATCACTTCCATTTGGATCAAATACCTACTATGAGGCTGTGATCCTATTCCACTAAATTCTCTGGTAAAACTCATTGGCCTGGATTAGTAGTCCTTCCGTGGCTGTGGCCCTACTGGCCTCAGGAGCTGGCAGAGGATTCCTTAGTAGCAGGAGCAGCCCCTCATTTGCAAGGTCCTCCTCCAGAATGACCTCTCAAAGAGGAGAGGAGAATGGAAATAAACTTTCAGGTGTTTCTGTTATTCCTGCTCTCCTGAGCGCTGGACAGATACAGAGGCTGCTTGAATGGATGACAAAAGGCTGTACAGAGATGCATAAAGCTTTGCTATATACCCCTGCTTCGAGTGGTGTTGAGAGCAGCTTGAACACAGTGTGTGACCAAGAGCAGTGACTGGGGCTGAAAGAAGATTCAGAGGAAATATGTGTTTGTAGGTGCTGAGTGAGCAATAATCAGGAGTATCTTTTCTGCTAATGGAAAATAGAACTTAAATGCTAAAGCACATTACTCTTTTGTATACTTATATCCTTCCTTCTGTCTTGGACATATCTTAAGGACCACAATTGCGTTTTTATTCAGTTTGAGTTTGGTCTATATCAAACAAAAAACTTCAGTATTAAAGTGCCTTGTTTTTATAGTGTCTCTGCAATGCACATTTTTTCATGAACTATTAGGTTTTTCAAACTCATGTCCAGTGTTTTGTGTTCAGAGGTTTTCAATTTAGAGTTTTCATAAATATGTTTTTGACTTCCTAGCAATAGAGACCTTAAGGTCTCATCCCCCTAGGAGCAGACAGAAGGACATATTCTTGGGCAGATATTCTACTGTAAAGTCTTTGACTCAATTCTGCTACAGTTAACTAGTAGCAAGACACCTGATGAAGAGAATTAACTGTGTAAAGACTAGATATTCATTTGTCATTCTTTGTGGGAGACCAATGATTAAACTGACTAATACAATGTAATATGAATTTGCCACTGACCTCCTCGTGCCCCTGGTGCACCTCCAGCAGTTGGCACATGTACTTACCCAAGAATTTTGACATTGATAAAGGCTTAGCTTCAGACTTCTAAATTAAGACCAAAAAGTCTGGAGGTAGCAGGAATGATCCTATGCTTACATAGCTCTTGACACACCACTGCTATCATCTATCAGTAAGAGTTCTTTGAGATATAGTAGTGAAGTGCTTCTAAATCAAAAAGATATATTTCAAGTACTGTAGGAAAACAAAATACTTGGAACTGAAAAGCCATTCTTCAGATTGTAAATGGAAGAGAGGATGGTTTAGGCTGATAAAGCCCAGTGGTGAATTAATCAATTTGTTTACACAATGCAAATACATTTTAGAATTGCGTCTTTTCATTGGTCTCAGTCAAGCCCAGACACATTGTTCAGTTTTTCAATAATATAGGTAAATTTATTGAACTTCTCAGGCTGTTCAGAACTCTTATTAACTTTTGCACAAAATGGAAAATAAAATTGTATTGCTGAATTTTTCATGATGGATGAATGTGATGAATTGGTTTTTTTCTTTCTGTGCTACTTCTGCCACAGGTAACATTAAAAAACTCATGAGAGTTTGTAGAAGCTTTTCTCTCTCTTAACCTGGAAAGGCTTGGTGCAAAAAGTAAGAGAACTTTGGTTTATACCAGCTCTGATATAATGCTGAGTAAAATGCTTGCTTGATAAAATGAATCATTATATGTAAGGTGTTTCTGATATGTTTCTATTGTTTTACAGGGAAGAGGGTAACTCAAATGGAATTTATGTTGTAGTACATTTAGGTAACATCCCTCACATTCTTGGTAGTCATCCTTTCAGGCCTGTCCAGCATGGAAAACAGATTTATAGTACAGCTTGGATGTCACAATGACCTTTTTAGTGGAGATTTAGTTGAACCTAAATTTATTGCGATTTGTATGCCATGAATGTCAAAGATGCAGTGAAAAGCCTTATTTAAAAAATCTGCATATCTTGGCTTTGTTTCTAGAAAGGACCAGAATGGTGCTTGATATCATTAGCACTTGTGTAATGAACCAGCCTTGGGACAGCTAAAGAACAATCTCTTTCCCATTTCAGACAGCTATTTCACTTCACACCATTTCAAAATAACTGTCAGCATTGCCAGTGAACCTAATTTATTTTTACTGACTGTTAGACTTCAAAAGCTATTTGCTCACAAGGAAGAAAATTACATACATTAATTATCAATTCTGGCAGTAACAGCAGAAATGGTAAATGTAGGTTCTTGAAAGGATCACAGCTGACAACTATATTTATTGTTTTCAGAGCTTAGAAAGTGTTACAGGTTACGATACTGTAAGAACTGAAGTATTTTAATGCTCCTAATGTGAAATGAACTGCACCAGGCTTCACAACGCACATTACTAATGTGCTATCGATGTAATGACAAAATAAGTGGACAGTCTCTTCTATTTCCCAACTTCCAGCAACTGTCTTTTCTGATATCTAATTCAGTAAAACTGTGTTTATGTGATGTAGTCAAGTGATCTGGCTGCAGCATGCCCAGAAAGGGCAGGAGCTCTCCTCCTTTTGTGACTGGACACTAAATCTTTAAGCTGTTTTATAAACAACTGTATCAGTTTGTGAAGGGAAGTTATGCCATTTTTACTTGGTTGTGTTAAAGAGACTGATAAGGTAATTTTACTTGGTTGTGTTAAAGAGACTGATAAGAAGAAGGTGAAACATCTCTGAACAGAGCAAAGTGCCATTATTCACTGTTTTTGCTACAGAAAGCATAAGTGATTTGCAGGGCAGGTCTTAGGATGGGCAAGAATGATTGAGCTTCAGGATCAGAACAAGGTCTGGTAGAAGAAATAATACAAGAAATAGTATCTTCAGAATCAGTTTGTCTTTAAAAGAATAGGAGTACATGCAGATTTCAGAGAGACAGAAGTAGCTGTAAGGCCAACTTAAGCATCCTGGTGCAGTGTTTCAAGTGTCAGGCTGTAATGTGTAGCTTTGCAGCAGCACCGTTACTGAGCCTGGGCTTGAAGGCTTAACAGAATTTCAGAGTATAGAGGGTGACCATGGTTTTCAGTAACACAACTGGGAGAGTGTTTTGTATTAACAAAAAAGTGTACAGAATTTGTTAATCATTTTTTCACGTTATGAAAGCTCAATGATTTTCTTTTCTTTTCTTCTGTTTTATGGAAGTGACTTGCTTTTCTCTTTGGGCCATAGCCTAAAAAATATTGCTTATTTTCTAATCCATTTAAACCTTTACTCCCAGAAAACCAAGGAAGCTACTGATGTTTTGGGTGCAACTTTCAACATGTAGGATACATGAATATCAGTAGATGTTTTGGCATGTCTGAAACTATTTACAGAAACAAATGCTTGCATGTGATTTGAGGTAATGGTTGAAGGTGCTCAATGCTTTGGTTGAGTATTTAGTGTGGCCTTTGGTAAAGAAAAGTGCTGTACTTGGACACCAGCCTTCAGTGCTTGAATGAACTTGATCAAAATTCTAGGTCTTGCGTTTTGTGGAATGATCGGCAAATCAACCATTCCTCCTCATTCTCCTTTTTACCCCCATTTTGCTATAAATAGGCAACTGTTAAGGTGATTCTTGGTCTAGAAGAAGTGGCAGTCAGACCTCTGAAATGGAAACAAACTGAACTTTTTTTTAACACTCTGAGACTCTTAGACCTTACCACTTGCCACTTGAGTCTGTGTAATCTAGCTTTATAAAAATGTCTGATTGCTAGTAAAATTTATTTTGTTTGTGCTATCATGCTATAAGATAATGTATTTTAGTGATTTAATGGTATAAGTCTTTCTTCAGTTAATTTTTTTTATATGGCAGAGGGGAAAAAAGGACTTGAAAAAAGGCACCAAATCTTTAGCTGATTTGCTGGTTCATGAAGCAGACTGCCCATGAGTGAGACAAATCAGTAGCAATATGCTGCTGTATGATATATTGTAGTTCTTAAAATAACCCTTGGGAGATGGTTGCAATTATAAATACAAGATGATATGTTCTCCTTTACCTGATTATTTAGGCTTTGGTCCAAAAAATCGTAGTAATTTCAGTAGACTTTGGATCCAGCCTTCATTTTTTGGTGCAAAAAGATTTGCTATTGATTTCAGGCAGATTGTGTTTAGGTACCCCAGAAGAAATACTGTGGACTGTTAGAATAAGGCGTTATTAAAAATGGGATAGATGCTACAAAGCACAAGCATCACTTCATCCTCAGTGTTCTGCAGGGAGCAAGTTCAATGTTTTTGTTATTATTTAAGGTTTTTTGTTGGGTTTTTTTGTTGTGAGTGTTTTGGTTTCTTTTTTACCTAGTGTCAAAAAGATGTGTGAAGACTTGCTGTATAGTAAGTCTTTTTAACTTGAACCAGCTGCTGGCAGATTTGGTGAGAATCACAATTTTCTGTGGTTTTTACAAGTAAACCCATTCACATACCATGAATGCTGAAATGAATTCTGTTTTTAAAATATTTGATCTGTTTCACTGATTGTGTACTCAAATCACATCACAAAATATTGGCAAAATGTCTTTGACTACTCCAGTGTCATGCCCCATCTTTGCTACAAACAAGCACATTTGCTTAAATGTGTAGCATATAAAGTCATGATCTTCCTTCGTCTAAATGTTATGCTTTTATATGGTAAAAATCTCAAGGAACAAGCTGTGCTCTTTCAGACAGTTCCTATAATGCCTCTTAACATCAATATAGCATATGGCAAAACACCACTTTTTGTTACACTGTTTGTAAAAAAAGACTTACAGTGTCTCAGTTTTACTTACAAGAAATGCAGTGCATTGGCTTGAATGCCTTTTTGATGTTACTAATAGGTGATGTAAAATATGTTCAAATATCAGACTATAAACCATGAAATGTTGCCACCTTTGAGCCCTGGCTTCACTGGTAACTACTTGCATTAGGGTAATACTGCATTCTAATTTATGAATTGGAATTATATCCTAAGGATCTTATTGAAGTACTAGGGCTAAATTTTAAACTTTTCCTGCTCTTTTTCTTCCATTTGCAAAAGATTTTGTTCTTTTTGCAAATATTTTTATACTTTACAATGAACTTGCCAGTTAATGTTCATTCTTTTCCTGCTGCTTAATATTGGGGCTATAGGATGGTCTGGTTTTCTCATATTTTCAGCTCTGCATTCTGATGAACGTGAGGCAAAGAAAAGGAGGGTGAAAATATTTCTTATGAATACTCCTTTTTCTATGCTGTTAAGAAACTTCCTTTTAATGAAGACTATGGTCCAAAAATACATCTTACCAAGGATGTGTTTAGTGTCAAAAGAGATTATAATCTTTCCAAGCTAAAATTGTGATAGAAATAATCTGTACTTGCTATAGGACAGACCTTGAGGTCCTGCATACTGAAGGGAGGTTTTGCTGGCAGCACCATGAAGTCTTTCTGAGAATTGGTTCTACATATGTTTGTTAATATTTTGGTGAGTGTGGACAGGAAATTTGGAGCACTCTCTAGAGCTGATAGGATAGATGACCTCTCTTGCACAGACCTTACAGTCTAGGGCTCAAACACTTATGCACATGCATAACTTAATTCTTGTGAGGACTCCCATGTACGTCACTGAACTACCCTCATAAGTGAAGATGCACATGTGCAAATGTGTTGGCAGGATCAGAACCTTGTTTCCAGCACTGTTCTTTGAAATTCCATGCTTAAACTCCTCAAAGACCCCAAAGAGAGAGCACCTCTTGGGAAGATCTGAACATCTCCTGTTCATACTGCAGTGAGTGGAAGTTGAAATAATTTGGGTAATACAATGGGGCCAGCAGGTCTTTCTCTTTCATGGCTCGGATGTGTATCAATTTAGTAACTCCAATTACTTCAACGTTGTCATAAAGCTTACCATGGATTGCAATCAGTCTAGTTTACATTTGAAGCATTACATTTGCTGAAATGAGGGACTTGAAACCATTTTTGCAGATTGACGACATCAGAAGATTTTCCAACTTAATGAAAAAATCCCAATGACCGCGTAATATTTTCAAAGAACAGACTGGTGGAGGCTGGCCTCTTGTCAGAAAAATATTGCACAAATTAACTCTGCTACGTTATGATTTAATTTAAAATTAACTTACGGTTTGTTGACAACATTCATATTTCATAGAATAGGTGTAGGGTGCAAGTTTTCTGTATTTCCTACCATGAAGAAAAAACCCATTAACTCTGACATCTGTTTTTAGCACTTTCCTTCATATTTTTGGATGAATGCCTGGCAAAAGCTGGAAAGCGACTAAGAGATCAACCAAAGATGGCCTAAGGGCCTGTTCCCAGCTGGTATGACATCTGGAATGTTATATATAGTGGATAAATTCAGAGTTGTAGTTTAATAAGATTGGTATTCAAGCATTCGGCCTACAGCAAAGGAAAGGACAGTGAAGCTGACAGCATGCATGGTGCATAATGTGTAAAGGTGTCTGAAATACCATTTGCTGGGTTTTCACTTTCATTTTGGCAGATCCCTTATGCTTACATATAAACTTTCATCTAGTATTGTTTTGAACCCTTACAAAATAAAAGGTGAAGTCATATTGGTATTATATCCAGAATCTTATCTTTTTACTAAGCTTAGAGTATGTCTGGGTTTCTTTCTTTTTTTTTTTTAATGAAAAAAGTGCTAAAGACAGACTTTTGTGAGCTGACTAGAAAACTTAAGCTGCTACCTTTGCAAATTTTAAGTACATGCAGTCTTTTATGGTGAAGATTTTACAGAATCATAAACTATTCAGAAATCTGGACTTGTGCTGTACAGAACCACATTGGGAAATCTAGGTCTCAGAAGGACACCTTTTTCTCTGTTTAGGATTTATTTAATCTTCTGACCGTCTAATCTCCAAACTGTAATTAAATGTGTTGCCAGACAAGCCCAACAAAGTAGCAGGCAGGGATCAGTGGAGAGCCACCTGCTGACAACAGCTCTGGACGTGGTAATGCTTGGTCAAAAAGATGAGCCAAAGATGATTTTTTTGCAGCCCTGTTACTACACTAATTGGATAGTATGCTTGCAAGTCACTATCTCTGCATTCCCTTTTTGTGTCCCAATTTAAGGTGGGCAGTACATATGTTTTGCATTGCAGGCCAGAAAAGGAGGTAGAGTCTGTGTGTCTGGTCATGCAACAGGCACGTCAGTTCACATGTCTGGGACCAGACCACAGTGCAAGGCAACAGCTGTGGGAGAGTTTGCTGAGTGTCTCCATGTAGGGCTGTGCTGTTCTGCACATGATCCCTTTCTGTTCTGCAGCACTGTGGTCTCTCTCTGATCTGCATCTTTCCAGTAGGATGCTGGAGCAGAAAGCAGTCCATGAAACTGTGCTTTTAATATGTAAGTCACAGGACTGTGGTGAGGGAGCGTGAAGTGGAGGAGGGTATAGAGTGTGAAATATGACAGGGCTGTAATTGATGGAGAGGGATGTAATGTGGAGTCTTATTCCTCCCTTTTTTTTTTTTTAAAGGACTCACTTGATAATTCCTCAGCACATTGTGCTTGTTTCTATATTATTTATTACTATGCAAGATCTTGTAGGTGAAGACAAGGTATTTGAATATGATTTGGCAGGAGACTAGCAGAGTCTATGAGGAGACAGGCCTAAAGTGGGAGGAGAGATGACTTTTGCAGCTGCACTTTGGTAGTGGCTGAGATTTGGAGGTGTGAAGGCCAGATTTGAAATGTCTACAGCTGACAAGGAGAAAGCTGATTTGTCTCAGGGTAGCGTCACTAATTGCTGTTAAGCTGGAGGAGGTGTCAACAAAAACTTATAAATCTGTGTGTGTGATGCAGGTATATATGAATGTAGTTCAGCGGAAGCTTACAAAGCTGAGATCATACAAAACTGGAACAGTGCAGGCTGTTCGTTCCACAATAATGCTAACAAGATACAAATGCTTAATTGTTACACGTAGGAAGCGTAAAAAAGAGGAGATTACATTGCAAAACTTGTGACTGTCTCCATGCCCTTTCTTCTGTTCAGCCAAACTTGCTCTTAGTGAGTTTGGGAATAGTCAGCAGAATCTCTATTGATAGCTTTGCATACGGAAAAAAAGCAGTAACAGTAACAAAATCACGTTCTAGGTGATGTTTACAAAGTAGCACACTTTAAAAGAACAGATGCTCTTGTGTGGGTAACTTACCATCTCTTCTCACAGAAGTGATTGCTTAGGCTGTTTTCCTTTTGGTGCAATTCCTCTTCTATACTCTCTGCTGTTGCATTAGTTTCTATCTAGTAATGCTCTGAAGAGAGAGTCTCAATGGATTGTTAGCCAGCATGCTCACTTTTCACTTTTCTGTATGTAGATTGGTTATAGAATTTTTACAGTTGACTCAAAATATTTCAGACTGAATAATCTGAATATTACTTTGGTTTTGGAGTTGCTTCCATTGTCTGTTTTGATCTTAGACCTTCCCCGATTCTTCTGCTCTTCTGTCCAGATACTGTGTTGCATGCTTTCACAGTCAAGTCACCAAGCACTCGTGTAGCCTAGTGGGTCTTCCCAATCTCAAAGACAGCTTTTTTTTAACCAGGATAACTCTGTTTTTCCCAGACTATAAATAATGCTTATTTAGAAGAATGAAATGACCACCTAAACCAGACATTAAGGTGTATCTTGATGTTCGCACCACAGTCTTGTGTGATTTTTAAAGTAACATATTGCCTAGTCTCATATTGCTGTCTTAATTTAAAACTGGTGTAATCTGATGAAAAGCAAAGAAAGAAAACAGGAAAAAAAAGTGGGATTGGAAATGGAGGAGGCGTTCCAATTTATAAATTTAAGACTGCTAGCTGTTTTCATAAGCTTTTATGTGTTTAGTGTCTGATCCTGTGCTTGTAATGCAGACCAAACTTGCTGTTCCCTATTATCTTTGCAGTATGAGATTGTGAATTAAATTAATCATATAGAGTAGATGTTAGTTTGCATAAATAGTATAGATTTAATTGGAAGAGTACTTTCAGACTGAAAATAAAGGATGTTTTGTTCTTGGTTGGAATCTAATAATATTAAAAGATCTGTACACTTTCTAGAAGAAACCTATGGTTATTGTCAACACTTAATCTACTAAAGACCATTTTTGTATAAGATTTTATAGAATATTATACTTTGGTATAATATAATAGTGCCAGGAACAGAAGAATTTACTCCTCCATACACAACTCCCTGTGTAGCTTCTTTGGTAAATGACTTACAATGCAATATGACTGTAATGTTTCTAGGTCTAAATAGTTTGCCCCTACAATGACAAAGTGTTTATGTATGCCACTTTTGTATTCATCGCACACACTTATGTAGATGTTATTTTGAAGTGAAAATACCGTCTTGTCTATTAAGGAACATATGTTTATTTTTAAATGAGACAAAGCTACTAGCAATTATATGAACCACTCTGTAAATGGGATGTTACCAGAGTATAATATGTGCTCTGTCTTTAGGAGTTCATTATTATTTCTTATCATTCAAAAAGACAGAAAAACTCATAGAGCTTTAACGGAGTCACATCGGGGAGATCTGATAAGAATTTTGTTAGAACTTTGAAAGAACTTTACATGAAATCATAGCTCTGATAGCAGGAATTTTTAACAAATCTATCAAAACAAGGGTGTTACCAAGTGGCTAGGGAATAGCTAATGTAGTATTAAAACATATATAAGGGAAAGAGCCAGGAAACTTTGAGCGTGTCTGTCTGATCTTAAGTGTATGTGGCTTTGGAATGCTTTTTGAGGAAGGAATAATTAATAACATAAAGGTAAATGGAAAACTGAAGAAAATGGATTTATCTGGAAGATCAAACTTAGCCTAACTCATTTTATACCTTTCTTTGATCATTTTTTTCCTTAAATGAGGGGAATACAGAGACCTCATTTATCTGGACTTTGGTAAAGCTATTTGATATAATGCCATAATGGAAATTAACTTAGAAGAGATGTGGTCTGGTGTGTGAAGTGGGAAATGAATAAGGAATGGGAGAGGAAGATAATGACTGACTGTTCTGGAAGAGGAATACTAGTGTAGAGAAAGGTTATGCACAGTCACTTGGACTAGAGTTGCTTAATGTTTCATTAATGACTGGGACCAAAAAAGATTAAGATTGGGTTCATTACACTTCATCATAAGATAAACTTGGGAGGACCTGTCAACACAGATGAATATGTAAGAACAATACAGTAGTAACTGGATGACCTTGAAGATGGGAGTAATAAACCAAAGTGTGCTGTCATGCACATAGGGACCGCCAGCAAAAATTTCTTGGAGCTTATAAATGGAAAAAAGGCAATGTAGCACTTAATTCTAACTTACTAGTACTGCTAAGGTCTAACACAGAAAGTAATATTCAATGAAAAACAGAGAAAGCTTGTCAGAGTGATCAGGGAGTGGACAGCTTATTTTATGATAGCTTTATTCTATACCAGATGAAGAAAGGTGTTACTCATAGAATCAGAATTGTCAGGGTTGGAAGGGACCTTAGAGATCATCTAGTTCCAAACCCCTGCTGTGGGCAGGGACACCTCCCAATAGATCAGGTTGCTCAGAGCCCAATCCAGCCTGGCCTTAAAAACTTCCAGGGATGGGGCTTCCACCACCTCTTGGGGCAACCTGTTCCAGTGTCTCACCACCCTCACGGTGAAGAGCTTCTTCCTAATGTCTAATCTAAATCGACACTGCTGTAGTTTGCCCCCATTCCTCTTATTCCTATCACTACCCAACATCCTAATGCTGATGATATATGATTGCTGCCTGTCACTGCATGAGACTGAAACAGGAAAAGTAGTATATTTAAGACATTGTGGGCACACAAGTAAGTGTATTGGCCTTCAGTTAATCTTACTTTGCAAATTAGAGGGAAGGTGTCTAGCCACCTTGTGCATAGGATTCTGAAGTAGCTGGCCAATAGGAGTATTGAGAGGGAGAACAAACTGATGTTTCGTTATGATACACAGTCATCTTTAGATGTGTGATGCTGCCACAAGTCTGTATATGGAGCCTCAGAATCTCCATTCCAGACCTGCATTTTTTGAAATACCTGTTTTGGGAAAATACATGCCATGCTGGTCATGCACACTTATTTGAGTTGTTTAACACGTTGGCAGAGAGAAGTGCTACCTCGTCAGTGTTCAACTAGTTTATGCATATGTGGTGGGTTGACCTTGGTTGGACACCAGGTGCCCACCCAGCCTCTCTATCTCTCCCCTTCCCAAAGGGACAGGGGAGACAGTAAGGTGGAAAAAAAAAGAAACAACTCGTGGGTTGAGATAAGCCAGTTTACTGGAAGCAAAAAGCACAGCAAAGCCTGCATGCACAGAATGAAAGGATAGCAGACTTATTATCTTCTGCCCATGAGCAGTGCTGGTCGGCCACTCCCGAGAAGCAAGGCTGTGGTATGCATGATGGTTCCTCAGGAGGCAGCCATTAGACAATGAATGTCCATCCTCCTGCTCTGTGCCTTAGCCTTTATATCTGAGCTGATGTCATATGGTATGGAATATCCCTTTGGTCAGTTTGGGTCAGCTGGCTGTTTGGGTCCCCTCCCAGGATCTTGCCCTCAACTAAAGAAGGAATGTTACAGTGCTGGTGCTGTGCTCAGCAGTAGCCGAAATACCGGTGTGTTATCAACACCTTTCTAGCTTCCAATGCAAAGCACAGCACTGTGAGGGCTACTGTGGGGAAATGAACTGCAGCTCAGCCAGACCCAAAACAGCATATGTTATTTTTTGTGCTTTAATAAATATTTAGTAATTACTATCTGAAATTAACAGTAGATTCAGGAACATTCCTAGCCCGTATTATTCACAGAAATATTTGTCCATTGCATGTTTAGACTTTTTCCTTGTTACAACAATTTTTCTTAGCAACCTTTATAATTATTATCCTCTTTGTTGAAAATAAAATCCTTCCTATTAATCCAGCATTTCATAGTTGACATGTGGAGAGGGAGAAAATTTCCAGCCATGTTTTGCCAGTGAACAGTAATGCATATGCATCCAGATTCTATTCAAGTTGGTTTGGCAATAGCACTGTAACTTTATAGGTTTATATGCTTACGCTAGGATGGTTCCTGCTGTTTTAAGTATTGTCCAGAGAATATATTTTCTTAAATGAAAATTGCCTGAAACCATTCATTTTTTGTGTGACAAGTGAAGGTATCAATTACATTCTATTATTGCCTGTGTGGAATAAGAAATGTTAACGGAACTCAACTTCTGAACCTCCTGATTGGTAAATTCTTGGCCACTATGTTGAAAGATCATTGTTGCAGATCAAGCAAATGCTCTGTTTTACTCTTCAAAGGTCACACATGAGAAACAAAAATAGGTGACCAATAAAAAGGGGAAGATATGGGAGAGAATGTATAATGTATTAAATTTTAATCCCATTTGTCATTAAGCATTATGGCAGATATGCCTGTTCCCTCCTTTTGTCCATATCTGTTCTTTTGTCTGTCCTTATGTTTTCTGCCTAAAGACAAGATCCAAAATTATTGAAAGCAAAAACACAGGGATTTCATTGTGGGAATTCTACTGACTTCAGTGAGTCAGGTTTTTTTTTTTTTTTACGTAGATGTGATATTTTATTGCTCAGAGGTTGCAGGCTGTAACACTGAGACTTTAATGTGAGTAGTGATTACAGGATTGTGCCCTTAGGATTCTAGAAAAGCAGAACATTGCAAGTAGATCCATTTTAACTCAATTCTGCCTCTGAGACTGGAATCATGCTGAAGAAGAGTGGAGCCCTGCTAATTTCCAGTGTAATTACATGCTATATTTTACATATACTTTTTGAAGGGTCTGACTTGTAGCATAAAAGACCTAAATCAGTTATAAGTTGTGTACTTTAAATCTTCTGTCCTTGTGTATTGTATGTTTGAATTTCCTGTTTCCCTTAAGCCTAGGGTTTTTATGCAGAGAATCTCCAGACCTGGTTTTGTCTTTCTAATGTGCAGTTAAGCACCAGGCTTCAGGTGGGAGGGTGACAGCTAGTAGCTGGAAGACATTAAAGCTTAACTGTTTGTCAGTTGTATCTCCCTTTTTGTGGAGAGTGATCGAAACTACTCAAATACTTTTATTGAGATGAACTTGCTGCAGCATGGACAATAGTTTTGTCTCATAACAAAAGCCTTTCTGTTCTTACTTTGGTGACAAAATTTGAACAGGTTTTCAGAGATGGAAGAGGTTCTCCATAACATTGTGCAGGGACACAGTGTTAAGCATTCATGCAGAATTACCAAACAGGTATGTCCTGTGTCTGAGTCATTACTTCTACTTTACCCAACAGTATTTTGGCCTAAAATCATAGATAAGATGAAAGGTAACACAGAAGCATAGAAGCAAAAGACTTCTGTTTATCTTAGCGATATTGCCAGTCATTTGCCTTCATGTAATTCTTAACTAGTTACAGGCAGTGATTTTTGGTATTCCACACTTCTTCCAAGTGGAGAATTTATTGAAAATAAACAATTCTTACCACTCTTAATACTTTAATGTAGCCTTGTAGCTGTTAAAATAACATTTGTAATTTTTTACTGGAAAAACTTACATTTGTTGTCATCTAGTTAACTCAAACTTACTGGCATGTGCAACATTCAGCCTTCTGGATGAAAAAGGGATTATCCACTTGACACAAGTAGCAGAGCTTCTCTGCACAACCTTAGAAATCTTCACTTTGTAGATAAGATCATTTGAGGATATTCTGTGTTTGCTCACATTTGAACAGAAATCACCATCAAGTATGAACTGAGATAAGAGTTTGCCAGTCATAAAATGAATGGCTTAAAAATCAGCCAGCTATTATGACTACTTTTTATCTGTGGCCTGAGCAGGGAGTAAGTTTGAGACATCCTGTGCATGTTTTCAGATAATGCCCAGGACCCTCACAGATGGTGGCTCTAAATGGACAGAGCAGTTACCTGGGTGCCCCTTTACTATTTGGATCTAGGTGACTTGTCTGACTTTCAGTATCTCACTGCTTAGCTTTTTTTCAGTCTGGTCTCTTAGGAAGACTTACTGAAGGAGTTATGTATCTGCCTGTGTCTCAGTGTCACCTAATTTGTTTATTTGTTGATTTCATTGAAATTTGGCAAAAGTGTGACAGACAGAATGTTGTTACTGTATGGTTTGTACAAATAAGCTTTTATATGGAATGGAGAAGTGCTATAAATGGCCTTCACTTAAGTGAAAGGCTGCAGCGTGAGTTGAGCTCTGACATCAGAGGAACCATGTGGGATCTCAGTCTCATTATACAAATCCATAGGGAGCCTGACTTACTTGGTTCAGAGACCTGTGTAAAGTGTTTGTGAAAGTGTACTAGCTTCTGTGTGGCAGTATAATGGATTAAATGCAAATGCTTCCCTGAAGCTTGTTATGAATGAAGTACCATGAAGACTGAAACAGTATTTCTCAGTTCTCTTGTTTATTATAATGTGGAAATGTATGTTGTTGGGGTCAATGTGAAGTTATATCTGCACAGGTTTGAGGAATTTGCCCCATTATTGCCAGAAAAGTGCACGAGAAGAAAGCAGTACCTCACCTGCACAGCTTCCCTCACAGCATCAAAAGCCAAGAGTTTTTTTACATATATGTATATATATAATTAAAGCCAAACACTTACATAACACATATCTATCTATAGCTCTTATATATTGGGAAGTGCGTATGTATTTTCACTATCTATATATTCACTATACTCCTTTCAGGAAACAATGTATTTTGTGGCTAAAGCACAGAATTAGCCATCAATTTCCGGATATATTCTCACATTTGTGATTTTTGTCCAAGGTTTCCTGCAGGTTGGGGTGTTGAATGGGAGACTCTGCAACTGGCTGTTCCTTGTACTCCCCTGCAGCTGGGGCTTGTTCTCTGCTACTGTGGGACTGTGGCCTTCTGTCAAAGACTCCAGACACAGCTGCTCTGGCAGATCCTTTTGTTTGCATTTGGCACTGGGATCCCTGAGCAGGGGAAGGGCCAAAGCAATGTATTCTGCTTTTGGTTTGTTCTGAGTGAGGAGCTGCTGAAAGACATTTCACACTCTAGCTCAGTACTGTGACCTTGGCATATTGTGTGGTACACGACAGCTTTTTTCATGTCATGTTGCCTAATGTGCCAAAGGTTTCTCCTCATGTATTCAGCATGACCTGTCTCACGGATTGGGGAAGAAGAACTTTGAGGGTTGGATCCTCTCATGTGAAAAGCGCTAAGCTTTCCAGATTTAAACCCTGACAAGTGTAAAGTCTACTTTTTGTGCTTTTGTCTTGAAGGGCTTCAGGGTAGGGAAGGATTTTTTAACTTTATCTCCTCTGTGCAGTTAAACAGTGCTTTTGTAAAGTGCTGTGGGATCCTGGGTTGAGAGATGCTACAGAAAGCTAATAGACCTCTTAAATTATTACAGAACATTTAAACCTTTTTCTGAACATCACCCTGTGAAGAGTTCTAGAGGTGTATGCCCCACTAAACAAAAATACAGACACTGAAAGTGGCTTCTGTGTATGTTTGCATTATGTTAAGATTTTCTATGGTTATATCATGTGAGTACAAACTTCAATGTGTGTTGCTTATTATAAAACTAGAAATGCTGTGATTTCTAAATTGCAGAGTACTGAAATTAGGAGGTCTTTATGTTTTCTGATACTGATTTTAAAAGCTTCATATGTATTTTTGTAGGACTTTTTTAATGAAACTCTATCAGATGGGTAGTAAGTATCAGTTAGAAATAGATATGACATTTAACACATCCCTTCAAGCCAAGGTATGGTCTGGTAACTGAAGAAGTACAAGTGTCCTTGAAAGGGGTTGGTATCGATCTACGTGGATACTGAGATCATTTTAAGTTTGTGTTAAGAGTCCTTGGTGGAAGACTGGAGGCAGTGTATATGTGCATACATGTGTATGTATTTTTAGGGATTTGCAGCAGATTTAATGCCAAATTTTCTTGTATTGCTTTGTTAAAAGACCTTCTTTAACATCTAGAAATGCAATGAACTGACCAATCTGTAGGTACATTTTTAGAGAGTCCTTTTTTCTTGCGAGGTTTATCAGTTCATGACAAGCCTAAATGGGGCTCTTTTCTTGCTACTATGTTTTCATAGTAACAAGCTTTTATAGTATATATGGGATTATTGGGCATCCTTTGGGCCTGTTTTTAATGCAGTTCCAGGAGGAGGGTATAGAATTGCTCAGGATTTAATTTTTAAATAAATTATTTCTCTTTAAAAAATACTATTATTTGGAGACAGTCTGGCTTCACCTGAAAATGAGAATTAGTTGACTTCAAGGCAATAGTTGTTAATGTATTTGTTCAAAACCACCCCCTAATGGAGTTCAGTTTGATTTATAAAACAGTTTTTTCTTATCACACAAACTTTGTTAGCTTTTGTACATGGAGAACTGAGGGGGTAAAGTCAGTTTTCACTGAGACAACACTAGTGAAATAATAGAATGAACAAGCTATGACTGAAAAGAGCCTTAAAAATAAATGTTGTGATTGTGCCAGGGCTAATGTTTCAGTCTGTGGAAGAATTGAGATAAGCAATATGATGCAATGCTTTCAGAATTCAGAAGAAAGTAATTTTCTTCTTTGGAGCAAAGAGGTCTGAATAACAGAACAAGAGCATCCAAACTTTGTGTATGAACAGTTAGTAGAACCCAATGTGGCTGTTTTAAATGCACAGTCAGGAAAATACTCTGTATGTATAGGCTTAGCACAATTAAGGAAATTTGCAGCCTTTGGAGCTTTTATGGTCATTGTGTGTTTCTGGATGTGCTGATGATTGTTGTGTTGTTTCCACTAGACAGTGATATGTCAGTAATTTTCATGTGTAGACCTCCCCTCTAAAAGCCACTCAATTTGGCTTTTGTTCAGCAGAATGGATCCTGAAGACTAAAAGCAAGCACAAGGTAGTGCAGAGCATATCTACCAGGTCACCCATACTGCAGTATGTTGTGCATGGAAGGTTGCACAGACTGACAGGTTGCTTCCTGGCATTTGATTCTATTCTGAAGTACATTTTCAGAGGACAGGTTTGTAGAGGGTGCGTGCAATAAGCATCAGCTCTAATCCAGCAGTTGGGATTAGCTGCAGCACTGCTGTGGGCCATAGTTGATTTTGTATGTTAAAGACCTGGAGGTATCAGTGGAGGGTTCTCACCTTTTTTTTTGTTTTTTCTTTAAAAGGTGGCTTGAAATTTACACATAATCTGTGTTTAAGTGACTTCAGTAGTTCTCACTGGGTGTTGCTATCAGTTTGAGTAGATGCACAGAATTTGCATATTTATGTGTATATATACATATATGGAATATATAGGGGGCATAGCACTGATAAAAGTATCAAAATCACATAAATAATGTCTAAGATAGTTGCTGTTTTTGTAACTTCATAAGGAAGAACTTAGTGAGGAGGTCCATGGTAATAACCTTTGGAAAATATGCCTGTGGTTGATTGTAAAATTACTTTAAAATAATCAGGATGACACACTAATAATAAATATTGTTGTGGTCATAAATTTGGTCCTCATTTTTCCA
This sequence comes from Galbula dea, assembly GCA_013399015.1. Classification (NCBI taxonomy): domain Eukaryota; kingdom Metazoa; phylum Chordata; class Aves; order Piciformes; family Galbulidae; genus Galbula; species Galbula dea. The sequence goes on from VWZX01005630.1 coordinate 334,969, forward strand.
GAGGCAGCAATGAGTAATTCAGTTGTATTTCCTCTGTATAGCACTGGATGTTACCAAAGAGTCTGGAGTGAAAGGGAGGAGGCATGGATTGTTCAGTGCAGACTGGGGTCTCTCCTTTCTGAATAATTCAGATTGTATTCAGTTACCCATGCTTGTTCTGAGAAGAGGTTGAGTTCTTGCTCCTTGCAAATGGAATGCTTTTATCTACATTGCTATTTAAGTAGGTGCTGAAATAAAGATTAACATGAGTAGGATGGAATTGTACTGTATATGGCACCTTTTCCTCTAGGACAGGAATAGTGCTACAGCAATATGTCTAGGTAGCTAGTACTGGAGTTCTCAAGCTACGGGTCAGGTATTGCTGCTCTTGTTAGAGGAAAAAAAATGCATTTAAGTCAATGTGAGCTCATATTAAAGATTGAAGGATACAGACCCATATTTTCAGAGTCAGCAGGGTGGACAGGGTTTCCTGAAATACATTATGAGAAGAAAGACAAAACTGTGTATTCTCTTCTAAATTTCATTGACTACATTATTTGCAGATCTGTGATGCCCATCCACTTATAAAAGTAGATTGCAGAGCAATGAATCGAGATGTATTCTTTATAAAAATGGGTGGGATCTCTGATACCTTTCAAAGGGTCAATAGAACAGACTCAGGAAAAAAAGCCAAACCATGTATTGCACTTAATTGCTGAAAAATGTATTATTTTTATTCAGTGTAAAGAATGACTCATGCAGATTAGAGGTTTTTTTTTCGAGTCATTAGTTCAAAGTGAATAGAGATTATTATAATTCCCTGAAAGAACAGGAAGAGAATGAGGTAGTGATTTCTATCACCTTAGATGCTAAAAAATAAAAATCAAGACTACATGCTTTATGTCATCTTACAGTTTCTAGAGCGCTAAGTTAAATAAAATATACTTAATATAAATATTTTATTTGAAATTTGAATTTGCCAAGATTCTTTAGGGCTTTTTACTTTTTAAAATTGTTTATGGTGGAGGGTGGGGTAACATAATTGACCTTAGTTCATGGCATTATAATTTTCTCATTATATCTTTCCCTTTGGAGAAGAGTTTATAGTTAGTCTGTTTCTTACTCACAGATGTATAAAAATGTAGTAACACTTTTGTTTCATTCCACAGAGCGAATGCACTAATAGGCACACCCTTACTTTAACATATCTGTAACAAATATCTATAATACTCTGGCTGTAAATTCTCACTCACCATAGGTATAATAAACCAGGACACCCATAATACATGTGTGTAACAACAGAATAGAGAAGGCAAAAGAGCTTTTCGCATCAGGTGATGTCGTGCTTGGTGTGCAAAATTCTTGAGTATCTTTACTGCATGGAGAAAGGGCACTTTACAGATTTTTCTTTCCTGTCTTACTGGACTGTCTCTGTTAGGTGGCCTGCAGTAGGCAGGGCTTGAATGCTTTTTCCAAATTCAGAGAAGAAATGTCTTGGGTTTGTATGTGGCTTCATAGCAGCAAAGAAAGCTGAAACCATCACTGAAAAACAATGTTTTAAAAACTTTGTTCATGATGTAATAACCCAATTCTTAAAATACCCTAGAACACCCTAAAAAGAGAAAAAAACCCCAAAACAAAAACCAAACCAAAACAAACCCAACCAACCAAAAAAACCCAACAAACCCCCTCCCCCCCCCAACCCCAACCAAACTATCCCTGATGAACGTTACCCTAAAATGCATTTTCTGACATGTGAGCAGTGGGGTAAGGAGTGCATAGGTTTTTTAATAGTAATTTATCATGTAGTAATTGTCACTTTTCCCATGCTACATTTCTCTCTATAAGATTAGGAAGCAATGACATTCTTTATGCTTAATGGCACAGACAATTATAGTACTGGCTTGGCACTGTTTTGCTGCTTTGGCTGGTTCTGATACTGCTGGCTTTTAAACTGGCTGCAGAACAGCCTGTGGGACCGATGTGTAATCAGTCGTCTGTTGGCGCGTGGGTCTGGATAGCGTTTTGCCTTTGACTCATCTTTGATTGCAGGGAATTTGCTATTGGCTGTAGCATTCTGGAGACTATGGCTCTATGCAAGTTCCTTATGAGCTATATGCAAAGTCCCTTTTATGGTAAAAGCAAATTGTTTCACATATAATGTGAAAATATGTACCACCCCTATTTATATTGTTTCATTGCTTCTTGGGCTTTCTTTCTGAATTTAGTATTATAAACTCTTTATAGTGTTCTGAGTCCAAAATCTGTATGACTGAGTTTTGCCAAACAGTTCTTGTACTATGCTTAGATATTATGCTGCATAAATTAAGCTTGAGCCAAATTGAACATCTTTGTAGTACTCTATTGTGGATGAAATGACATCAGCCTCTGTGTTTTTGGAGGAACCTAGTAAGAGCTGACGCAAAAAAATAGGATGGCACAGGCCAGAATGTTAATATTTTAGTGCTTTTTAAAAGTATATTTATGGTTCCCTTCATGCACAGACCTTTGGGGAATGGAGACTCAATCAGTTTTGCTGAACACATGTTGACTTGAGAGTGGAGATAGTTACTCGTGAAGTTACAGTGCAGCCCAGTGTTTCTATTCAACTGTCTCAGAATATAAGTGCCGCTCCCTGAAGTGGGAATGGCTTTGTAAAGTTCTACTAGACCAACATTTGTACCCTTGAGCTATCTGTATGTGAATACAAGCTGTATCATGTTCTTGCTTCCTTGTCAGACTCATACAAAACGTAGTACAAATATTAAGAAATGTAGTGATACTTATAGTGAGCATACTATTTTGCTGTGCTGGAAGTCTGCAGGGTTTACCTCTAAGGTGTAGGGCTGCAGTCTGGGCATACTGCTCATGGGCTTGGAGGTCAGCATTTATGTTGTACATATTCTGAGAGGAAAATAAGAATTTCCAGGACTGGAAAAAGAAATCAAGGGATGGATGCTAATAGAGTCACAATGTCAACCTGTACAGTCAACAGTTGTAATATTTTCTCAGTTGTAATTTTGTTGCTCTGCACTGTGACTCCTTGGCCTTGGTATCTCCTCTGTGAACATTTGAAAAATGTTGCACAGTTGGCTATATTGAGCCATAATTATTCCAAAGAAGCAATTACTGCAAAATGAAAAGATAACTGTTTAAGATTATTTGTGTAGGTACTTATGGGCCTGACTTTGATGTGAACTGTGCTGTTACTACAGCCTGAATGTTGTAACATGCAACAGTGTTTAAAATATCCTGTGTATTAAATAGCTTATTGTATCCATTTTCTCCCAGATGCAAGATGAGCCAAGAAAACTTTCATTAAAGAAATGATCCAACTAATTTAAACTGGTAGAGGAAGGAGCTACTGTGAAGTAATAATTTGGCTTTGGTCTGCTTTACAGTAGTCCCTCGTAGGTAAATTATGACTTACTGTCAGACTGTGCAGGAGCTAGATCTGCTAACAGACATGAGATACTTTATTATAATTGAGTGGCAATGACAGAAGAATCAGAGTTTCAAATGTATGCTTATTATTTTAACTCTCCAAGTGCCTTCTAGCATATGCATTGTTTCTGGTGCTGTCATGCAGCCTATTAGAGCAGTGGCTGTTTAATGATCTGAGCAGAAATCGTTCTGTCTGCTTGGTGCCAGAGGAGACGCTGTTCAACATGGCTGTTGTCACCTCTCTGAAGTAGTGGGACTATTGTGACTTCATCTCAATCAGAGATGTTGAAGATTTGAACAAGATCAAGAACTTTGAAAAAACCAAAAATGCAGGAAACCTTTATTTTTGAGTCTAGAGATCAGATTTCAGGTTTCTCTTCTAAAGTTAGTGCCTGAAAACATGTTGTAGTTACTTTCATGTTAGTAAATTATGGTATTTTCAGAACACCGCAAAATACTGAGGATACTGGAGGGAGAAAATCCTAGTTCATGTCAGTTTTTTTCCCAGTTAGAGTGGCTTTTCCTGCTACCTGCTTCCAGCTCTGTCCCCAGTTCAGGCTGCAAACTGAACCCTTAGTAGAATAGCTGTGCATCTCATCTTTTCTGCAGACATGATCCATTATCCTCCAGTAGCTGCTGAAATAGCTGGAATAAAAGCTGCATCATTGCTGTGCTCCGGAAACCCCCATATTGCTCTTATTGTGGAACTGAGCCTACATTTCTGGATGTCTTTTCATCTGCACTGTTTTCATCTTCTATTGATGAAATGGTTTGTAACTGAAACTGCATTTCTGTCTGGAATGCTGTTTAATTAGAATGAATGATCTAGTGTGTATGTAAGGTTATTTTTCTTTAATAAATCTTTTCTCCATGTGTATATTCTATGACAAAACTAATTAGGAATGACAAACATGTAATTCAGTAGGTTAGAGGGAAAATTTTGTAGTACTTCTTGTACTGCTTTTCATACCCAGATTGTGGACACTGTGGGTTCTTTGTTTGCTCTGTCACCTTGAAGTTCAGCTTACCAAATTTAGCTCAGCATTCTTGTGTTTTTGTAATTTGTGCTCTTGGCCCTCTCAGGGTTCTTATTTCAGCTACATTTTTATCACGCAGATTCTTTTTTATTAAGTTACCCTCCTTATAAAAGTTCATTTTAATTAACTCTAGCAATAAAGTAGTTATGAAAACTGTAACTGAGAAATAGTAATTTAAATACTCACCAAAAAGTGCACTTAAAAGAAGATTGGAAAATTTATTTCTCTCGCTATTTAATTAAAAAGTTAAGAATTAGATATGAAAGCCAGTGGGGAGGGGGAATAAGATGCTTAATAAAGTTAAAATGAAATACTTTCTACTCTGTTCATCCTTCCCCCCTCCTTCAAAATATGTAACTTTCCCCATCAGGTTTTTCATTCTTGTCTATCTGAAGTAATGCATCACACCTGCTTCTGAAGTCAAGGAACAGCTGTTTCTAATATTTTCCTTTTAAGGAACAAATCCTGCTGCCATTGGAGTTAGTTTTGACACTTATAGGGGCTTTCTGGTATAGGTTTAGGCTCTTGGTAGTCACAGTCCAGTGATGCTATCATTTTCCTGGGTTCTTCATTATTGCTGCAAGCTTTATCTTTCACTGCCTTGCTGTGGTGTACATTGACCCAGACTCTGCCTCTTCTGTAGGCACAAAAGTGCTGCTCATGTTCACTGTTTCCAACATCTGCATTCTTCTTCATCTCCTCACCACTCAAAATGGAAGACAGTTCAGCTTTTTATATACCACTGATCTTCTCTCTTCCTATGTTCCACATATACTTAATGATGAGAATGACATTAGTTGTTACTGCTGACCCATGTATTCTAGCAGAGAGATACTGTATAATAGTAGATGAGCAGGAGAAGCCTAGTGTTGTAAAAAAGATGCTCTCTCTGCTCTGAAAACAGCACTGGGCCAAAATAGTTTGTGTCCTTGTGCCAGGACTGATACTATTCCCTCCCCTTGAGTTTCAAGCCTTTCTTCTCTCTGGGCGAGAGCACCTTTCTACATTCATCTGGAAGCACACTTCATATGGTGCAACCAAGATACCTTTCATGTTTGTTTCCAAGTTGGATCTACCTTAAAACATTATGCAGGTAGTAAATCTATTTAGCTACTCCAGTAAATTTCTCTGAGGAAAAGATATGAGAAGGAATCAATGTGGCTTATAAACTTTCAAAATACATACAAGGACCTTTTCTCCTTAACTTTGTGATTTACTTCTCTTCATTGTTAGTAAGTTAATATGGAGTAACATTGGTTTTGGTGCCAAAACTCATCAGGAATGTTATCCAGAGCAATTTTTAAGGGTACAGTTTTTAAACAAGCTTCTGGAAGAAGCATTATTTGACAGCACACAAGTGAAATAAACCAGTTTGTTATTTTAATCTCATATCTCCTCTTCTGGTGTTCTGTCTTGTGGAAGATTTGCATTCAGCTGAGGCTTTGGCTGATGGGTTACCATAAATGGCTCAAAACCAGGTTGGCTCTACTTATATACAGCAGTTTTTGTACATAATTAGAATAAAGCCAGGCAGCTTTCTGAAATACCTCTTTTCACCTGATTAAACTTGGAGTCATTGTTCCTGATATAAAACAGTTGGCTTTTTAGAAGTCCATATTTTTGTTGTATTGTTTGTTCTTTTTTTTTTCCTCCACCAAATATAGGAGGCACTGTCTTTGAAATAGGCATTTCTTGAACAAGAGTATTTTGTACTTGTCCAGTTTATACTGTGAATGAAGAAAGCTTAGTAGCAGCTTTGGAAATTGTCTCAGAACCTGAGCTGAATTTTGGGAAAAGGGAATTTTGTTAGAAGAGAAAATAATTGATATTTAATATATGAACCCAGAAAAATTTGATTTCGAATCTGTGTGGGTATGCTGCTGATAAAACAGCATCTAGTTGTTTTGTGGCCTTTGCAAGATAGTGTTTGTTTTGCCTGTTTTCTCACTCTGTGGGAATATATGGAATATTGGACAATAAAAGAGGTGACTTTAAAGACTTGTCTACCATTAAGAGGCATGTTGAATTTTAATTGTAACTTGTACCAGGGATAGAAGAACAAATACTTGTAATATATCTGACCCTGGATCCTCATGATGTATCCATCTTGACATCAAACAAGTTAATAAATAGACTTTTTTCTTCAAAATATATTACTTTTTTGAAAAATGTAATATAGCCACACACCAAAATACTCTTTTGCTGTCTTCTAGACAGTGAGACACTAAAATTCTGAATTAAAGCAAACAGGAAATGCAGCCAAATATTTACTGCATTAGTTTGAAACACAACCACCTGTTTTTTGTACTGTGGTTTGTAGCCAGGCTTAATGAATACTGGTCTGACATTCACCTGCCTTGATATTTCCACATATAAAGTTTCCATTTTTAAATCTGTACAAGTGGAATCAAACTGTTTTTACTGTATCTCAATGTGTTGAATTTCCTTATGGCAATCTGATTTTGTTCCCACTATACAAAATATCAGTTCTTTACTGAATTCACAGAGAGCATGAATGGTCACGAAAATGTTGTTCTGGAGTAGATCAACTTTCCCTTATGTAATAGGAAAGAAGATAATATTTTGTTGAATCAGGAAAGAGTCTTTCCATACTGGTATTTGACACTTGCCTGTAGTCCAGCCTCTTGAGGAACTACACAGTTGTCCTAATCAAAGGCTATGTGGAAGCCTATGTGTCTGCCAAGACTTCTAGAATAACTCGGATACAAGTGAGCAAGGAAACAACGACAAGACTTTTGGTACCACCAAAGAATATCTGGGAGGAAAAACAATCAATTAGTACTATTAATTCTGGAGTGCTGCTTTAGATTACGTACCCTTTAATATGCTGCTTTTGAACAGCATTTGTGCTGCTCTTGACATAGTATTTATTTCTTGCTCAGAGACTAAGGTAATGTGTTCTGGACATATGCAAAGTAAGAAAGTAAATATATTTTTGGACTACTTTATCCTTGTCAAATGAAAAGAATATGCAGCAAACTAACTCGACAGTGTGGTCCCTGATCCGTAGATTGCAGCACAATCACAGCAAGGATTAGTTGAGGCTTTTTTCACTGAGCTTTTCCCAGGTGAAGTGTCACAAGAGTGTTACAGCCTCTACCTCACACATAGTGAAAACAGTTGTGGTTTTCTCCATCATGAAAGACGGTCGTGGTGCTTTACTCTTACCAGTTTGCACCAAAATGTACTGCTGGCTGAAGGCTTCCAGGTGGATTAAGTGGTATGGTCTCTGAGGTTGCAGATCTCTCTCACCTCATTACGATTGCAGAGTAAGATGTGGATGACAGAGAGCAGACATAGCTGTCCTTTGACTATATTGTCTGAGAAATATTTTTTGGGCTAGGATTGGGTCTTCCCCTGACCCAGCAGCATGAGTTAGAGAAGACTGAAAAATAGAACAGCCAAGGCTTTTCTATGTAGAAGAACTTTCTGCTATCTACTTGTTTTCCTACTATTGTGGTGAGGCCTCATAACAAAGTTAGTGACAGCTGCTTGTGTGTCTACCCTCATGTATGGGTAAACTAGGTTGATACCACTATATAAAGTGTGAGAAGTGTGCCTTCCAGCCCAACAGCTTCTGCTTCATTGTTGGGTGAGCTTGCTCACAGTGAGCAGAGGGTAGCAGTCCATCAGTGGAGTGCTGAAGAATGAATGTCAGAATAATTTGTTTTCAGAAAAGGCAGATTAATCCAAAGTGGATCAAGTTCATGGAACTGAAATCTAGGTAGCAGATAAACTGGTAGAAATTTCTAGTGGGATTCCAGTCTCTGTGGGAGGTTGCTGTATGTTATAAGAATATAAATGCTTTTTTCCGCAAAAGCACATAAAAAAGGTTGAGAACAGTTTGAAGAAAATAAGAAACATCTGTCTTCCTCCTCACCCTTTTTGTGTAGGTTATTAGACACTTCCCTGCTTAAACATATTGACATATTTTAATATTTTTTTTGGTGAAGGTTTGATATGGAATAGCACTGCACAACTGCAAGCTGTTCTTGCATTTTGATTTTTGTTTGTGTGTGGTAGCAGCCTTTGGAGATACAAGATAGAGACAAGAAGATTGCTTTTTCAAGTTTATAACCAAGCTCTTGATCTCCAGCTAGGTTACTTATCTCATAAAAATTTTCTTCAGATTTCTTCTCCAGCTATATGACTATTAACAATTTCACCTGAAGTTAAATTTTTCCCTTTAGCTGATGGTCAGCTTCTTGGAATAGTCAGAGGATGCTCCTGGAACTTGTCAGAAGGCGAAGAGAAAAACAATGAGGCCAATCTACCCTGGGCAGCTTTCCAAAGGAAGTATTACACACTTTGCTTTCATTCCCTGATGTGTGAAACCTCGTGATTTGACTATTTGAAGTAGTACAACTCAAAGTATGGTTTAAATGGAATAGGATTTGCACCGTATAATATGGACTATCCATGTTAGCTGTGAAGAGTATATTGTAGTGATATTATTTAATGTCTACATAGCATCTTTCTCTTAGAGGTTATTAGCCTGTTTCTAACTGTCTGTTTACTTAGGCAACTGTTTCATTCACTCATAACTTTTGAAAAACAAACCTGCCTTATGTCTCATCAGGCATAGTTGCACATAAGCTCACTTATTGGTTGGGAAACTGAGCCAAAAAGTTTTCTATCCAAATGTTTGTAGATGCTCCTTATCAGACATGGAAGTAGGTACTTGGATCCCATGTCTTCTGTTCTAGCCACTAGTTCATGTTGTACATATGTTATCACCTATAGGCAGCTTCTCTTCACCAGAATGTTTCCACTTCACTATGCTTCGGTGCCCTCTACTGCTCCATTAAAATAATGCTGTCTACTTGCTATTAATTTTTCTGTGGACTAACTGCCCTAGTAGTTCTCCTTGTGAGAAGTTGCTAGTAATGATTAGAGTAATGGACATTACTGAAAATTAATTTTTCTGGAGAATTATTTTTCTCTTCTGAAAGTCTGACATGGTTTGAACTGAGATCATGGAGGGTTTTGTTTTATGGCAAGGGTAGGTTCAAGCAGTTTTTATTACTTTTTTCTCGAGTTTCTGAATATACAACATGTAGGATCTGATATTCAGAAGTATGGAGCCACTTTCAGCTTCCACTGAAATCAGGACTTATGAATTTTGATATAGGAGCTTCTCCAAGTCAGCTATGAGTTAAGCTGTAGGTTCTCATTGTTTTCCTGTGGTTTTGTGGGTCTTTGGTTTTGGTTTGTTTTTTATTTCTGTGTCCTCCTTTCCTCTACAATGTTTTGCTTTTTACCAGGTACATTTGTAGATTCACCCTCTGATTACTCCTGTTCTCTAGAAAGAAATGTTTAGGTCTGTAAGACATTGAACAACACTTTTATCATAGAATCATTATGGTTGGAAGAGACCTCTGAGATCGAGTCCAACCATCCACCCAACACCACCACGCCCACCACTAAACCATATCCCCAAGCACCATATCTACACTTGGGGCTTGTTCTTACCATATGATTCAAGCTGCAAGGTCTGTGGAATGGAGTGTAGGAAGCATTGCATATTCTTACTCTTGGAGGAGTAATTCAGACAGCTAAGTAATCTCTTTCCAGAGTTCTAGTCTTTGAAATTCTGGTCTGTACAGAAACCATTGTCCCATAATGACAAAAATGTGAGTCCTGTGTGGCACCTCTTTTATATAATCAGATGCAAACCAGACAAGGTATTAAATTTACTTCAGTTTAAATGCATAATTTGCTATTCTATTAGATCCCCTGGCATTTGTCCATGTAGGTTGCCACTTGATTTTTCAATTGTGCACTCACGCAATGGTAACTTGGCATTTCAGCCCAGCTGTTGTTTCTTACCAGTGTTAATGACTGATAATGCATTTGAAAGGTGAGTGGTGCACTGTACAGTGAGATTTTTGCATGTTTTCAGAATGTATACAGCATGTTCTAATATAATCCATAACTAGATCTTTAGATTATTCATAATCCATCTTTCTGTTTGTTGATCTCCCTGTGGAACAAGATTCCTAGTTGCAGTTTTATTTCTTCTAGTTCTCAGGAATACCCATAGTGAGATGCTACATTAAACTTGTTTTTAACTCTTAAGATATTCAGAGACAATGAAAGAGAAAGAATTACCAAATAATGTTTGTGACCTTATGTATATCCTACTATCCAGTTTACCTTTTTATCAAGACAAACAGTCATTCTTTGGATGAAAAATGTGTGCCTGGTGTCTCATTTGAATTTGTCCAATTTCACTTCCAGTGAATGGTTCCAGTTATACCATTCTACAATTAACAGATATAATTGGGCTTCCAGTAAGTGGTGTTTGCTCTTGGGAAGGTATTTGGAATTCTGTAATCCTATATTTTCTCTTTTTGTAAAGCTCCATAGGTAAGATGTCTCAGCACGTGGGCCTTTTTATTGCTACTTTTTGGATCTTTAGCTTTTCAATAATGCCTGAAAATACGGCCACCAGAATTGTGGAGGGCATTTCAAAATCATTTTCACCATCTGTAAGTGCAGTTGTAATGATTTTCTTATTCCTACTCCTACTTAGTGCTCACTTTTATTTAATAGTTAGCAATTACCTGTGACTTTGAATTCCCTTTGATTTCCTGGTGAGAGTTACTAGAAATCTGCCATTACGCTTTATTGATTTTATAAATCTTGATTTTAAAATTGTGTGCACCAGATCAAATGCCTTGCAGAAGCTGAAATGTTTCCTAACTGTGATTAACCCTCCCAGCCACACCCATTACCAAAGTGTTACATCAGGTTTATTTGACAAGACTGTCTTTGTGCTGGTGTGCAGAGCAAACTATTCCTTGGTTCTCTGCTTCTGCTTCTCTGTTTGTGAAAAGTGCATGATTTCCCCTATCTGTATGGAACCATTACATTGGCACAGAAAGTGAATGCGATTTATAACTCAGTTTTTAAGATAGGCTGTCAGCAAATCCTATCCTGACCACTCTTGAGAGTATCATATACAAAAAATAATTGTTCTTAGATTTGTGATTGATGTAGCAGAACTGATAAAAGTTACATTGTTTAAAAGTGTTTATAAATCACTCTGTCCATGTGTTCATTTCCTGTAATCTGTCATTATGGTTTCGAACAAAATTGAGAGAGACACAAAACTGGCTTCGTAGCACTCTGGAATGAATTTTGCTTCATTTGGTATTTGTTGAAAGGTGGCTCAAAGCAAAAATTATAATCCTGGAATACCATGTACGTTACAACAGGATATCTTTGCTTTGTGGTTTTGAATTACTGAAGGGCGTAGTCTGTCTTCTGTGTTTTCCCTGTCGCATTGCTGGGATTTATGCAAAGCAACTGGGCCAGTTGGAGCATTGCTTGGCAGAGAGGATCGCCTGTTTTTTCGAATACAATTCTTGCCGTCGCTCGGGAAGTTAGCAGTATGACAGGCTGGGTTTACAATCAGTGTTGAGCTGGGGGTTTGGCTCTGTCTGACTAGATGGGCTACTAGAGTGCTGTGTGGTATGATCAGACACAGAACTCTCTGCCCTGTTCCTGAAGATGCTTCCCAGTTTCTCAGCTAGGGCTAGAAATTCAATGAAGGAGCAGTTACTTCAGCGAGAATGAAATCTAAAACACTCTTCATGCACTGGTTTCTGTATTGCAAGGGGTTGAAAAATAGTTTTGGAGAAGCAGTATAAGTTTTACTACCTTTTTGTTTCTCTGTCAAGATCTGCCAGGGGCATGATAGAAGCAGAAGTTTACTCTGTTACAAAACACTCTTACTCTAGCAGCTTGCTAAAATGGCAGAATAGGTATATCACCAACATTCTTCTAAACGCTGTCAGTCTGGGTGCCCAATCCTTGCTACCAGTGAGGTTACTGGCCTTTAAACTGCATGAGTTTTTTTTCCAGTTTTAAAGATTATTCCTTTTAAAAAAGGTAAAACACACAGTATTGTACTCTGAAGCTGCCACACATTCTTCCAGAAGAAAGTATTAACTGCCTACACATCCTGCTCCTTTTTTCTTACTCGTGAGTCTTAAGAAAGCTGTCCTTGCCCAGCTCCATCAAACCATAAGAGCCTCCTATTCCGTGTAGTGAGGACAACATTTGAATCTAATCCTGTAGAAACAGAGAAGTAATTTTTGTTCTTTCTGCTTTTTTTCTTTTTAGTACTTCTCTGTGTAAATTGCCAGCTCTCTCGCTTTGTATAAAGGGTTTGCACTGACAGACCAAAGTCTTTCACTGACATTGGTGTCACTTAAGTAAAATGCTTCATTATTGCAAATTTGGTGTAAGGAGCAGATTTGAATGAGTTTTTAACTGTAATTGCAAAAAATTATGGTGTTTAAGAAGCAGATGCAAAGTGTCTGGGAGATTTGATTTTAGTCGAGAAGTACTGAACAGCTTGCTTTCTGAATTAGGATTTGGAATTTAATAAAAAAACCTTAGCTGTGTATTTGAAAAGTATCCCATATGTCCAGCTCAGGATGTGTGGGAAGAAATAACATATTTGAGTTCTGTTGCTTGATAAAGCAGTAAGAGTAAATTCTATAGCTGTTGTTCTAAGAGGTCAGAGTAGATGGTCAGGCTAGATGCCCATCCTGCTTTCCAAACTGGCAAATCAATGCTTTATTCCTGTTTCCCAGGAGAGAATAGTAGGTGCTTCAGGTGTTATGTTCATCGCGTCGTATCAAAATATGGTTGTTGTAATGGTAGATTCCAATGCTTTTTTTAATTTGTCAACCCCTTTATTAGACTTTTATAGTTACAGATTTAGAAGAGACTTTTTTTAACAACATGATCAGTTTTACTACTAATTTAGAAACTTCCTCTTACTTGGGGAAACTGTTGATCGGGTCTAAGCAGTTACCCATGAGAAAAGCTGTATTTTCCCTTAATGCATCTCTGACTTAGTTTTGTATTTGTGCAGACACACTTCAGGTCTGCTTTTAATTACTGCATAGGATTTACAAATCAAAAATGCAAATAGAAGTACATAACTGCTTTATCATATGTAAGTCACCTTTCAAAAACTGTCAAGGAATGATTTTTAGAAGCTGTACTTGTATAGACACAAGTAAGGCAATAGCTGTGTCAGTCTTTGAGATTATGAATGTGCTTACAATGAGAATATTCTTGGCGTAAGTCAGGAGTATTATATAATAAGGAAACAATGTCTTTTTATACTTTTCTTCCAAAACATTCCCTAGTGAGAACTAGACTAAAAAACCCCTGTAGGATTGCCTATGAATAGATCTCCTTGCAACATAACTTTAGCCAAATTACACAAAGTAAATTTAAAATCCTTGTCATGTTTTCATAGTTACATTTCTAAACCCCTTTATTGGCATCTAATATGAATTCTGATTGTATAACACTAGGTCCCAGACCAACAATGTACAGATGTATAAACTGTCCCTCCAGCCGTGTGGATGTCTAAAAGGCAGGAGACTTAGTGGTCAAAAGCAATAAACTACTTGAATGAAATAAAAGCAGTAGGACTAATCCAGCTTTACCTGGTGCCCCAGAACATACAAAAAAACAATGTGGAAGGCTGAGGAAAGTGTTTTTAGCTCAGTAGTGGTATAGGTCTATAACTGTGTACCACGAAAGTGTAAAGCCTACCACATGGTAAATAGTCTTCATTGCAATGCAACCTCCAGAAAGGCCAGAGACCTGCTGTGACAAGATGTCAAAAAGGAAGGACATTGGCCCATACAGCAGTTTAGATTTAGAAAATAAACATGTGGTAGATGGTTACACCTCTTCACTCCTTTTCCTTCCCCTGTGACTTATGTAGCTCTCAAGTGCAACACAGAATACAGCCCAACACATTCTACGTGGCCATGTACAAATGTTGAAACTGAGGTGGAGCAAAGGGAAGATGAATTTAGATGTAGCAACTGTGGCCTGTTAATGACATTGTGAGTAGATTCTAACTGTTAATCCATGCTGATCAAGTGTATGAGAAAAATAGATGTGTATGGTAAGTGGTCTTCATAGTGTGATAAAGTTTGGGAGTGTAAGTTAATGATCCAAATTGGGCCAGAACAGTTCATCAGCAAGCTTAAAAGCATCAGAGGAGTATTTTTCGGGGCATGTAAAGTGTCTGTTTCCAAACACCTTCCATATACCTGGGAATAGGTATATATAGTCTGTCTCTAGAAGACAACGGAGTTGTCTTGTTTGAGTTACCTAAGCTGCTTTTATATTAAATGAGAAATACAAAGTTGATTTGTGATAAAAGGGTAGAGCAAACCAGTAGCTAGATGATTTGAAGGATGTTGCCTAAAGTGGGAAGTATATTATGAAATAATGTGTATTGGAAAAGAGTTCCCTCTGGCAGGCATAAACCAGGTCACACATCTGGGAAAGAACAGATAGCCGAGAGGTGGACCTTGTCTCCAAGCAAAATATGAGTCATGGCAAGGCGTATGGATTAAAACTGTGATAGACCTTTCCTTCCTTGCTTTTGTTTTCAGAATCTTGTTTGCTTCTTCAGAGCAGCTAAATCTTACCCCTTTTTCTCCCCTGCCTCTATCTGATATAGATCAAATAGAAAATGGCTTCTGAAGAAACCGTGGTCTGTTCCTTTGCACCAAGCATGGTCAACTCCAAGTACATTTATCCTGAGGAATATTTGTCCAACTTTTTCTTAAATGTGTTTGGTGATCAAAATTGCATAACCTTCCAAAACCCAGCATTTACTTGTTGTTGCAGTTAATTTCATACATTTTTCCTTTCTTATTGCCTATCAGCTGCTGTGGTTTGAATACACAAAGGGGAAAGAAGAATGCCAACACAAGTCAAATTTATACTTTTACTGTTAGCCATTTGTTATCTCTACAAAGATTGAGAAGCTTGTTCTTAATTTTTGAACCAATGAGATGCTACACAGATAACTTTTAATAGAAGTGAATGATGTGCCTGAAAAAAACATGGAAGTCACATGTGGTGCAGTAGTGAGGAAAAAAATTTCGGTGCTGATCTTTTTTTGGGATCAGCAACATAAATATGCTAAACTGATTATATTGTGTTCTTTGAATTGCCTGATGAGTGTTAAGATTTTTTTTAAGGGAAAACAAGCCTTCTGGGTTTTATTGAGAGAAGTAATGCCATAAAAAGTGTTTGGAATCTGACTGTGGGTGAACTAGTATAAAATCTGTTAGCTGTGTATGATGGAATCCATAGCTCATTGGTCACCTAGCTCTCTGGGAAACTTCATTTAAATAATTTAGCTTTATGTATTTTGGTGGGAAAAAAGTCTGCAACCAAGCAGGAAGTTGTTTCAGGTTGTCAAAATTAATTTGTGTACAGAATACACAATATTACCTACAAGTTACATCTCTTTCATGCCTAAAGATCTTCTCTATGCTAAGGATGGTGAAAAAATACCATTTGGTTAAAATGCATGTGTGGGGAATTGTTTGAAGGTTTAACTGTTCTCAAGACTCTCGTTTAGTACAAGTGCAAATATTTTCATATTTAATTTGGAGAGTGAGAGGAGATAATGCTAAGATGGAGATTTTTGACAACTGAAAACTAATGAACAACTATTTGCAACAAGAGTAAACCAATCAGAATTTATGTAACAAATGCAACTTATTTTGGGGGTGGAGAGGAATCCATGCTATCTGAGGCACAACTTGGCTTCAGTAGATAACCAAGAGCTGATGTTGTTGGTATTGTTTTCTTTCTCTTGTGGACAAAAGAAAGATGGTGTTCTTAAGTGGATCTTTTTCATGTATATTTGAAGAAGCATAATTCTAGACTCCAAATACCTACTTTGTAGCCAGAACACTGATAAATGGAGGCTAGTAGAAGAAATAAATTTGAGAAAAGTATGTAGGATTGTTTTGCTCTTCCTTTTTGGTCTTTATCTGCCTATTTGTGTAAGAAATCACATCCATGTCCCTTGTATGGCTGTATCTGACATGGAATTCATGTACTTCTTGTAGGTCCTATACAACGTCCAACAAATTCAGTGAGATACTTTCTATTGATCTCTATGGCTTTAAATCAACCTTTATTCATTAACTGCCTGACTGTAATATTTTGGTTATCTTTCATTTACCAGAATACAAGTCAGAGTTAAAAACAAAACCAGAAGAGGACCTTTGGTTAATTTATTTACACAAATTTTCCTTAACTCCAAATGTTCATGTCCCTTTTGACTAAAAAAACCCCCAAACCCAAAACAAACTAAAAAACCACAGACAAAATGAAATCCCAAACTTCTTTCCTTCTCTGAACCCTTCAATTACAAGCAAGCAGGGAAAGATCTAAATAGATATTCTTACCTTTACTACAAAAAATTCCTGCGGAAGTCCTATCTTGGAATAAGCTGTTCATTAGTTGGCTTGGCAGAAGGAACAGAGGCCAAATGAATGAGCTGCCAAGAGTATTTTTAGTGGTTTTATATGTTGCCCATTCAAATCTTGGAAAATTTCTTTAGAAAATTGGACAAATTGACCACTCATTTTGCAGGCTTTTGCAAGACCCAAAATTGAAAAACAACTATTGTATTTAGCATCTGTTAATGGAGGTTTCAGGCTACAGAACTTGAGAAGGTACTGCTGGGAATCTAATACAATAACCATAAAATATTGGACTGATAATAGGAAACACTGGCACGGAACAGATCTGGAAAGAGTTGTGGATATTCCATATCCAGGCCTGCTACTCTGTGCAGAGTGCTAAAGGTACTGCAGTTAAACATATACAGTACTAGATAGCTGGAATGAAGTCAGAGTCAAACTCAAGATAGATGAAATTGTCTTTTTTTACCACAAACACTAGTGGTTGGTTCATTCTGTCTTTAGAGAATTAAAAACCAGGAACTTGGACACAGAAGAGAAAGCAAGCTGTACTAACATTTTTCCAAATGGGGAAGTATATGTCCTTACCACACATATGTAATTAAGCCTTCATTTTCCTTTATTTGAAGTCAGTGGCTTGCTTTTTTTTCTTTTTCTTCTTTGGGAATTGGATCTAGACTTGTGCTCCCATTGCAAGTGTTCCCTTGACACATTCTGGTTTTTTCTCCCCATGTTGGAAACTAGAAAATCAATAAAAGGGAAACTATTCACCAGATATCAAATGTGTTCTAGTGAATTATATTTTATTTGACTCAAAGTGGAAAGGAATGACAAGAGAATGTTACATTTTTAATCCTACAGAAAATACCTTTCTGGGAAACTGCTTTCTGCACATGGAACTTAATTTTGAAGATTTTTCTCAGTAATGCTGTCTTTTTTTGATCTCTATAAAGGTGATAGTCAAAGTCTGCCTTCAAAAGATGTTTGGCTTGCAACTTCTGCATCTTGTGATCACCTGCAACATTACAAATAGGCAGGATATTTTAATGCCTTCTTAGTTATCAAAAAAAAAATCTTCCTGAAGATTTTGAGTGTGTGTTGCTGTACGTGAGAGAGCACAGCTGGAGGAAGCTTGAGATGACAGAATTGGTACAAGTTTTGACTGTGAATAACCAGTGATCAAACGAGTTATGCATATGACAGAGCAGCAGCAAAAGCAGCTTAAGGATCCATTTCACCAGTGCAGGTGCCCACTGTAGACAATTCACTACATCTCTAAGACAGGTTATCCTTGTATAAAGTGAGCTCTTCACAACAATGAATGAAGCTGTTCTTTAAGTGCAGGAATTCAGCTGGAGCCAGTGAAGCTGAGCAAACTTAAATTTGTCTCTTAAGTTAGGCATGAGTAGTAAAAAGAAACACTAAAATTATATTTAGATTTTGGATCAGTTACGCTGTTGCTCAATATCACCCAAAGATCAGCTCACAGTTAAAGAGGCAAGAATGATTTTCTCAGAGAAGAAAACTTATCTTGTTAAATTTGATTTACAGTGGAGAGTAAAGAGGCACCATGATCAGTCTGAGAAGTTTTAAAGTTGTTTTAGGCAGAATTAGCTTCAGTCAGACTGCTTCTCTGTTGTATACTTAATAAGTCATCTTAAATATATTTAGAATGGCTCTGCATAGAGTGATATCTATGTTAAAAATCAGGGGTGAGAAGTACATCAACATAAAGTAATTCCTTTAAAATGAAAAACTGATAAACTTAATTGTTGTTCTACATTTATATAAAGGAAAATTAGGATTCTTATAATTGCTGTCAGCTAGCAATGTGGTTTTAATACTTTACATTTTGACATTTGTTTTGTTGCCAGGTGTATCTGCTTATATTCTGTGATCTGCTTTTCATTACTTTTATAGAAATATTACCATTAAAAGTGCTACATATAGTATTAAATAGCAGAGTAAGTCAGGAGACATGGATTGAATCTAACTCACAAAGGAGAAGTTTGGATGTCTCATCTGAATGAAATGGTATAAATACCTATAACCAAATCATCAGTTAAACACTACTGATAATCTTGGCATGGAATTGAGCCAGGCAGAAGTACAACATCCCAATATCCAGGATTATGAATATTGCAGATTAGGGATAGACAAAATGCACAGGAAAGATTTTTCTATACTGCCTGCTCTTCTTGCTACAGTTTATTTTTCTGTCAGTATTTCCCCTATAAACTCCTCTTATTCATAGGTTTGGCAGTTAGCCATAAAATTTTGCTTCTAACAGGAACTTGGCAGACAGTCTCTCAAGTCAGGCAAATTATTTTAAACAAATTTTTAAAATTTATGATATGTATTGGGGCTCTTTTAAAAGTTAGAGGTGCAGTCCTTCCTTTCTGAGAAAAAGGATTGGTTTCAGTGTGGGTTTTTTCATTGTAAATCCTCTAAACAAACTCTTTAAGAAAGGAAAAAAGATTGTAAGCAGTTAGAAAAAGGAAACATGAATTTTATTTCCAAAGATGCGTATAGAGGTACTGTATGTAAATGTCCAGGATGTGTATTTTGAAGTGATTGCTTTCAGGATGTTGCTTTAAATTAAATACATAATTTATCACTGTGATGCAATAAAGCTTTTTGATGATGCTATAAAGTATAAGGTAAAGAATATGTAACATATAAGGAATTTTAATTGCCCATACTCTTTATTTACTTTTCTATAGCCTGTCTGTAAATCTTGTACACAAGATTCTTGGCAAATCAACCCTTCAAGAAATTCAGCACAATATAGTAATTGATAGGGTTGTTGTGGGAGCAGGTAGATACCTTTATGTCAATCTGTTGAATATCTGGGATCCAAGTATACTCAGTTTGCATGTGCATTTCATGTAAGCAGAAGAGCCTTTCTTCTGCTTCAGGGTTTGTAGTGTTAATTTGGCCAAATACCACGAGGACCGCTACAAATTAGCAACAGTGAAATTTGATGGTGATTGTGGTAACAGCTCCTGACTTTGAATCTGTTTCTTCTCCACACTCTTAGAGCTGCAAAACAAGAAGTCCCGCTCTGTGTAATCCCTTGTTAATTTTCTCCTGCTTGGAAACTGCAAGTTTGCTACCTTGTTGATTAATCTAGAGCTTCAGTAGTTCATAGCTTCCCTGCCATAGCTCTCCTTTACCCTGGAATGACTTCCTCAGTTACTGTGAAGTGGATCTCCACCAAATGAACACATGGAAAAGGGTGTAGGTCCTAAGCTGGTACAGGTCAAGAAGAGATAAGTCTGGGATAGGTACCTGATCCTTAGGAGAAATGTTTAGTATTTTTTGCTGTGGTTTGTACTGTTTTTTACAAGGAAAATATGATTTTAAACCATGCAATCACTGAAGTATGATTGCAGTTTCACATGGTGTCAGAATATGGAAAAAACCCTGAAAAATAAACCTCAACTAGAAAGATTTTGCACATTTGACAGTGGCAGCAATGTGCCACTGTGTGACCTGTGGAAGCTAATAGAAATCCTCTACTTTGTCACAGGCTTAACACTCATCCTTTTGGCACTGTTGCTCTTCTCTTTCCACTGCAAGTGCTGAAGTGATGCAGATTTTAAACTTTTGAGACCAGTTTTAAATATTGCATGGTGAAGTATTTAAAGCACCTTTATTTGGATGTTTGCAAATATATTTAATAAGGTAATGCAAAAAAATAATGCCAGATATATTTGCCAGAAATTGGAATCTCTTTTTCTATTATACACCTGAGGAATTCTGCACATTGGACTCTGGCTGACCCATCACACTGTTTATGCTGGATGAAGAACATGTGGTGTGCAGTGTGAAGGTGGAAAAACCCAATGTATCCAGGTGCAAATTTTGAATAAGCATTCAGTAAAACTTGCATCAATTCTTACTGCTTTTATGGACTCCAGGAAACACACAGAACATTGTCAATACAGATATGTAAGAAGGCTTAGAAGCAATTAACGTATCAATGTCCTGAAGATTGCTTTCCTCTTTATGCTTGGAATATATAGTATGTGTAGATACACGTGGTAGAAAGGACAATATTTATAGTTGCAAAATAGGAGGTGGAAGAGCTCTAGAAGAGACACTAAAATCTGACTTTGGGTGCAGGTGTAATTCTTAGAGGTGGTACTCACAAAATTCACCTTACCCTTCCCTATGGATGAGTAAAATGGGCATCAACAATACATACTGTGAAAAGCTGCAGTCAGAAAGTATTAAGACTCTGTATTGCATTTGCCACATGAAAATTTTCTCCCCGTATCTGTGACAAGATTTCTTTGCACAATCAAATGCAAGAACTGTGTATTTAATAATACCATATTGTGGAGAATAACCTGTAATATAATTTTTAAAATATTGTTATACTTATTAGGATTTAATTTTTAAGTTCATTGGGAGTGTTAATATAATTGATATTTTGAAAAGGAGAGTCATGTTTCTTATTTTGAAATTCTGCCTTTACCTCTTTTCCAAGCCCTGGCAAGTGTTTGCCTCAGACTGACTACTGAGAAAGTGGGCAAGGAGTGCTACAATTTATATTGCTTTTTTACTATTATGTTCCCTTTCAGAACCTCTGTGCATTTCCCAAGGTCTGTGGCTTTTGAATTGTTTGCCAGCTACATGTGCAAACCTTTAAGTTATAATTCTCCAGACCACTTAGAAATGGAGGGAATTGGAGTGATGCTAAATATTTCTTACTGTAGTTTCCATTTCAAATGGGGCAGGTTCAGAGTACTGGATGTATTTTGAGAGTTCAAATTTATATATTTCCAGCTACATATTCACATGTCCTTTAGAATCTTGGAAGACAATAAAATACTGGAAACTTAAGAGAGAATTTTTTTATATTCTTATCCTAGTCAGCTGTCCTGGATGGTTGTAACTGAAAGCATTAGAGAAGAATAGACTTCTTGCCTGAGTAGATACCACTGAAGTTGGTTATTAGTCTTCCTCTTTTTTCTCAGGACCTAAGATCTCTGTGCACTACTGCAGGTGAATGTGGAATAATATTTACCACTGTAGATAAATCAGATGCAGGGCTCATATGGCTCTAGTCGGGTAAGCATGAATGAAAATCTAGGCTTAGATATCTGGATAATCTGGATTATAAGGTAATTGATAGTGATGTGTATTTATGGGACATACATATCAGGGTTTCAAAAAGGATTTCTCTTTACTAGACAATAGTAATTCATGAAGTATCACCCAAGAAAAGACAACATATTGGTCTTGTCCAGAGGAGAGGACAGAGGTAAGTGCTTCTCTTGTAAAACTCAGTTCTGTAATGAAAATGTACCCTGGGATTTCAGTTTAGTTCATCAAAACCTGTCAGCAGTGAATAAAACTAGAATTTATGTGGTGGGTTTTTTTGTTTGTTTGTTTTAAAAAAAACCCAACTCATCTGAGCAATGTAGTTACCTTAGAAATTGAAAAGCAGAAACTTAATTTTGCTTTAACTACTTCAGTGCTGATTCCTTTTATAAGGAACATGTAGGTGCAGTGCTTAGCTTTTGTTAGATGCAAAAATAACTGCAGGAGTTGGGTATACTAATGCAGTTGCTTTCTGTTTGGAGTTGTTAGGGTGGGAACCATGGCTCCTTCTCCATGCCCACAAATTCCATGTTCCCTCTGTTACTTCTCACAGAGAAGGAAGAAGGTGATACAGACTATTTTCAGTGCCAGAAGCCTCAGCTAGCTCATAAGTGCCAAAGAGCCAAGCAACATTTCATCCCTTCCTGGATGCCAAAAGCCTCAAGTATCCCTGCTCCACCTGCCAAAACCTCCAACTTGGTCCTGACAACTCCTGCAGTGCAGGCCTGTGTTGTCAATATGAAATTTTGCAACACACTGACAATGGAAAAATCTGGATGCAGTGTAATACTGAAAAATATGCTGGGATTTGCCTTCAGTTTAGGATCAAAATGAATTATGCTGTAAATATTTCCTCTGTGTGACTCTTTTGTATGTTTTATTTTCCAAATCTTGAATTTGAATTTATTCAAAACTGCTGTAGTATGAAAATATATTACAGAATTCAACACTGAGACCTCTAAACTACATCTGAGCCCCCAGATGTATTTTTACATATAGCAAAAGAAGTCCATGTTTTGCTCTTTGCCTAATTTCTTGCTGGTGATTCTCCTGGTCTGTCACTGAGCTTTACCAACTTGTCTTTCTGAAATGCTCCTTTTGTTACCAGGCGCAGAGCCTGTTTGGCAGCCAGTTTGTAGTACATGAACACCTCTACACAGTGGCAAGGCCAAGTGCAAGGAATAGTTAATGTGACTGAAATAATGTTAGTAATATTAGAACTAATTACTTCTAAACATCTGCTTAAAATTGCTGCATTTAGTCCCAGGTGTTTTTTATCAGTCTAAAATAATGATGCATTGTTCTTTCCCTAGGATTTTATAATTCCAGATACATCCTTCTTAACATACAGAATAACAAATATATATATATATAAAATTTACTTTGGTATATATTAGTAAAAGATTTATTAAACTTAATGACATATACAGTGCACAATTAGGTAACATATAATACACCCAGCAACAGTAGAAATATATCAGGAAATGTCTTGAAATCTGTCATAAGGAAACAAATGGACATTTTTATGCTAAAATCAGGTAATGCAAGACTTCATTAATGATTATTTGCCTGGAAATAAGTTTTGACTGTTCTTCTATTTAGTTGCTGTCACAACTGAAAAAGTTTTTCCTAAATCTATAATCTGCTTCTACACCTTACTTAGGTTGTACAAAATAGAGGTGTAAATAATTTTTGTATGTGACCTTAGCAGGAAAAGAGATTTCTAGTGTAGTTTGTTGCAAGACCATAGACATAACACCCAGAGTTAAAAGTGAAGGACACAGTGTGAGGCTGAACAGCATATCCAGTGATTACCTGCAGGTAAATACTTGTTCTTTCAGTTATGTGCTCTGCTCGTGGATACAGTCACCAGTGCAATTTAATACCTTTTCCACCAAGTGTAGTGTCTGGAAAGAAGAATCTGGGAAACTCATCACAGAGCTTCTCAAGTCAGGATATTTTCCCTTCAGCACCATAATTCCTTGCGCTACCTTTGTTTGGAGCTGTTGTAGGTATGAGGAGAAGAAAATGGCATAATGTAATGCAGCACATGGAGATTAGTGAAGTGCAAAATAACATTGTGCTTTGGAAGACTCTGAAAGTCAGGATAGTGTTAATAGTATTTATAGGTTGTGAGAGTGGGAAGAAGCAATAAAAAGGAAATGCTTCATCTCTGCTCAAAATACTATCAAGGATGAAATTCACTCCTGGGAGAAGGGCCAGTACTATGCTTTGGGTATTGCTTAATTTAAGCCTTCAGTGGGACCGAAGTGGTGTTTATACCCTTCAGTAGGTTCTTTCACTTGGATGAATTTAATCTGAAGAATCCAAATTTTGTATGGAGAAATTTAGTTATGTGCAACGGGTTATTAAACAGCAATATGACAAAGCTGTGCCAATGTAACTCCTCACTGGGATTCTCTCTTGGAGTTTGGCATGCCTTTTCAAATTGATACAAACAGCTTTAAGAAGCAATTAAAAAACACAAAGAGCACCCACCCAGAGAGATTCAGTGTCTCTGGCATAGTAGCAGATACATTGGTAAATATTCCTGCCTAACAAAGTTCTTACTCGTTACTGTAAAGTCTTGTTTTGTAAGCCACATCACTCTAACCTGGTTGAGTAGAGCACTTTATGTATCTGTCCAGCCCCAGTCATGGTCTGCTTTGATAGCTGCTGCCCAGTTACATTTCTCTTCTGGAACCTGAGAAAGCTGGGCACCCTGCTCCGAGGAAGTGCTTGTGGGCACATCACAGGACAGAATTTGGGGTAGTTAGAGTTGTGATAGGTACATGGCAGAGGGACTGCTGCTTGGGGACTTGCAGGTGAAGGGAAGTGTTGGGTCTCTGTTTCTTTCATTTACACATTCAGTTACAATACTTCTCATGTGTCAAATGCTATGTACTTGGCTTGTGTTTGTGTTTAAAGCAAAAATGTAGGTTAAAAACTCTGGAAAACAAACATTGAGGGTATTGGAGCATTTCTGTTGAGAAGCTAAATCTTTGTTACACTGAACACTAAACATTTACATATCCAAGCCTTATGTAATGGATGTCTGAAGAATAATAAAACTGCATAAATTGACCTTCGTTCTCTGGCACCACATCTCCTTTGAAGTCTGCATGACCAAATTCAAGACAATTATGTCATCCTTCATAACAGCCAAACAAAAGTTTGGCCAAATAATAATTTTTATCCATATAACAGCACTGGTTTTGATTTTTGTAATGTGTGTCAATGTAGCTGTTGTTATTTACTGGGTGTTACAAGTGACAGTAAAAATCCCCTTGTTTTGGATTAATGATCGGTCCTGCTAACGTCTGGATTTCATTTATTTTACCTCAGTGCCCACTTCTGCTATACTCAGTTACTTAGAGTAGTGCATTGCAAAGCAAGTATGGTCTGAAAACAGAGACAAAATATTCGGAGAAAATGATGTTGTAGTATGTGGCAAAAGCAAAAGGGAGCTCTGAATAGAGGGGAAACTGGCACTAACATTTTCCCTCCTGTCCAAGTCTACCAGTGCCACACTTTCAGTAAAATTCTCCATGTACAAGGCTGCCTCTGTCAGTTAAGGGTTGTCAGCAGAGACTCAGATTGCACATTACTAGGCCTCAGACCTTGAGGAAACCTTGGCATACTGTCATCTCAGTCTTTGAGGCTTTGCCTGTGTCATCAAGTGCCTCAAAACTTGTAGTTTATTTTCCTCCATCCCCTGATTTAATAATGATCCTTGCTCAGCCCCATGTCATGATTTATTCTTTCTTTACTTTCAAAATGAATTATGGATGGGATACATAGATTGGGATGAAATATTTGAAATTACCTTTATCATATAAACTGGATTAATTTCTGCACAGAATGTTGTACAGGTTCTTAAATATTGCTTTGAATGAAATGCTTGCACCTAGCCCTGCATTCATATGTCATGCTTTTGGAATGGATGCGACTCCTGCTAACATAGCTGGATCCAATGGAAGTGGGAGACCTTTTGCCATCTAGTTCTGCGTAGCAAATCATCTAGGTTGTGTTTATAGCTGTTTAAGGTATATTATCTGGATTCACTGCAGCACCTGTGGCTTTGCTTGGTGATCCCCATATGCATGTATATGCACATATTAATGTATGTGCAGGAACATACATATTTTGACAATAAATGTGCTTAATGTATGTGTTGCACTTAATCTATTGCAAAATTAAACCTTTAAAGGAAGAACATTTCCATTCTAACATTGTTCAACAAAGCTTCACTGCTGAACCATGTTATGACTAAAGATAATAAAAACATGAAAAACTGAATTTAAGAAGCAAAACAAGAATGTAATCCTGAGGTACAATAATACTCTTTTGTGCCCAATTGCAATTAGCTCTTGATTTAATTCCTAAATGAGCTTCCAAGGTTTTGTTGGTTTAAATCATCATGTTAGTGATCTTTTATTTTACTTCAGTTTGGTACCATGGTGTAGACAAATGTAATATGTGGAGTTCATGAAGCTAGACAGCTAGTAAATCAATATTATTTTGCTAATATATTACTAAGCCAGTGCAAGCTGCTTTTAACTCTTTCCCATGGGACAAAGAGTTTGAACTAGCTGGAGTTAAATCAACACTGTGAGCACTGAATTAGTCAATGATTCTGAAGAAGGCTTTGTTGGCATAAGCTTCTGCTTTGATCATCCTAGTATTTACAGCTTTTTAATTAGATACAGTTCAGAACAATTGCTTTTATCAAAGCAGTTTGGTAACTGAACAACTGGACATTGTTTAGGGCTTTAGATGACATTCTCTGTGTTAATATCACGTGGCTGGTTTTAATACAATGATGAAGTTAGGATTATTTTAAACATTGTCACTGCTTTGTCAAAAGAAACTATTCTCAGAGTGGCATGTACTGTTTTTTTAATATCATAAGCTTAATAATTTCTCAAGATAATAAACCCCCAAACATTTATGTTGGCATTACAGAGGACGAACTTTTAATTTTGCACTCATAAATTTTAAGGAAGTGTCTCTTTTGTTCATCTTGACTTATTTTCATGTGCTGAGTGATTTGTTGGGAAGTGCTGAGCTCTTTTTGCTCTACACTGAAGGCAGTTGGTTCCATTTTCAGTGTCAGACTTTTCAGAGTTGGCTTCTGTTATAAAGTAAACCCAACGCCAGCGTGGAAATTCCTCTGGGATCTTGGTAGAGCTGGCCTCTAACATTTCTGGAACAGTAGATTGGTCTAAGTACAGTTCTAAAACTTTACAGTAACTGTTTGTAAAATTTGTAAACTTAGGGGAGCAAGAAACTTAAGGAGACCAATTTCTGCAGTTAACTGTTCAAATGGAGATAGTTTCTCCTGTAACAATTTTTTTTTTTTGAGAAAGGGGTGGAAAAGTTTGGAAATTGCCTGTATTTGTTAGTTGCCTATCTATGGGAGTAGTGCTGTGATACTAAATCTTCCTGCTCTTAGTTAATGCTCTAAAATGTGTCTGAGTAGTCCTTAATTCTGCTTAAGTTTGCCTAAGTTTAACTATTTGCCATTTGGGTTTTCAAAGTGGTGCTTGTTCAATGGTTACACTTAAAACTGTTGTGTGAATGCACTCTAAGCATCACAGCTCATTCACTGAAATGGAACAGTTCTCTCAAGTTCTGTGGCACACAGTTTATTTATTTTCTACTATAATATTTGGGACAAAATCCCCTTTGCCTATGTAGCTCAGTATTGAGTCATGCTCCTTGTATTGTTCTATTTTGAAAACAGCTTTGTTTTTATTGTCTGCCATTTTCACTTCAAGCTTGGTATTCTTTTATCTGAGTCAACTTTCTTCATGGCTGAAGATAAGCCTACTTTATACTGTTGAATTTAAGGAGAATTATGTATTTTTGTCCCCTTGTACCATAAGATTTCAGTTACACATCTCAATTTAAATCACTTCTGTGAGGCATTTTGGAAGAAATGAGATAACTGTGTAGTGTCTACAAAGTGTGTATGTGTGTTGGGAATGACAGCATATTTGGACGTAGCAGGCCATCAGCAGAAGGCAATGCATCAAGTACACTGTATCTTCAAAGACTCTGCTTCCTTTCCTGTGTAATTATTATATAGTAAAAGAATAAACAAACTTGAGATACTGTAAAGAAGCAGTAAAGTAATATACTCAGTACTTTTAATGCCAGGCAGTAAAACATGTACCAAAACAATTAATGTGTATTTTCTCCTCTCCTTTTTATTTCAGACCTCCAGAATTACCCGCTCTGATGAAGATAAGGAAGGCTCCTGGGATGCCTGGGGTGCCTGGAGTGATTGCTCACGGACTTGTGGAGGGGGAGCCTCTTACTCACTGAGGAGATGTTTAAATGGCAGGTAAACCACATGCTTATCTGTATTTAGTCTTCTGCAGCTCTGCTATATTTCCCTGTTCTCTAATGGTGTCTACAGAGAAGCATTTTTTGCTTCTGTTTCTAGAACTGAGTGCTGTGTACAGACCAAATGCTATGAAATCCTGGTTTTAATATGTATTTGTTATAGATATTAAATAAATATCTGTGCCTTCAACTCTGCTAGAAATTTAGCATGTTATTAAATATATTTGTGGAATAAAAAGAATGGTTTACTTAGTACAGTCAAGCACTGAGAGCAGTCCCTGTCACCATAACAGAAAGCAAGTGGTACTTTGCTGGTTACTTGCATACAAATTAATTTGCACTTGAGCATTATTTGAAGTGACATCCAAGTGCAGGCTTCTCTGTGTATTCCCTGCACTAAAAACCAAGTGACTTACTCCACGTACAGCTCTATGAAATGCTGCTTTCTGTTAGGAAACTTTTCCTCTGCCAGTTCTTTCTATATAGTGGTCTTGGTGGCCATGTGTTTTTGTGGGTAAGCCTCTGTAGCTTGAAGAGAACAGTGTATGTGGTGAAAATAATTTACCGCAGTAGTAAAGCTGGACTAAGTAGGACTTGCTGCTACAGTCCTAAAAGTATGAGTAATGCAATAGGCTTGTCAGGCAAGAAGAAATCTTTACCAGCTTAGAAGCATCTGTGCTGACGTCTGTAACTGCTGCCTTAAAAATGTTTATTCTTAAACATTTTTAAAATTGCTGATTGCATTTAAAATTCTATTTTGTTGATTTTTTTTTTAAGTTAAATGCTGTATTACCTAGGAAGTCAATTTTTCTTAAAGAATGTTCTTAGTATGATGCACTGGTTAAGATGCAAACTGTACGAAATAGCTAAAGATGATTAAGTCACTTCCTGTTTTGGTGCAAAATGCACAAAAATCTTTAAGGAAAGTAATATTTCCAGCAAGAAGCTGTGATATTCTACCAGTTTATTAGGAACTGTGAAATGAGCTCAATAAACTGTAGCAATATAAATTCCACTGTGGTTTTAGTAATACTTTTAACGTGTTTCCCTGTGAAAAACATGTGTTTTCCATACCTTGACAAATGTTTAGTTTAAAAGATTTTTTTTTTCCTGTGTTTTATTATTGTTGTAATGTCCAGGAAATGTGCAATTGTGAAACAAAGTTTTCACATTCGTATGTATCATAAACATTTTTAACTTGCATGTTGTGATGCAATCAGTCTTGCAAAAGATTGGAAATTTGAGACGTGTTATCTTGATCTCGGAGAGTTGTATCTTCAGGTGGGCTGGGTAAACTCTTGCTCCAGGCTTCCATTGGTTTTGCCTTTTCAAATTATATTTCTCAATCCCTAACACATATTAAAGATTACTTTTTTGTTTAATATTTGCAGTCAATGTTCATTCAAAAAGTGGAAAACTTAGTCCCAGATGTAGGTTACCAGGTAAACATTCGTGTGTTCTTTAATATAAGGCAGGTCTTTTAGTATGAATGCATTACTCCAAAACACTGTTCCTCATATTAGAGACATCACCAGTTATAATTTCCTGTCAGGTCTTTTGAAGTATGTTTTCTGTTCTTTCAAGGGCTTGATTTTGCTATTCTTCAGAAGAGTGTATTAACCTGAGCAAAGGTGCCAATCAGTTACTGAGAAGTTTGGCAAACTTTGTTCCTTATAATCAGGACTTCATTATATGCCTGTTATTTCAGCCTCTAACAACAGACTGTGATGATCTGAACTGTCTGAATTTCACGATTCGTACGCATTGGGCACCTTAGAATTGCATTTAGTCCATGAGAGTTGTATTTCATTTAAAATGATGAATTCTGTTCATGTGGCTTTGACTCAGTCAAATTACTTGCTGTTCTTCAGGAGTATTGCACTGGGGTTTGGGAGAAAGGGGAAGCTTGAGGCTGTTGTTTCTTTGTTAAACAAAACAGGAGAAATGGAAATTAATGCTTAGTAATCCTATGTTTCATTTAAGGGTTGCTTAGATTTTCTGATCCTTTCTTCCTATGGGTTACATCCTGTGGATTTAAAGTAGCTTTGCTGAAGTCAGCATAGATCAGGCTTAGGGATGTCTTGTGAAATCTTTTTCACAAAATCAATGTTTTTCGAAAGGTTTGTAGTAAATTTGGCTTACAGGGAAAGCCATGCACTCTTTGCTGAAAAGACACATCAGTGAGTCCTCAGATCCCCTTTGTATTTAAACCTTGTATTTCGAGCACCAATTATGGTAGGAAAATTATGGTAATAAAAGTCTAATTTTTGAGAGAATAACTATCTGTAAAACAGGCAGGGTTGTGTTTTGCCATTATGCAGTGTAACCATTTTTACTCTGGTTTTCAGGAACTGTGAAGGTCGGAATATTCGATACAAAACCTGCAGTAGTAATGTGAGTATGGCCTTTAATCCTATTTTACTTATTCAAACAATGTGTTAAGGTTTAAGAAATTTTGCTGCTTGTTTAAAACCTTATGGTGTATAATTTCTTTTTTCCACTGTTATGACCATTTTTAAAGATTTCAGCTTGAGTGACACCAGAAGGCCTCAAATTTAGACTTCCCAAATGAACATTTTCTTTTGCAATTATAGTGCCAATTGTGTTTCAAGTTCCCATCTTAAAATACCTTGTACTTTTTCTGGGGTACCATAGCACTTTTTCTATAGTACTTTCAGCTGAAGCAATAAACTGAGCCTCCTGATCATTTGTGATCATTAACGATATGGTGACACTCTTCATGTGAGCAAAGAGGTTAACAGCCTGTGTCCCTTTCAAATCTTAAAGTGGATAATTAGTAATTATTTTCCCTTTTTTTGCCTAAGCCCAGACCTTTTTATGTCTATATGCAAAAGCACATATATTTAGGTGCACTGACATAGACAATTTCTGTGACTGAATGTGAAGCTGGACTTTTACCTATACAATTGCTGCTAGTGTGATGCAATCACATTTTAATTTTACAGACATATTCTATGAAAACCAGTCACAGCAAACTTCATGACTTGTGCTCAACTGATTTGTAGTGATGCTTTGTGCTGTTTAAGCAGCTGCTGCCTTTCACCCCTGATGTTGTAGTCTGTCCATGCAGGACTTCGTGATACCACTGATCAACAGACGACGTGTACAAACACAATAACACAGAATGGTTTATGGACAGCAGTCACCCCCTTGCATGTACCTTACAGTACAACATAACATTCACATAATCCCATTCCACAAAAGAGAGAAGGTAGAAAACCAATTAAAGTAAAAGCATATTTTTTTGGGGTTTTGTTTGCTTGCTTGTTCGTTTTGTTTGCTCTCAATTTGATTAATCTGCTTCTGCCTCTGGGAGAAGAGCAGCAATTTTCACACAAATACCCTTACAAGGTGAGGCCTGCAGTTCCCTTAGGTTGAATTATACCCAAGCAAGAGCAGGTGATACTCATGTCATTGCCAAGCTTGTGATTTCTGCCAGCAGCAGGCAGCTGTGAATTATAACATGTGTTCCTTAGGAGGCTGAGACTGGAAGTTGCCCGGTAAATATGTTAAATCAGTGTCTCCTGGGAGAACTGGCCATTCCCACTCTTCAGTTTGCCACGCCTACAGGTTCTTGTGTTCCAGTTGGCTTCTGCCCTCCCCAAATACAAGGCTTGCTAGCACCTTGAATGGGTCTAACGCTCTACTCCTCAGTGTTGGATGGATTTTCCACCACAGCGGCTCACAGCCTAAGTTTCAGCTGGCAGAAGCTTGTGGAAGTGACTAACGAATCAGGCCTAGAGCATACAAAAATCGGATTCTGGAGACAAACTCTGTCACTTGCCTTTTCAGAAGAAAAAGCCCAGCAGTTTTGTGCTCAATGTCCTTAACTCAAAAATAAAACTGCCATATGAAAAAGATACCATAATCTTTTAAAGCTGTGTGATAAGCTAAATTGTAGCCTGCCAGTGTGTAAGCAATAAATAAACTGCCGCTGTGAGATCTATTCGCTACATCCCTTATCTAGATATCTAGCTGTGTGCATTGTACACAGTAATACACTGATGATTCCTTGAACCTGTGCACTACAGCTTCCTATGCAACAGTACAAGCAAGTCAGTGTAGCATACCTTGTTCCTAAAGCAAAAGGACTAGAAAACTACCGAGTGTACAGAAAAAGAAGAGAAATAAAATCAGTTTGGGCACATTTTCTGCTGTAAGCAGAGGTCTACCTGCATTTAGGATATGTAAGAACAGTTGTGGACACTATTCATTTTAAGAATTATGCAGTAAAAGTCTGATAGAAATGAAGGCAGTCTGTGCTGCAGAGCACAGAAAATTAAGAGGATTACCATATCCTTTCTGAAATCCCAGGGAGTTTTTCTGAAGTCACTGGGGCCTTTTTTTTTTTAACTTTAGGACTTATTTTAAAGTGATAAGTGGCAAGCGTCTTGTATGTGAGTCTGTTTGGATTTATGAAGATTCAAATGTTAATTTCCAGACAGGAAGCTGCCTTTACAGTTCTGCTTTTGGGGCATGTCTGAAATGGATTAGGTTTCCATTTGAGTTCAGATACAGCCAGAATCTCACAGGAATGGTTTTTCCTAGATTATGGGTTCAGATAATGGAAAACTCCTGAGAGAAATACATTTCATGAGATTTCCAATGTTAATACAGTTGATCTTTGAATTTGGTGTTGCTGAATTCAAACCCAGTATTAGACCTGACTTAACCTTGAAATGGGAGCTTGCATGTAAACCTGGGACTATGAGGCCAGTTTTCTTTCAAATGATATCATTTTCCCCAAAGCATTATTTCTCATGAATACCTCTCACTTCAGGAGTAAAATTTTAGTTTGAAAATTAAGAGTTTATACTAGCTTCTTTCCATATTAGTAGGTGTTATTGTTAACTTCATGGGACCTTCAGTATATATACCTCGTGTTAAGTTGTCTGCAAATGTAATTTTGATACATGATACGTTATACCACTAACATCTATATTGGGGAGTACAAATGAAGCACAACCTAATATGTGTCATTCTAATGAAAAGAACAAGAATCATTTTACCAGAAAATTGGTTTCATCTGGATTTGTAATAGAATAGTAATAAGTTCGTTGAACTCAAGCATGGTTACAGAATAATATTAGTGATATTTCAATCAAAAAATTAATTCAAGGTCTTAGCAACAAAATAATTGCTGAGATTAAGGCATATGTGCAGCCTGCTTATCTTTCTATCATAACTGAGATGCCAGGTGCATGATTTCCTAAAACTGAATATATACTTTCAACTTTTCTTGCAGAAACTTTAGAGAAATAAATGATTCATTATATGCAGTTCAATGAGATTTTCAGTCTTTCTTAAAAAAGGGGGGTTCTTTTTTAAATTTCCATTTTTGTATATACTGTTACATTCTAATGCTATGATGTGCACTATATGGAAGTGTTTAAGGTAATCCTTTAGGGTCCTATTCATAGAACAAGTTATTTGGGCCATTTCCCCATAAATTTCACATTCTTATGTGCCAAAAAGTCACTTACACATTTGCCAGAGTGACTCTTCAACAGCAAGTAAAACCACTATTTTGTAATAGATTTGCCCATCTTTAATTCCATTATAAACTTTTATTATGTGCAGATAATGCTCACACTTGTTCAACATGTTCTTCAGATTATTGTCTCAGCATCCAGTTAACCAGCTCATCTATCCCATACAGAAAATCCTGGCTGAACTGTCAGCTT
This sequence comes from Galbula dea, assembly GCA_013399015.1. Classification (NCBI taxonomy): domain Eukaryota; kingdom Metazoa; phylum Chordata; class Aves; order Piciformes; family Galbulidae; genus Galbula; species Galbula dea. The sequence goes on from VWZX01005630.1 coordinate 368,896, forward strand.
TAGTCCTATAATATTTCACCTTGAGTTACGTATTTCTCTCTAATCTGTTCGTTTGTTTATTTTATATTTATAATGCTGATGCACCACATGACGCTCGTGGCTAGGGTTTCTAACTCAGGTATCTTGATTTTACTGAGAAATGGCCTGAAAACTGTGTAGGAAAAACACAGAACCTGAAGCTAATTTCTAAAAGAAAACAAACAATGACTTCATCGGTTTTGGCTAGGTTTCAACAAAATGAGATTCAAAGAATAGAACTAGACAAAGGGCTAGACTTTCTTTGGTGTCATCATTTTTACTGGGAATTTTCTTGCCTTCTATTTTGTGCTTTTTTTTCAGTGGAGTAATTGTTGGCAGGAGTCACAGGGTCTGGTGCAACCTTCATATTTTGTGCATGAACATTGGCTACAAAGATACAGATTTCCCAGGTTAGCTGTGTTTTCAAAGGTTAAAAATGCTCACTGCCAAAACTAAAATGATGCAGTTCATAAGAAGCCAGCCCTTGAATGCAATAGTTCTTAATCATCTGTCACAACAAGATTAAGAATACATATATACATATATATGTGTATTTTTAACCTGCGTGGTAGTCACATCTGAGGCTTCCTTTTCAGATCTGTCTGTCTAATAATATGTTATGTCATAAATACACTTCATTCCACTACAAGATCTGAATGTAATTGTTTTGACAATATTTTCATCTGTTAGAACTCACAGATATGTCTTCAGCTCCTTATGTATTGTATGAACCTATAAACAGCCTGGTTGTTTCAGTGGATTGTGTGTAAGACAGCTATTGCTGAAATCAGGAAACCTAAGAAATCCTGAAATAAGTAGCAAAAACATTTAACAAACAAGAAAAAATGTGGAATATTGTGAGGGGAGAGGGAATGATGGAATGAATTAATGTTTGAAATAGGCTAAATCCAAGAAGACGTGCAAACAGGATGAAGATTGAGGCCCACGTGGTGTTGTCTCACAGTGTGGCTTTGCCCACTTCCCAAATGCTTTATCCTTGCCCCTCTCCTTTTCCTTTCTGTTTTTTTGAACTCCCTTTCACTTTTCTGACCTCCTCTAACAGAATTAACCTGAAGTTTACAAGTCCTCTTCTTGTCTTGATTACATTCCTTTCTGTGTTTGTCTTTCTGTTTAGATTATAAACTCCTTTATTACAAATATATATTCTCAGGAAAACAGGGATCTGCACTTGGTTGCCATCCAAATGCTGATCAATACAAATGATAATAATTTCGCCCCTTTTGTGGTGCTCTTCTTATGCTCCTGCTTTTGAACACAGCTCAAACATAAAGCAGGTGGAACTGGCATATGAAATGAGCTGCCAGGATTGCTTTGTGTTCTTTGAAGATGCCAAAACAGAATAAGGAGATGAGAATTCACTTGCTCTCAAGCAGCCAGGAAGCAATTGGAAGGAAGGAGCTGCATTGTGTTGAATCAATGAGAAACAGTAACCACGGCTTGACATCCTGACATTGTGGTGTTTGTGTCTTGGCATTGCATCAACACCGAGTGATAACGAATTGTAACAACAGCCTGTCAAAACTCAGCCTAAGGCCATCATTCTGCCTATTTGACAGGTAGTTCTTTAATTCTTTGTGATGAAAATGTAGCTATGCATGGCTGAATAACACTCCAAAATACTGCTTCTAACTTTACCTGAATCTGACTTCCACTTATTTTTATCCTTAGCTACTCCTGTATTTGCAACGGTGGAGGGGAACCATATGGTATCCATATGAACTCTGAAGTCCTCTCTGCTTTTTAGAGTTGCTATTGTGGAAAATGAGAGGTGACAGATAAGTCAGAGCCGCGTTCTGCTCTCATTTACACCAGTGCAAACTTGGTGAATTTCATGGAAGTGACACTGCAGTAAATAAGGGTGGTTCTAACAGCATTTGCCTGATGTCTTTAGAAGCTCTCACTTGTGAGATTTTACAGAGGTAAAACTCTCAAAGAATTACAGTAACTGTAATTTTTCCTTTTCTTATTCCATCATTTTACAGTTTGTTGTTTTGTATTTTTTTAAACATGGATCAACCTGGAGTGATTCCACAACAAAAATAATACAAAATGTTTTAGCATCATTCTGAGTTATTCTCACTGTAAGGCGTAGCCCAGGACAGAGTTGAAAAGCATTGCTAGGAATGCTCAGTGAATTTCTCAGTGCTCAGCTGCAAAAACCCCATGTGTTGATGAATAGAGAGAATGCTGATTTTTAGAAGGTATTTTATGCAGACTTCAAATAAACCAGTGACATTTCTAGGTCTCTGTTTCCTATTGTGGAAAAGATCTAAAGCATTGACAAAGTATTAAGGTAATGCAGTGCCAGCTTATCCAGATTCCTATGAGCAAAACTGTGTCAGGACAATATTGTTGAGGGCATTGGACTGGAATTCAACCATTTTTCATGTATGTTTTAATCTCCAGCACTGTGTAATGCACTTAGTATTTATTTATTTATTTATTTATTTTAGGGAAGGTTCTCTTCACTGATAAGGTTGAAGCTGTGTCAGGATTAGTATTGTTAACTAATACTTAGTAATAAGTTCCACGAGTTCAGCTGACACATCACAATCTTTCAGTCTTACATCCAATGAAAACAAAACTTTGTTAAAATCAGCCTCACATCTGGCTTATATGTGCAGTTGGAATTCTTGGAAGAGTATCCCTTGAGTCTGGTGTATGGACTGTTTGACACTGGACATACTTTCAAATGAAGTCTTTAGTGAGAAATTGTTTGACACACTAACTCTTTTGTCAGTACTTTACCAAAGTTATTTTTGAATAAATCAGTATTCATCTCCGTTCCTGTCACCATAGTTTAATATTAACATCATTGTTTGGGTGCAGTGCTTTATGTAGAAAAAATGTTTTAGAATATTTTATTTCAAACAGTTTTCATATTTGGTCTTGCAGCTGCGTATGCTGAGGCTCTGTAAGGGAGAAGGTACGGAACTGTCTTATTAGAACTGGAAGTATATAATCAATAGTTACTACTTTGAAGTATATTTTATTTCAACAAAGTTAGCCTTGCTGCTTCCATCAGGCGAAGATGTTTTGTAATTAAACTGAAGTACTAATCACTGAAAGTTCTGGTGTTTCTTAATGCCCCTGTTCCCTTTCTGAGCAATACCGAACAGCTAATTAGACAAATTTATATTTCTTTATGTATAAGTAGCAGTAATACCTCCTTCATTACTCTGATATATGAGTTGGTGAATGAGTGTAGAGCACTCAGTAATCCTTAAGTGGAAAAGACTATTGAAAAGAGAAATATTAAATGTCAGACATCTTACTATAGTCACTTAAAATACCTAGAGAAGCTTATTATAGAACCAGATTTTAAGTGTATTGCATAGCTTCATAAAAAGTATTTTTAATTATTGTCTCACATCATTTTTGTTGTTATTACTGGAATATGCATGATATTGTGTTACTTGCACTGCAAGCAATGGATTAAGCAACCTACATTGTTTTAATACACACCATCAAACTTTGCAGTATGGCATACCTGGCATAGCAAATCAGTTCGTGAACCAAACGTTGGTGAATAGGTTCTATGTAATTAATCAGATAACTTTATTGCAAAGGCAAAGTATTCTCTCCTTAAAAAAAACATATTTCTTTTGGTTTGTTTTTAGGACTGCCCTTCAGATGTTGGTGACTTCAGAGCACAACAGTGTTCAGCCTACAATGATGTCAAATACCAGGGACATTTTTATGAGTGGATCCCTGTGTACAATGATCCTACTGCACCATGCGCCCTGAAATGTCAAGCTCTGGGGAAGAACTTGATTGTGGAACTTGCTCCAAAAGTACTAGATGGAACTCGATGCAATATTGAATCCTTGGATATGTGCATCAGTGGAATATGCCAGGTATGCTCACGGTGTCAAGCTAATTGTGACTTTTGTTGTGAGACACTTTGCACATTAAATGAGCACTTTTCAGTTTGTCATCTTCATGTATTAGTTTACTTTAGAGGTATCTAAAAGTACTGCCAGATGGATTGTGGATAACTTACCATTCTCTTGCACATAGAAGTTCATGACTGCCTTAGCCACTGATATTTTTATAAATAAATAAAAAGTCAGTAACATTCACTCAGTCTTTTATTTCTACACGTAAAAATTGATTAAACTAGTTATACTAGTTATAGTTTTCTAACCTTTAGTAATCTGTCAGGGCATGATGAATTTCACAGCCTTCTATTTAATTTTGCTTCTCTGAGTCTCACATTTCATGAACTCTGTCAAGGAGAAAATTTGACATTTTATGGGTCCAGCCCAGAATGGGTGATGTGATTCTGTATATCAGTCTTGTTGTGTGAGTGAATGCTGGGATTGGATGAATTGATTGTTACTGTCCTTCTACAGGGAATCTACATTTATAGATATATAATTTTTATTATTGAGTTATGCTATCAAATTTACACAGTTGGTGTAAAAATGGAGAGTTATAATTCTTGAAGCTTGCCAACTTTGCCCATGTCTCATTAGCAGAGAAATACTGGTATCTTCAGTTTTATGAACAATTTAATATAGAATGCATATGTTACTGGAAATAGTTCTCTTCAAGCAGTTGTTTCTCTGTTAAATGCCTAAAATGTGTGAGACTCAAAAATGCAGGATATCACCTAGAGAGCAAAATAGTTCCATTTTAGGGCAAAATTTGATGCATTTGGCAGAAGACTGAGGCACGGATTACAGCAACTTTAATATATGATCTGGTCCTTGCTGCGGGTTTTATGTGACTGCTATGTATATTGCAGTTCCAATACCAGTCGTGCCAGCACACAATGCGTCTGCTGCCTCTGAAACAGAAGAGGAATTCCTTACAGTTTTTCTTTTAGACTGCACTTGTCAATAGTACTTCACAGTGGCATCCAATAGTATTCATTACCCTGCACTTTTAAAGTAGAATATACCTCTATAAACCCTGGAAGCACATGCCCAATAGTACTTTTCTTTTGCAATATTCCTTTGCAATATGATGTCTCATCTTTCAATACAAGCTTTCACCCTGTAGGCCATCAAAGCTGTTTGTAGGTGGTATGTCTACAGCAGTCTTTGCTGTTTTTACCCACTGCAGCACAGAAGTGTCATGCTCAACGTAAGGGAGCTCTGGGTTTTCAGAAGCTTGTGAAAGTCTTAGAGTGCTGTGGGGTTTCCCACAGTGTCCTCTAACATCTACCATCTTTAATACGCAGCATAAAATTAATCTAGCATGGATTCAATTTTGTGAAGAACAGTTGAAAGATATATTTACAAGGATTATCTTCAATGTTTCCTGTTAGTATTTTGCAGTGTTCATGTATATATCCAACATCAAATGCTTGGAAATTAAAATAATTTAAATAATTTTTAAAGTAAACCAAGTAATGTTGGAATAAATTAATCATTCTAGAAGCAGGTACTGGAGCTCCTTTACACTATTTAATAGAACCAATTGTTTTTCTCCAGCTCTCTTCCTTTTTTTTTTTTTTAATTTCTTTGAATTCCACAAAAATATTTTTCAGTGTGAGAGAATATCTTCAGGGAAAAAGTAAATCTCATTCACTAAGTTTAGGATGTGTCCTGTGCTGTGACTTACCCAATTTAATTGAAAAATTTATTTTCTTTAAGTCAGTGGATATTGCCGAGGCATTTTTGCACAAATGGAAACCTTCTCCTTTTTAAAGTCTGTATATGACAACTTCGTGTTGGCTAACTTTACTGAGGTGAAAATGAGTCTCTGGTCAGTTGAATAACCTTTTTTCTCTTTGTAGAGTGTTGGGGGGGCAGAGTGGAAAGGTTGGTTATTTGTGAAGGGGACTGCAGGTGGTGGAGGACTTACTCAGAAACTGACACTGAGCTTTGTTGCTACTCCTGTTCAAGCAGGAAAAGAAAACAAATTGACATCTAATCTTTCCTGGAAAAATATGGTTATTCAGTCAACTGCTGTTAAGAGAGAGGGCAAAATTTTGACTCTCTACAATTGTTGCTGTAAGATCAGTCTGTTGGGTTCTGACACACTTGGCACAGCCTGCAAATAACTTGGCAAGTGTTTTTACAGTTAACTCATCTAAATAAACATGTCATGCTGCTGATGTGTATATCTCTGCCTTTATGCCTGCAAGCACCAACGAGTTAGTATAAGGAGACTGGGTTACCTGGCTCTGTTTCCAACTGGTGCTGGTTTTGCTCAGTTATTGCCTCCAAGTTGGCAGGTTTTATAAGATCTCAGCTTCCACTACTCCTGCCCCCCCAACATTGTTTTGCTTTCATCTGTTTTCTTATCATTGGTTCACTATAGCTTAACTTCACTAATTCTGCCTCTTGTATTCTTGTTCAGACTCTCTTCTTGGCAGTGTATGAATTTACAAGGACAGTGAGTTCCTGCTGTCCAGCTTCAATTTTGATTATTTGCACTTCCTTTAACAAGCAGAATCAAACTATAAGTAACTCTCTGTCAAAGAAAATCTTGAGATGTCAAAACTCCTCTCTGGATAGGAGGTTTGAGGCTTCAGGGGGGAAGTGAGATCTAAAGGTGGCAGAGCAAGGAAAAGTTCATAGGGAAAGTTAAGTTATTTCGGAGTTGCTTGAGACTTAACTCAGCCAAGCCATTTGATCGTGTTTTAGTCTGCTACTGCCATGCTCCTGTTACCAAAGCAAATATCTGGGGCTGTTGTGTTAAGTGGGGACAGGTCAAAACTTCACTGCTGGGAGGATTTTCACACTTCTGATATTTTTTGTAGTCTCTGCACAACTCCCGGCACATTTTTTCATATAATATATTCCTGCTGTGCCCATCTGGGTGTGGGTGGAGACATTTAAAAACATCTGCATGTCAGACGTGTGGGCAACATTTACCCATTTACTCTGCCTGCTTTGGGGGTCTGCCTCTCCTTGTTGTTTTTTTTTAATTCATGAAGACCTGCTTTTTTCTACAGGACTACAAAATGGATTTTTATGTGTCAATACCTGATATGGTTACAGTGGTAGTTTTCCGAATATGGATTAATGTGTTTGAACAATAAATACATGCTCCACCCAAAAACTCTGGAGTCCTGAGGAGCAGCCCGAGTAGTTCTGTCCTAGACTGTAGTTCTGTAGTTCTCCAGTAGCTCTGTCCAATTAGGTCAAATATGATGTAAATCCTGCAGTGAATTTTCCATTTAGTGTCAGCAAGTTGTTTGTGTTCCAAAAAAGGCAGACACTACACTATGCTTTGTAGCATGTGGCACAAATTTAGCTGACATCAGAACACATCCCTCATGTAAAGTGGAGTGCCATCAACTTCTGCCATACTAGTTCTTTTCTGTCACATGGCAAGTACGTGTCCCACCACCAAGCACTCTTAAAACTTGATGTAAATATCTGTCAGAGTTTTCACTGAAAAAATTTTCTGTAAGCTTTTGGAAGACTATTGCACTTTTTCTTAATAAGCTGTGCTCATGCTTAAAGCTTAAAACCATAGCAGGTTATTAATCTTGTCTGAGTCTTAATTCCTTTTGTTCTGAGAGTTGCTTTCTCAAAGTGCTAATTGAAGGCATGTTATTTACTTTCCTTTGGGTTCCTTTAGATACATCTTTTTGCCTGTAAATGTGTTAAAGGACTGCCCAAGATGTACAGGAGGTTTGGTGTTCCGATACATTGAAATGAATATTTCCTTTCCATCCAATGTTACTGTAGACATGTTTGTCATGTGTTAGACTAGTTAATTCTTGAACAGCAGTTTAAAACCCAAGGGTTTTTTTTTTTCAGAATGAACAGTTACAGTCTTTTTTTAATATTTAAAAATAAGAAAACAAAATCCACATTTCTTTTTCCTCCTTTTTAGTCTTCAAACCTCAATTAACTTATTCATGGGAGGAACTGATTTTGCAGTAGCTCTGTGTTAAGTCAGCCTTTATACTGAGCCTTGCATTCTTTCATGGGTATCACTAATTAGCAAACACACAAAAAAAAGGACATTTGGAGCATGGAGGAATCTCTGTGTAGGGACCTGAACTCTGCTTATGTATTACTGCAGGCACCAGACATGTCAGACTGGACCTTATCCAGGGAGACTATGGAAGTCACTCATGTAGATCCAACAAAACTTCCTAGCTTTCAGAGCTGTGTATCGATCTTCATAGGACTTACACATGCATGTGACACATGTCATAAAACTGAGGAGAGTGGTGGGCTTCAGCTGCAATTCAGCTGGGAATTCTTGGTGTCTTTCCAGAAGTCCCACTGAGGGATGGGGCCATGCTGTTCATGGGTTACCATGTCCTGTGTAACCTGTCATCATCACCCTCTGTAGCCTTAGTGGATTGATTTCCTCACCTGCTGAAGGTTCTTGGCACTACCCAAGTCAACAGATAATGAAGCCATTTTCCAGGGGTTACTCTTACACCACTTGTAGTGTCACAGTCTCCCACAGTATAGTGGTTCCCTTGTGATGACATTGTTGGCAATTGAGAGGGATGCTTTTACTGCAGCTATACTCTCCAACAATGAAAAAAATCTGTTGAAATCACCTGGTTTTATTTTGCACCTGCCTACTGCTGCTAGAAATTTTTCTCTTAAATCTAGTCTTACTGTCCCTCTTACTGTTTCTTACGGAGAAATACTCCCTGTAGGGATTTCTTACTGTTTAAATTTATCTTTTCTTGTCAGATAAATAATGAGCTTCTTATGATCTCCAGCTTCTTATCTATATTTCTTTTTTCCAAAGTGATTTTCTCTGCCAAGTTTTGTTTTGTTTTGATGAGCTTTGGACAAATGTGATTTTACTTCCCAGTCTAGCAAGGTCGTAAAGAATTTGAGCAGTGGTAGTAGAAAAACCTATGATTTGGATGTCATCTTGAACTAGAGCCTTACTAACCTTCAGATCCCCCAGTGCTATCTTCACTTTCATATAGCAAGGCAGACTCAGCTGGACAGAGCCAGAAAAGCAGCAATCTGATTCCATGTATTGATTTTTTTCAAAAGCATTCTCACAAACAAGAAGCCCAATGGGAATTAGTGTCCTATCATCTGAGTGTCTGTGTGTGTGTTTTAAAGTGGGGACTGTGTGGGAAAGGGTATTTGCTCCCCTACTGGGTGGTCCCATAATCTCTTAGCTGCTCTAGCATGTGACAGATCCTGTAGTGGGAGTTAAATGTTTTGGAAACGCTTTATTTGATGGAAGTGTCTTTACAGCATTATGGAACACTATTTAGCCTCTTGCCTTCAGATATGAAGTGTTTGTGAAAATACATGGAAAGTCTTTTTAGCAGCCCTTTAGTATGCAATGAATTTTATGAACTTCATTTTTTATCTTCTGGTGTTTTTTATTGCTTTACCTTCTTTTTCTCTGTATGGATGACTGGGGAATTTGAACATCATGGTGTGTCTCCTTGTGCCCATCATTATGATTTATATTATGCCTCTGTTCTAAGGTTTGCATTTTGACACACTTTGCCTTTGGTCCCTGCTCTCTCCTCTATGAACAACTGAAAATCCTGACACAGGAAATTTTCTTACTCCCACCACCATTAATACCTGTTCAGCTTGGCAACTGGGACTGCTGCTTCATTTGCTGTGAAGTGATGGGCTGGGACATTCACTGTTAATCAGAGTACATACTCAAAGTCCCTGAAGGGGCTTATGTTCTGTTTATTAACATATGCTGGAGCCCATGTCAGCTTGTCTGGACTGCTGCTGACCTGCACTGGCTTGATTGCAGAGATTTGAGAACCTGTGCCACAATCAGGCCTTTGTTAGGCTGCTGAGCTTAGATATAACTGAAGAGTTATGAGACAGAACCATGTGAGGACAAAATCATGTCTCAGACCAAGTTAAATCTTCAATGAGGATAAACCAGAGTTTGAAATATTCTGCATGAATTTTGAAAGTAATTTAAAAAAAAAAGGGGGGGGGGGAAGTGACTTCCTTAAATGGAGGGATAATCTGGTATCTCTCCCTCTGCTTGTCAGAATCAATTACTTGTAGATGATGTGCATGGGAAAGAGACAGTGGGAATTTTTTCTTTATATTCTCTCCAGGGACATATTTTATTTGTGTAGCAATAATGTGCAAGCTGAAGTTACCACAAAGCAAAGGGCGTGAGCAAAGATTGCAAAGTAGAAGAATAGATGGGCTTTGAATGACAGCAGGGCAAAGATATGTGGAAAATACAAATCAGAGCATGATTTTCATGTGGTGGATTTTAAGCTCATGTTTTTATTACCATAAATTCCCATGGCCACATTTAAAGTCAGTTATTTGTTTTGTGGATGCAGACATTGTTAACATCTGCCTGTACTGTGGTTCTGTAGTAAGTCAAGTAGAATAAAAGAAAAGGCTGTAAGATCTGTGTACTATGATAACGCATGACTGTAAGGGAAAATACAGCCTTAATTTCTCTGAGGTTTGGATTTTGTGGTGTGCCTATGTTTGGAGGAGTAGAATTCATTTTTCTCTGACCAAGACTCTGAGGATTTTAATTTTCCATATCAAGAGTGGTTCTAATGAACTGCAATAGAGATTTATCTTTTTGAGCATATAAGGATTTTTCACTGTTTTCTTCTTTTACTAGTACTAGTTGAAATAAAACACATGTCCATTCTTAGTGAAGTTGCAAGATTTGGGGAAGATGTTTTTGCCAGAAATAATTCTTAAATTATCTTGTATTTTGTGCAATGTTGATAACCTTTAAAAGTATGTAGATTTTTTTTGTGCCATTGTTATCTTACTTCTGATCTCTTGTACTGCTGAAATAAATAGGTTGGTTATAACAACTCAAGTGTAATGATCTTGATGGCAGAGCAGTCACATCACTGCATTGCATCTGTTTGGTGTAATAGCCTACTTTTCATTCTACATGTTTTTCACATCTTTACTAATTTCTCAGGCAGTGAAAACCCAGTTGCACATAGTCCACAAAGTCTTTTCCACCCTTCTGCACATTAGTGATCCAACCAATACGGGATTTGCTTACTGAGTGATTGCTATAACATATCTGTTGCTAAACAATTCTAAAACAAAAACTAACACTAGAGGTAATGTAGGCCCACTGCTGAATGAGGTGGGTGCCTTGATGACAGATGATACAAAGAAGGTGGAGTTACTGAATGCCTTCTTTGTCTCTGTCTATACTATTAGAGACTGTCCTCAGGAGCCTCAGACCCCTGAGGCCCCAGATGATGTTAGGATAATGGAGGAGTTTTCCTTGGCTGATGAGGACTGATTTAGGGAACAGCTAAGTCATCTGGACATCCATAAGTCCATGGGACCTGATGGGATGCACCCACAGGTGCTGAGGGAGCTGGCAGAAATCATTGCCAGGCCACTCTCCATCATTGTTGGTAAGCCCTGGGGAACAGGAGAGGTGCCTGGGGATTGGAGGAAGGCAAATGTCACTCCAGTCTTCAAAAAGGGCAAGAAGGAGGAGCCGGGTAACTCTAGACACCTCCATCCCTGGAAAGGTGATGGAACACTTTATCCTTGACTCTGTCTCTAGGCATATCAAGGATAAGGGGTTCATTAGGAGCAGTCAGCATGGGTTTACCAAGGAGAAGTCAAGTTTGACCAACCTGATAGCCTTTTATGAGGACATAACCGGGTGGATAGATGAGGGTAGGGCAGTGGATGTGGTTTATCTTGATTTCAGTAAAGCATTTGACACTGTCTCCCACAGCATCCTTGCAGCTAAACTGAGGAAGTGTGGTCTGGCTGATTGGGTAGTGAGGTGGATTGTGAACTGGTTGAAGGACAGAAGTCAGAGTTGTGGTCAACGGGATGGAGTCTAGTTGGAGGCCTGTGCCTAGTGGAGTCCCTCAGGGGTCGGTACTGGGACCAGTACTTTTCAATCTATTCATTAATGACCTGGATGAGGGAACAGAGTGTGCTGCCAGCAAGTTTGCTAATGACACTAAACTGGGTGGAGTTGTAATTTAATGGAATCACTGATAAATGAGTGTCTGTATCAATTAAAAAACGATTAGTCAAAGTAGAAAATGATATAGCATTGAACATATACTTTGCTGAATATTTAAATGGTATGTCTGCTAAAGAGCTTAGTCTAAGACACAGTAGGTAGAGAAAGAGTGGCACTAAAGCAACCTCGGTCCTAATGTTTCATAGAATTTATGTATCTATCACAAATAAAACCAGCAGTGATTTATTCTTTTGTGTCCACTTTTGTTAGGAGACCTCAGTATGTTTGTTTTTTCTGGCTGTACCTGGATCTTTGCCTTCAGAGGACCATAGAAAGGGGGGAGCTCCTTTTTAAAGAGAAATGTTATATATCATTATATATATTGCAGTATATAATTGTATGCTTTTGATAGTAATAATGATACTTAACACTTAAATGATGTTTGTTATGCACAGATCTCTGGTTTTACTCATGTTTCAGATAAGTATTCTTTTGTAGATCATAGGTATATCTTCAGGATCTTTATTTGAAGTATATAATCTTGAATTGTTAGCACGCTAGAAACTTCTTTTTTATAATTGATATATAACATTTTTGTAATTGACAACTCACCTCTGTAGAATGTGTTCTACAGAAAAAAATGGTATGCTTATTTTTTAAGGGTTCCTGCAGCTGGAAGTGAGTGGTCAGTTGAGGGAATAACACAGTTAAGGAGGTCTAAAGCAATGGTCTAACAAGCAGAAGTTGAAATTTCAAAACCTGATGCTGCATGGGGCTCTTGCCTTGGCAATTCTAGTCCACATTTATATTTATGTTTATTAAGAGAAAGCTCTGAAGGGTTTCTGGGGACATGCTGGGTTTTTGGGACTTGCTAGATTTTTAACTACAGTACTTTTTTTTTTTCACCTATTGGAATCTTAGTTAAAAATCTGTCACTTTTCAGTCCTGTTCATTTTCTCATCACTGTTAATTTTAAACATGTCCTTCAGAAAGGAGGTTCCTTGAATTTAACAGATTGTACTTTGACCTTCACAAACTGAAATTAACATGATGTATAATTCTTTAAGACTAATTCCTCAGCTGAATCCCTACTAAGTGAAAGAGCTGAAGAAATAGCTGTGGGAACTTCTGAGTGATTTTTGGATTCATATTTGCAAAAATATTTGTAATGTTCCATAGTCACTTCTAATGTATCAGCAGCAATTTAATTTTTCTCTTTCATCTCTATTACTATATTTTATATTCTGACTTTTTGCTCTTCCTTTGCCTTTCTGAACCTATTCTAAGCATGCTGCAAAATATTTAACGCCATTCAGTATTGTCTTTCACAATAGGACTGGCATACTAACATCTAGTTTAATTAGAAGATTGTTGAAGCCAATGAGCATTTCTGTTCACTGCTTTACCAGATGCTTTCTGTCCTAGCTGCTTGTGACAAAACAGTATTAGTCCTTTTTATATTTTTTTTTCCCTTTGGCAGAACACAAATACTGAGGTTCTGTACAAAAATAGTAATGGATCAGACACTTGCTTCTGAAAATAACCCTGCCTTGTCCAAATGCATAGATATGCCATTATGGACAATTTATTAAACTCACAAAGTACCCATTTGCTCTACCCTTTTTATATTAAGTTTCTGCTTAGGGTTCATGTTGTTACATATTGGTCATTATTGTCCCCACTGTTTGAGAAGCCCACAAGCTAGTCATTACAGTACTTATATCATTTTTTGAATGATGGTATTTATGTTTGCAGATTTTTTAAATTGACAGTCCCAATCCTTCCATTACACAGTTTGTATTATTACTTGTTTCATTTATGCAGCCTATGTTAACATTGCCTAATATAATTATTTCTGACTATGCCCTAAAAGACTGCAGATGTTTTCCCAATCTGCCTGTAATATTTATAGGTGATCCCCTTTGCTCTGTAAACAGTGAGCTACGTGGGTAAATTAACCCTAACAAACATCATCAGACCACTTTGGCTTGCTGAGATGGTGTGTGAGCTGAAGAAGGCTGTTGCCATATATCATTTTCCTGTCCTTGTTGCAGCTTTGTATGTAGATCCCAAGGTAGGAAAACTTGCTAAATTAGTTCTGAAATGGAGGCCTGTCACATTAAAATCTGTGCTTATTTCAGGCCTAAACTAGGACATTAATTTGAGTTATTTTCTAAATTGTCTTCCAGGATATCATTGATTGCTTCTCATATTCATAACAGCTGATATAAACAATCTCAGAAGGAATATACAGAGGGTGAATGCATCTAACTGAACATTCCTCCTCTGCTAGCAGGGGAGCTGTAAAGGTTTTCCCACATCCAAGTCCCTTGCATCTAGCAGTTGTGTTTTATTTCTGTTGCATTCGTGTATTATTAAAAAATAAGCAATTATACTATATGAAACAGTCCTCTGAAGTATGCTGCTGTGCTGATTATCTTTTTTCTTACATTCCATGTTGGACACAATAGTGCCCTGTGTTTGCACAGTTGTTTAATTTTTGTTATATGCAACGAGAGTTTGTTTTCATAGTGACTGTGTAAAAGCTCAGTCTGTATGTTTATTATTATCATGTTGGGCTTTAATGGGCTGCTCTTGCAAGTACTCTACTTGCTCTGTACACTCCTCCCACCAAAGCCTTGCAAGATCTGTAGCCTACAAATATACAACAGCTTAAGCTAATAAAAATAGCAATTTTTCACACAGCCTATCAGAATATGCAGCTTAATTTTTCCTTTGAGAATTAATTGATGAGTGAAGAAACAGATTCTTAATATATAGGAAATGAGATTACACTAAGAAATAGAAATGTGTTTGAGAGATCTGGGGAGAGATTACACTTGCAGTGTAATTGGCCTCCATGTGTTAGTAGTATCTTTATGTGAGTAGGAGCAGGAGCAGCAGTGGAGAGCAATAGATACTTTAAAAGTCTATCTGAGAAGAATATAGCACTTTCAACTGCTGATATGGTCCCCATCATTGCACCATCTGAATGTTTCAGAATCTTTAGGAGACTTGTTCCTGCATCATCCCTGTGAGGTGGGGAATTGCAGTTATACCCTTTTCACAGGTTGGAATTGAAAAGCATAGGAAACTTTCAAATGTCAAAAATAAAGTCTGTTGTGGAGCTGGGAAATGAGAGAGGTGTCAAGTTTATGGTCACTGTATTGACATAGCCCTTGAAATTTTATGTACTGATTCACAAAATGATCCTGTCAGTTTCTGTTTCTGAAATGGTGCTGTTTTCATTTGTTTCTCTGCTAAATGGTGATAAATGGGTTTAGAGTAATGTGTTTACAGTCTTTTTGTTATTTTCTGAATGTCAGTGATGAACTCAGAGCTAACATTAAAAATCATCTTCAAGTGAGAACATTTTACTCTTTACTCCAATTGTAAATTATGTTATAGTATCCTCACATAATTTCTATGTAGTAAATAAGCACCTGTTCTGAGATGGTCTGGTTTCAGGTGTGAATTAACAATTGTTCTGTTGTTTCATTTTAACATCTAAATTTTTGTTAACAGTTAACATTATATTATTTCAGTTAAGCTACTTTTAAAAATTAGTCTTTGCTGGGCTGTGTAGGATGAAGCTGTCCTTCAGCTGCAGGAATGAAATAATTTCCTGATGCTAATGAAAAATTCAGTGGTAATTCTGAACCCTTTAGTAAGGAGATGCCATTTGGTGCAGCCTGTCTCTCAACTGAAGTATCACACTCTCCTCCACAATGCACTCCTCTTAAGAGAATGCAGGATGTGGAGAATTGGGAAAAGAAGAGAAAGTGGTGGGGGGAGGGGAGGCTACTTTACTGTCTTTTCTATAGACACATGAAACTGAGTTTCCATTTCTTCATGGTTGGCAGTGTATGTGCATGATTTGTGCAGAGTGTGTGTGACTGTGTGTGTGTTAACTTGGACTGGAAGGCCCAACCCTGCCTCTTACGCGTGGACTTGATCCTCACCTCTCCAAGGAGATCGTGTGTCAGTTTTGGCATAGCACAGGTGCAGTGGATCTTGGCAGCTAAGACTGCCCCTTCCAAGCATTTTTATGTAGGAAGAGGAATGTGCTGGCCAACTTCAGAATTATAACACTGCTTTTAAATGTGAATTTCCAGAATGCTTTCTATCCACTTGTCAGGTTGGAGTTTGGTTAAATGCATATGTCCATGGCATATTAGCAGTGCTTCTCAGGGATGTGTGGACATAAGGGCCATATAGGTTGACTTGAGAAAACTTGAAGCTGCAGATTAGCACTTTACCACATTGCTCAACATTTGGTAAGATAGGTGAGGTCAAATACTTACTTCCCTTTCAGCAAGAATGTGCTTTTAGTCAGTGTTGTCTATTCTTTGTCTTCCTATTCTCACTCCCTTGCTTCTTGTAGGGTGACGGATACAAAGAAAAGGAAAACCTGGAAAAATGTTTTCATTATAGTTTGGAGAGTTTTCAGTTGACAGCTTGGAGAGTTTTCAGTTGACAATTTGGAGAATTTTTCAGTAGAATTTTTGGCAGTGTTTAAGTTTGGGTGTTTTTATAGTAACAATTGAAAAGTTTTATAGATCAGGTCTTATATTCAGAAACAAGAGAAAGAGAACTGAATCATCCAGGTCTTTCAAAACCTGGTATGTGACTGACATTAATGTAAATGGCAAATAGGAAATCTACATGAATGCCAGTTAAATTTTTAATTGCCAAGACACTAGCCCACAGCTGCTTGTCTGTGAAGCTGAAGGCTGAGTGCCTTTTAAATGTTTAGCTTGGGTTATTTCAATCCATTAATCCTTTCTCAGACATAATTAAATGGATGATGAAAATCAAATTGTAAATAACATAGTTGTCCCTTGTATTGGAAAGAATAAAGCTCAATGGTATTCATTCATATAAGTAGTGGGAAATTGATTCATGTATTTCCTATGCTTGAATAACTTCATATATCAGTTGTTGTGGTTCATCTTGAAAATCATGGAAATGACAGTGTGCTTTTAAAACCTTAAATAGCAAGATATACTTTGATAGAATGAGGCCAGCTCATAAAATCAAAAGGAAAACATAATAAATAAAATTCCAGAAACCTGAGCATGTCTACTACAGCTTTGCCCTCCTGACTGTGGTGTTGATGTTGGCAGGCAGTAGGCTGTGATCGACAACTTGGGAGCAATGCCAAGGAAGACAACTGTGGAATCTGTGCAGGAGATGGTTCAACATGCAGACTTGTGAGGGGACAAGCTAAGGCACATGTCTCACCAGAAAAAAGTAGGTTGATCCTATGATAATTTATCCTTGACTATGTTTTCTACTTATATATTAACATACATATTGCAGTGTTGACCTTTCAACTATATACTTGTTTGCAGTTTTCCAAAGCTACTTATGCTAAAGTCTGTGCTAGATTAGTCTACTGAAATTCCATGAGGGATAACACACATTAGGGTATAGCTAGGAAAGAATTTGAGATATGCATTTTTTTAATAGAGCTATTTAATTCCTTCTATCAGGAATAACCATCAAGATGCATGTCTTATTTTAGAGGGTATCCTCATGTTGCAATATATGTGATGCTGCAGCAGTGTTTTGAAATCATGGAAACATCTTATAGATGGTTTTATGGAAATTGTGGCCCATGATTGAAAGTGCCTGGTTTTCAGCTTAACTTTGGTGTTGAGTTTTTTGTTGTTGTTGTATGTTTTTTGTTTGTTTGGGGGTGTTTTTTGATTGTTTTGTTTGGGATTTTTTTAGTGCTGAGACAATTGAACTTCAGAGGCAAGTTAATTACTTGAATGGTATAAAAGCATCCAGTGAAAGCGAATAATGTTTTTCTGTGTGTTTGACTCAAATTTTGCCATTCTTTCTCAAAATAATTACCATCTTACTGTGAGTAACTCTGCAGGTCTCAGCTGTATTACAATTATAAAAGAAGAGCAGTATCAGAATTAGACACTTACTGGAGTCTTAAGAGTCTGGCTGTTTTGATACCCAAGCAAGGTTTGTCACATAGAGGTTTACGTCTGACACTTGTGCTCTCCACCCTCACAGATGATGCTCTCTGTAATCATACAGCATATCCCCCATGTGTTTATCATGTGAGACAGTTGCCTCACATCTATTTTTTCTATTTCTGAACTTACAATGTGTATTTGTCACATGGAGATGAAGCCTTTGGGGTTTGTTACCTTCCTACAGTCACAGGATGCCAGGGTGATGATCTGATGCTTTTAGAGCAAAGTCAATACTCAAAGTTCAGATTCAAGCAGGAATGTTTAAAAAGTGTATGAAGCACCTGCCTTTGACAGCTGCCTACCTTTTAGTACTGTTGCAGTTCAGCCTGTGAAGATTTCGCTTCTGCCCTGACTTTTGAAAGAACTGTTCTATATTGAATCATGCTTAATTCTTATTGCAGTATGTATAAATATTTCCATGGGTTTTTTTACTGCCACTACTTGCAGGATGTTTCAATGTGGATGAAAATTAAAGTGCAATTTACCCTAGTGCTTGTTACCTTGCAGTGTGATTACTTGTATTGATCTAGAAGGTTCCATGTAAGGGTATTTTACACTGTGCAGGTGCATAATATATGTAATTCAATACATATGTATTACAAAGAAAATCTAAATTGAAAAGCGAATGTTTTTGTGGTAGCATATTTTAAAGTCATATGAGAATTTTGCACAAGTAAGAGAGCCTTTTTCTTACCTACTGGGTGGGCTATCAGTGTCAGCCTTTGCCTTCCCTTTACAAGAGGCCTTTTTAATGGATGGACAAATGTAGTTCAGTAATTGATAAATTTTTTCATTATAAACCACTGAGCAAATATGTCTTGAATGTTTACAATGAGCTGAAAAAGTTCTCATGGAGGGCCACTTTTTATTCGCTTTGTCATATCAAATACTCAGAACTTCTAGTCAGCACAGGTCAAGCAGTTGTGTAGCAGTAAAGGCTGGATAATATTTTTGTAGTATTACCAAGATGTATTTTGTTTTGTGTGTCTATATGCATATATACACACACACAAAAATCTCTTCCCCTTTCCATTGTGGAGGTTACCTGGAGCAGAAAGAGCATTGCCTATTCTAGTTTTACAGTAAGAGATTCTCCTGGAGAAGGGCGATTCCTGGGAACACGCTAGCTAGTTGTAAGGCAATACAGACTACTCCTGCTGGATTGGCAAATCTGTTTGGGTTGTTCATAAGTGAAATAAAAAGATTCACAGTTAATTGTTGTTTAGTATATAAGTGCAGTAAAGATAAAGGGATCTGGTTTTGAAACTGCCATTTTGGGGCAGAAAATACTAATTTCACTTGTGGTATTTTGGCACAGGTAAGAGCTGACTACAACTGACATCACTTGGTGGAAGGTATCCTGTCGCCTTGTCTGGGTTATGAAGAATAACCTGCTTCATTGTTTTCTCTGTCATAATTCAGTGGCTCTTGAAGAGTCCTTTAAAATTAAAGATGAGGAAAAACTATTCTGGGGAAAGTTATGTCAAGTTTTGGTTTTAACTTGCACTGCAGTAGGCTGGATTATATGGATGAATTCACATAAGCAAAATGGTACATATGCTATTAAAATTAGAACTTTTGATTATTTTCTTGGTACTGTGGTAGTACCAAAATCTTTTTTGGGTCCACGCTATGGAAGTAGTTCCTCTATGTGAATGAAATGTGGAAGTAAAGCCATTCTTTGTGCTAAGGTATAAGTGAAGGGAGACACGACATCTTCCAAATGATTATTTGAATCTTTCAAAACTAGTGTTGAGATGTAAAATATTGACATATGACAGACATGTATTTTACATAAAATGAATGCCTTTCTTTGATCAGAAAGCTAAACAGCACTAAGAGAAAGCTTACTGTTTTGCAAATATGAAATGAACTGTCATTTCAAAGCTTCTTTATTTTTTTCCACTAACGCTTAACTGCCTTTGAAAGTGAAAGGAAGTTAGACNAAATAAAAGTACCTAGTTATCTTGGCTCTTATTTAAAAAATAAAGAAATTTAGGCATTGATAGCAAATGATTTCTCAGGAAGGACTCAGGTTTTTAATAATTTTTTATAATTTATAATTTTACATAAAATGAATGCCTTTCTTTGATCAGAAAGCTAAACAGCACTAAGAGAAAGCTTACTGTTTTGCAAATATGAAATGAACTGTCATTTCAAAGCTTCTTTATTTTTTTCCACTAACGCTTAACTGCCTTTGAAAGTGAAAGGAAGTTAGACTTCTTCTAGTAAGCCAGATTCTAACATTCTGGTAAAATGATTAAAGGTTTGACTAATGATATTTAAACAAAAAGTGTAATAGGTTGTAAAATGTACCATCCCATTGGGAAATGAGATATCATGGGCCTGATGTTTCTAGTACTATATGCATGGAACTCCCATTAACTCCACTGTGCTTTGTGCACATGGAAAAATTGTAGGATTGGGCCCTGATGTCCGACTTCTGTATCATTATTGGTAAGAAATGAGAGGAAAGTGTTCTGGATCTGGTACCAAGGAAGAGGAGGAGATACTGGTTCTGAAATTAACAGGGAGTGAATCTGGAGGCACTGAGTTCTCCTAATCTGGTTTTATTTGATTCTAAAATTGGTGCTTGCAAGTTTTACTTTTCTTAACTTTTTGCTACAAGCTTCATACAGAAGGCTTCAGTGTTGATAGCTTTGTAGCTGTTTGAGTTTTCTTGCCATGCATTTTCTTTCCTATGGCACTTGTGTAATTTACCATTGGTCACTCACTGTCATGTGGTTTGTCTGTCATCATCCCAGAGCACACTTAACCAAAAATCTAACTTCTCTTTTGTCATTTATCTAAATAGGTCATCTTCAAGGTTCTTTGTTCAGTATTATCAGCTGGCTCAGTTTTGTGACAGCTTGCTACTTCACATCTTTTCCCTCTTTGGAATCTATACACGTGGAGCTAGTAACCCCCATTGTCAAGGTTGCCTGATACTTCACTTTATACTAACGACTCTTTGCCAAGATTCAACAGTTGGGTCAGAAAGTTTCCATGCCAGGTGCTGAATGTTTTGCAGAAAATTCAGCCAAAACAACTCAGCGTATTCCAAGGACACAGCAGAGAAAAACATGTTGTTTCCCACTGTCAAAACATTCCTGAAACCTTTTCTTTAATATGTCTTAACATCCCCCATTGTTGGACTTGATCATGGATCGGGGATTTGAAATTTGGCAGGCAATGGCCTGCTGGTCATGGACAAGTATTTTGCAATATCTGTGAACATCAACACATATTTTAGTACAACCCTTAAAAGAAAAAACAATATTCCAGAACTAAGCTATTAAAAGGTATCCTTTAGCTTGCTCTTGCTTTCTACTTTGCTGCAATGTAGAATGAGTACTATGGGAAGACCACTATGATGTCTCCTGTCTCATATTCAAGCATTGCAGAAGAGATTTTATGGAGACCTTCTGACTCTCCAGAGCTTCAGACTTATGACTGGGGGTGATGTGACCACACAAGAAGAGGAAAAGACAAGATGAAACTAACTGAAAAGAAAAATTTGACATTAGTTCATACAGTGAAAGAAAGAGATATGAAAAGGTGGGAGGAGGACTGACCTAGGACTGGCTGTACAGATACACTGGATCAAGGGAAAATAGGAAGAGTGGAAGACTGAGATTAGATAAGGAATCTGGGGTGGAAGATAGAGTCAGAAACACTTGGAGAGGAAGGGAAAAAATCAACTGTATGTAGAGCCAGGAGAGCGAATTGGGACTAGTTTGGCAGGAAAACTGTGTGGGGAGGGATAGAATGCCAATACATTAGCATTTCAGTTTGGATAAGGAGTATGATTATTGAAGCAAATTTCATCATGGTCCTAACATACTGCTCAACAGCTCATATCATGGAGTGGTCTTGGAGAGCATAAACTTGTTGAAGCTGAACTAGAAGATGTGCCCCAGAAAAACACCTAATGTTCTCCAACAGCTATTGAATATGTAGTCCATGGGATCAGATTAGATTTAGTCCAAAATGGAGCACCTGCAATGTATACAGTATGGATGATGGGTCTTCAGCACCAGCTGTTTCAGTCTGCAGTTCTGTTTAATTTGATTGGTTTACCTGAGGGGCTGTTATAGGTAGCATGAAGCTGCCTCCTTTACTTTCCTGATCAATCTTTTCTTGGAGAAACTCCTGCATGGGCTATTGCATTACTTATTTTCCAGTCCGTTTCCTTGAGCTCTATTTTCTTGATGGGTTGCTTGCTCTGTGTCTTTGTACATTTTTTTCCAGTACATACAAATTTTAGAAGTGTCCAGAACTAGAAAGAAGTAGATATGTGACTATGATGTGTTGAGGCCACATGCTTTGTCTCAAAATCACTTTACCGCACCTTGGAAATAATTATTCAACAATGCAAAGAAGTGACACTCTCAGATAAAGAGGCAACCTTGAGTCAGACCAGTGGACAGAAAAATACATAAGACCAGTGGACAGAAGGATAGAGGGACAGTGTGAGACTAGACAGGGAAGGACTCAAGGACAGAGAGGATGTACCCATACAGATTTTGCAGCATGACTTTTAGGGTCAGGATACTTAACTGCTGCTGTCAGTAGCACATTTCTGTCTAGTTCAGGTGTCTCTTAAAGAGTATATATTTGGCTTTGCACAGATTCTTGTCATTAGGCAGGTTAGCACATACTCCAGCACCAACGTTCTCTGAAGTTATGCCTAATGTTAGAGTGGATCAAGGAAGCCACTGCAATAAGACTCCAGACATTTTGAGCTTTTTAGTTCCTTTGTGCTAGTAGTTGTTCTCAGAATATTGTTCTTTGTATTTTGAGAGCACACGAGCTTCAATCAGAACTGGAGGACCAGTAGATAAGTACTGAGCAAATATGTGGAAAGAAACAGTTTTTATAGGCCTGAAATAAACCCTCTGCCCTGATGTAAGAGAGAGGAAAATTCCCAGCTGGTCTATATGTGAAACAGTAAATGGGTCCACTATGGCCCACATGGAAAAATAAATAAAACCTGCAGAATTGGATTGAGCTCAGGAATGTAGCTCCTTTATTTTGATCCTGGGGATTAGCTCCCAGTCTTACCATAGCAGGGAGTCTGATCTTGCTGTCAGTGAAATCCAAAATCTAAATCCACATTAACACCACAGAAACAGGATCAAACCTTACCATATAAGTAAAAGCAATCCAGGAGCTTAATGAGCAAGTGCTATGTGTAGCATGTGCACAGACATTTGCTGAGAGTGTCCCCAGGTAAGAGCAGAAAACCCATTTCAAACAGGTGCTGGAGCAAGATGACCCATGTACTACAGTACATATGTACAGTACTCTACAGTGGAATCCTTACAGTGGAAGCAGTGTTAGAATAGAGAGACGAGACAGAATCTCACGTGTTTCTCAGTTTTTAAGGTGAGCTCTGATTCTTGAATCAGATTTTATAGTCTAGTGTTTTCTTCATGTTCCAGGTTTTTGGACTTGTTTTTGGCTTTAAACAAAGGTCAGCAATTAACTTTCAAAGATACATGAATAGGGGGAAGAAAAGATAACTGGCAAGTCTAAGCATAGATTTTAGGGTAGCAGTTATATTTTCATAAGAGTTCACTGCTTTTAATTGATTTAATAGAAAATGTACAGCATAACCATTTTAAAATGGGTTTACAGGGCCTTGTGTTCCTTTAAGAATATGAATTACATGCTTCAGCTGAGAACCCAAGACCTCTGGAATATACAGTTTTGGAGTCAGACCTGAACAATCGCAACTACTGTTTCATAGGAAGTTACAGCTGTCCTGAGGAGAAGGTGGAATCCCTTAGCTCAGCTCTGTCCCATTTTCTTCCAATTTCCCATCTCATTTCAGAATTCCAAAAATCTCACTTCTATTTTTTTCTCTATTTTGCTTCGTCTTGTGGAAAGACTGCCCTAGGTCATAATTATCTCAGTAAGGTTACAAGAATCTCCTGCTGTCAGACTTCTTGACAGGTCTGTGAGGCTGCAGAGGTCGAACATTGCTGTGGTGGTGAATTTAGTCATCTCCTCTAATGCAAATAAAATACGTTCTGGTAATATTGTCTCCGCCGCAGAGAAACACCAAATTTAGCACCCCCGTGAGACTTTTGGACCATATCAGAGAGTGCCTCGGTGAGGGTGGAATGTCTGTAGTACTGCTAAAGGAATGTGAAGCATCCTGAAAAGGGATCAACAAGGCCTGCCAAGGCGAGTGGAGCTTGCTGTAAGGAGGTGGAAGAATCACAGCAGAACGACCCTGGTTGTTCTCAAGAGGAGCAGTCCTACACATCTCTGCACATCTGCAAATCTGGGCCTTCTCCATTCGGTGCAGAGTGCCCCTGGTTCCACTTCAAAACAACAGTTGCGTACATTCAGAACTGGTCATAATCAGACTCTTATTTGAGGTTTTGTGCTGTAACTGCTGGTTGGTTGTCAAGACAGGATATAATTCCTGACCAAGAAGGGACAGATGGGCCCCTCAAACCTGCTTGCTCTCAATATACTTCAGAGCACATATGAATGCAGTGGTTATTTCCTTACTTTAAAGATACACATATCCACTACCTTCTGGCTATCTTTAGCAACTTGCCTGATGAAAAACTAAGATGCAAAAAGATATTAAGTGGTTCAGTAGTTAATGTTTTTTCCAGGGCTCTTTAACAGTATTATTGTTCTTAGTGTAGTGTTTTGCACTCTTGTGGAATACCCAAGTATGAAATTAATAAAGATCATATTTTATTACATCCAAAATAAATTGTTGTATTTAAATGACCTTCCTAGAAATTGGTGATATAAAAACTGTAATGTAAGAAGGTGTTTATTTCAGAAAAAATAATTGCAGTATTTGCTTGAAGGTTTCTGAACATTTGGCAGGATTTCATACTTATGCTAAGGAGATGTAAACCAGAAGCTGCTAATTTAGCATCTACTATAAAAGGTCTAGTTTGAAGTGGTAAGAAATATTCTTCAACTATTTTTTAAGTAAAACTAAACTCAAATTTTCTTCCTGTAAATACTGTACAAGTAATTCCGGAGCCAGTGTATTACTGACCTTCAACTTAAATTAGGTTTTGAATTTGCAAAAAATTAATCTCCTCTACTCTAGCTCCTAGATATATGTTGATGCTATCACCAAACAGAACATCCCATGCAGGCTGTACCTGCAATGGGCCTGTTTGCAGGTCCTCCCTCAAGGATTTGTAGTTGTGCCATGATGGAAATGGCAAACAGCATGTTGGTACTTTGTTATTTAGACATTCTCTCAGCCGTTTGCGGATATCCCTGTCACGCACGGTGCATTCCCTTTTCTGAGCTGACATGAAAGGCTCTGGTCTGTTGATTTGGCTATTAACTAAGTTTGCTCGGGCAAATCACAGATTTCCTTCATTTGAAATAGTACAGTAATAACTTTCTGCCTTTGTAAAATGCACTGGAGTAAGTGTGGTGTACGTTTATATAAGAAGAGGCCGTGCAGGCAGCCAGAAGCTGTTCTGTATTGACATGTCCTGTTCAGGCCTGGTTTGGTTTATAGTTAACATTAAATTGAGGCTCTTACTGGAAGGAATGATCTTATATGGTTAGATGCAGGCACTCTGTTGTAACGTATACGTTATAGCTAATATATATTTGCTCTTAACTGGTCTGTAATTGGTTAAGGGTTAGTGTTAAGTAGATGATTTATTTCCTGTAAGTCTTACCACTTATTAAAATTGTGACCTGCAGCAGGAAATGAGGTGTGGGCAAAGTGAGACTGAGCAGCTGCAGATTTTTGTAAGGGGGAAATACTACTTAGCAGATTTCTTCTGTCAATTCTGTGATTAGGAAATAAAACTAAGACAACTGGGTGTAAATATGTTCCTAATGCACTACTGACATTTCAGTTGTTTGTGTTAATAGCAAATAATTTTCTAATAGCAAGAAAGATTTACAAGTCCATTCGTAGGACTTAATAGTTGCATAGAATAGCAAACAGACTCTGTATGCTGTATGTAATAAAATAACATGATTATTTTTAATAGAAAAAATGTGAAACCTGTTAAATATTTTCTTAGACACATTTGACAGCTTTCAGTCTAGTTATGTGATGTGCAAATTCCCTGATGCAAGATAACATCTAAAACAGTTCTTTCATTCTCCTAGGGGAAGAAACGGTGATTGCTGTACCACATGGGAGTCGCAGTGTGAGAATTACCCTGAAAGGACCAGCACACCTTGGTATGACAGAGCTGTTTTATGTATTTATTCATAGGCAGAAGATAAAACCAGAACCTTGTATCCGAACCTATCCAAAGTTTGGGAATATGGGTAAGGTCATGACTTTGATTCCTCTTCCCATGTTTAATATCCAGCCTGGAGATAGTCCTACAGAATGCTGGAATTCTGCTTTTTAAAAGAAATAATATACATACTGGTGGTTTCCAAACTTAGTTAAACCAAGCAGTTCTTGTATGAAGCATCTAAAATATGGTACACTGTACATGCAAACAATTACATCAAAATTACTTTCAAGGGGTTATGTGTGGCATCAATAGCACTTTTATAAGCCTACAGCAGATTTCTGTGGAAGAATCTAAGATAGTGTAAATAGTTCAGTTGAAGTCACACTTGGTCAGTGAGTAGTGTTTAAGGAAAAGTAATCTGGGTAGAAATGAGGTAAGGTAAACCACGTAGGTAAAATAAACTACACAAGTCCCATTTCCTTGTAATACTTTTGGTTGTTACATACCATCTATGAGAGACAGTTTGCCATTCTGTCAGATGTTTGTTTCCTAATATTTCTAGAAGGCTGGTGGTACTATCTCTGGTAATTTCTTTACCCATAGGCCTCCTTTACATAAAGACCTAATTGTTTCAATGATAAGCAGCACTACCATACCACACAATGAAATAAAGCAGTCACTTACAATTTCGAGCAATTTTCTTATTAGTAAAAGTGGAAGACTTAGTCTGAATCGTAGGAAAACAGGACTTCTACTGCGCTGAGATATATAAATAGAAGACAGATATGCATTTTAGTTGAAAATTGCTCATCTTTTTGTTTGCATTGAAGAGTATTGTGTCATTTTCTTTCAAAGAAAAAATGTCATAAGACTTCTGCTTTAGAGCAGGTAGAGTAACAATAACTTCTAGGTATAACATATCAACAACGTACAAAGCTGAACTTATCTTGAAATAAATAATCTTCATGTAAAACTGTTGCAAGGGATGTATGAAGGAGTGATCCTGACCAGTTTAGGTCAGGACTCTTCACCTTTCTTAAGTAGTTTTGCAGAAGGAAGTTGTTGTTTCAGCTTTGTACGAGGAAAAAGTACTAGATTCAGTGACTCCTGGGGGATTTCTGGAAAGCTCCTGAGGAATGCAGCAGCAACTCGGTAACTAAGAACAGAGTGCTCCTGGCTTCCTACCCAGGGTGGTTCCATGAAGAAGCTGTGGCTTGGCATTACCTTTGTTGGCTAGTTCTCTAGCTGGATGAGAATTGTGAAATGTTTCTTTAACCACTTCCCCCAGCACATCTGTTTGCAAAGCTGTGAGGATTTAGGCATTTGTTACCTAAAATTAAAATGGTAAGGATGAAAAACAAGTGACAGCTGTTATAGGGAGGGAGGTGAGAATTGCCTCTGGCTTCATAGATCTTCAAGAACTGATGTTCCATAGGATGTGCTTTGGGACAATGTGCTTGCCCACCTTTCTGACTATGTGTGTTTCTAGGTGTTTGTCACTTACAAAAAATATTGAGTGATCTTTAGTTTGCAGCTTCATTGACTTCCGTGTGGGTGTGCTGGTACAATTAAAGGCAGAATTAAAAAAAAGCAAACAAAAAACCCCCAAAGAAACAACCTTAAATGAATTATAATGACAGGCTCCATTTGTCAGAGATGTTCTTCTTGGCTTTTAAGGAGTTGAATTTAGCAGAGGCTACTTACTGTAGAATTTTATGCTGCCTCCTGCTGCCTGTATATATTTGCTCTTCTACTGAAGTCAGCAGTGGTAGTGAATGCCCAAAGAGCGCTATGGAGTGTCTGGTGTTTTTTCCTTTATCTTGCATTCTTTTGTGCTTCATCCTGGGCTGTATGATCTGCTCTTGTTCCAGGGAAACACAGCTGCTGGATTAATAAAAGATGGAAATGTGTTTGGAAATGGTAGCATGTAACTGATCTATAACAAACAAATGCTCTGAACATTGCCTTACAATCAGGAGCATACTGTTTTAGGAAAGACTACATTTTTTTGTAGCTGTTAAGAATTTTTGTTTGTGTGTATGGACACTTTAAGACCAACAGCAGATTTATCAGAGAGCAAAGGTGTTAACTTTAGGTTCTTTACAAACAGGTCCCTCTTGCTCTCCTGTCTGCTTGGGTTTAGTGAATGCTTTTGCAGAAAATAACCAAATAACTAGTACAAAAATTCTTATGAATAAAATATTGCATTGTGTTGTCTTTGGTTTTGATTTGAACTATATTATGGCTTTTTAGCAGTTTTTAAAGCATTAGAATCAAAAGAAAGAATAAAAGTTCCCTGAAATTAATCCTCCAGCAGAAGAAACAGGAAAACCAGAAGCTAATATTTTTACAAGTGGCTAATGCTAGATAACTGAGGCCATGAACTTAGGGAAGTTAAACTTCACTAAAAGGAACTGAAACTTTTTTCCTTGTTTTTCCCAATTTCTTCCCTACTTGTAGTGGTTTGCATTACTTGGCAGTATTTAGCTATACATCTCTGCACTTCTTTGTCTTTTAACAGATGCTAGGAGGAAGACAATGTTGCTTGCATTTTGCAAAGAATGCATGTTTTTTGGGCCCTGTATTGTGCTGTCTACAAATGACTCACACAGAAGAGAAAGAGCTTTTGGGTAGCAACATGATTTGCTCCTTGCACTGGAGCAGGAGCTGTTTCCCTGGGAATCCTTCTATGTATCTCTCTACACAGTGAGGTATCTGCAATGGGTTCCCCATGCCACACTGCCCTACTCTGGCCTGCCAGTAAGAGTATGGGAGGCTTTTGCTGTAGGTCTTCCATCCACAGCTGGACAAGGCATTTCTGTGGGAAAAAAGTTGTTTTGTTGTGTGGGGTGGTTTTGTTTTTGTTTTTTTGTTGGGTGAAGGTGTTTTGGGTTTTGTTTTGTTTTATTTTTAAGGTAAGGGAAGTAGCATGCAGTCAGTTATAGGTCTCTGGCACCAGTGATTATCTTGCTAGGCATAGAGACAGGTGAGCACTCAAGAATTCCTTGTCCTTGAGACTCTACACTTCTGGAGTCCTAAAGACCCCTCAAGGAAATGTTTCCCTAACTTAGGCTGGGGAGGCTTACTACTGACATTAAACTTCCCACCTCTCCTGGATTACAGAACCCTGCAGGACAAATAAATACTTGATGAATTCTTTTTTAAACTTTGCCTATAAGCCACTTGGTGAAATCCTTGGTCCCCGTTACTGCTCCGAAATCAATAAAGTAGGAGGCTTGGGGGAAACTGCTCACTAATAAGAAATATGATATTATGTATGTGTTACATATACTAGATGCTTGGTTTCATTGTTTTAGAAGCCTATGATGGCAAGCACTAGATACCACTGAGCAGGAATATATTGCTTCATAGTTATCTGTTGTGCTGTGTGTAGCTCTTCATCTCCCTGTGTGACACAATTCTGAGAAAATCTGAGCAGCTGTTCTAAGCTTCCCTGATACAACTTCCAGAGATACAGGCTCTCACTGTTGAGCTGGATCTTGCAGATAAACATATGCTTTGGATTCAGATCTAGTGTAGCTGTAACATAAATGTATGTCAACACTCAGTGAGTTATGCTGTCGGTTGTTGAACAACATTCTTGGGTTGTGCTTAGGAAAACATAAAAATTATTCTTTTATTAAGAAAATTACCATAAAGACTGTAAAGGAATACAGCTTGGGTCACCAAATTAGCATCTTTTTGCAACAGTCAGATGTCTTCCTTTGCCATCACTTCAGTCCTGTACTCCTAGGATTCTACGCACTTTATGTGGGGTTGGAACTACTTGATGTTTGCTGATTTGGTTCTTGTTCAACAAAATTACAGAGTAACAGCCTTAATACTTACTGTTAAGCAGTGTAAGCTTGGGGTCAGGGCTTGCAGAAGCTTAATCCAAGAGTGATAAAGTTGGGATATTTAAAAGGTTATTTTGTAACACAATCAAAAAAGAGAATTTCTGTAAAAGTGACAAACAAAACTATGTAGTAATCATCTAAATACTTGTTGCTTTTTCTGTGATTTGTTTATAATCTCTTTGTTCCTAAGGGAAACAGGTTGGACAATGGGGCACTTTGATTCCTGGAGAATTATTTTTCTCTTTGACAAAGTACATTTGAATCACCACTGGATTCCTACCATATGATCAACATAAAGTCATGTCCTAGGAACATACCCTTCCTTAAACTTCCTTCCAACCATGTGTGTGATCTTTGCTATGCCTATGAGCGTAGTGGAACCAAATGCTTAGGCTTAGAAACTTGGGATAATGCTGGTACCTTTTCAAGGAGGTGAATTTCTTCACTCTTTTTGCTGGGGGTGCTCCAGAATGCATTTGTATTTTAAAAGATTTTAAGAAAGAAAACAGTAATGATGGACTGTGGCATTCAGAGTGTGTTTGCAGTGCAGGTAAAACCAGATGCTGTCAAGCTAAATTATCTGGGCGGAATTAAGTAACTCTGTTTGAAGTATCACAAAAGGCAAGGTAGCTGGAGAAAGAGGATATTTATAGCTCGTCAAAAAGTTTGTTTTAGCCAGCCTTAAGCTCATCAAGATTCATGTCTTTCTCATGCAGTGGTTTGATAGACTGTAACCACAATAGTGTATTTCAAGTGACACATCCTGCTGTGCCTATATGCTGTGTTATGCAGACCCCAAAAATCTACTTCTTTGTATCTTCATTTAGCTTTGTCTACTTATAGTTCAGTCAATTTGGTGGAAGTTCTTCAATCCTAAAATGCTTCATTTATCTTCTGGATGTTGTGGGCTGTTACTTTAATCTGTTTCCAAGGAGTGCAGAACAGCTCAAAAAGGGTTTTTGTTGCCACCTGTTCTGAGAAAAGGCATCCATCCAACAGTGCTGCAGCTACACACCTCCTGGTCATGCTTTTTGCTCACATGGGAAATACTCAATGTTGAGGTAACAACTCTGGAATGGGTAGAGTGATACAGGTATTGAGGTGAGTGTTTGCTGAGTTTGCCACTGTTCAGGCTTCTCTGGAGACTGCTGAAATTTTTAGGCTTTTGGGTTGCACAGAAGCATGAGTTGTTTTTCTGTGTTTTGATTCTATCTGCTTTGAGTTTCTTTTGACTTGACCTGCTGAATCTATGGCTTTATAACTATAGAGCACCTGGTGTTGGATAAACTGTCTCAGAAGTGCTTCTGGTATCAAAAAGTAGTGTGTTCAGGCAGATATTCTTGTGCTGACATGTCTTGCAGTTATACATCAGCCTATACTCTGAAGCAGGTGATAGTCTCACAGGTATTCTGTGTGGTTTTTTAATGCACATTATGGCTGTTACTTGCAAGGCAAAGTTGTGAACATTACTTTATGACTTCCTTGAAAATAAAAAAATCCTGTGTAAGTTTACTAATTGCATGTTTCTTCTGTAGTTATAGAGTCAAAGACACTACAAGGAGAGAATGGAGAGCACAGCTTCAATGCTTCTGGAACATTTGTCGTAGAAAATACAACTGTTGAATTTCAGAAGAGTACAGACAGGGAAATTGTAAAAATCCAGGGACCTCTTGGAGCAGATTTCATTATCAAGGTGGGATGTGTGAATGTGCTAATCTACAGAGATTTTTGCAATATGTGCAACAGTGAGTGTCCCTCAGGTTGTTGCAATACAACAAAACCTTTTAGCTAGCAAATAAGGAATCCTAATCACAGTCCAGAGATAATTTATACGAAGTACCTCCAAACAAAATAAAATGTTATGATGCTGATGTCTTTGCTGTGGTGGAAAGTATCACAGGATCTTTAATGGTAAAAAAATGACCAGGGCTTTTGTTTTAAATATTACTGAAAGAGGAAGAGGGTGATGTGGTGCACTAGGTGTGTGTTAATCCAACTGAAGACTGCCACCTACTGAATCTGAGCATTGCTTCCACCAGCACCCGGGGATTTCCCTTAGACGCTGCTAATGCAGCTACTAACCATTTCTAATCCTTTTAAGCTTCTCTTCTACCCAGACCACATACTGATGTCTTGCATCATACATGCAGATGTTTAGATGTAGAAACATACCAATATTTGACTGCTGAAAGAAGATGGTCTTGCAGTTTTCCATTGGAAGTGACATGTTTCAGTATCATCACACCACTTGGCTTTATCTGTCATGTTGTAGAAACACTTTCAGTAGTTCTTATTTTGTATCTCCAGTATTGTGTGCAGTTAGACTTGCTTGAATATGAACCAGAGTGCTTACATCAATTATAGACTTTCCAGCAAAGTTCAAAAATGTTGCTAACAAAGAGGTAAGATAAGATTATACTTAGGAATTTTGCTGATCAAGGCTAGAAAATCAAATAGTCACATTGGTACCTTGAATAACCTGAAAAACAAAGCAACATACAAGCGTATGACTACTAAAATCTTAAATTTAAATGTTACTCTAGACTTTTGAAAGGGTTTATGTCTTATCATATTACCCGCTGCACTGCTATTATATGTGAATTATGTTTTGAGATGACCAGAATAGAGGAGTCCAGTATACACCTGTGTTGTAATTTATTTTTTTTTTTCAGACCAGGTACTCTGGATCAAAAGAGAGTGTGGTGCAGTTCTTTTTCTATCAACCCATCAGCCATCAGTGGAGACAAACTGAGTTCTTCCCCTGCACAGTGACATGTGGAGGGGGTAAGTAGTGGCAGTTCTTTAGGAGTGTTTACAGCTGAAGATTAAAAGTACCTGGTTTACAGCCTTCGTTCTGCATTTTTATTGATTAAATGTTTGTGTTTCCTTGCACACTGGTGGTTCTTCAGAAACTACAAAGTAGCAGGTAAATTGTTTAAGTTAGTATTAACATAGGGGGTTTTGTATTACTAAAAGTCACATTCTTCCACAAGGAATGATAGTTTGAGTAATAACTTTGACTAAGAAATAATGATGACATTCAAAGTGGAAAATGCTACTTCATAAAGGATATTTCATGAAAGTAAGCAAAGAAATGCAATGAAATTTTAAAATAAGGACAACTAAGAGATGAAGGTAGAAGGTACTCCTTGCCACAGTAGTAGACATAAGGGAGAGCTTTAGAACACTTAGTTTAGAAATTAGTTACACAGAAAGCAGAATAAGTAAACAGAATTTAAAGAACAGCTACTATCAGTACCTTTGACTGTCTGATCGTAGACATTTATTCCTGATGGTAGTTAGAGCAGCAGGTAACTGCTGTGTCTGCTCCTGGTTTAAATGCTACAGCTTATGCAGTAGTTAGATGAAATTAAGCTCAGCTCTGCTACTGCTCATCCAGGGCAGCCCACTGCTTTTCATGTCTGGCTCTGCAAATAGCGTGACCTCATGGTAGGAGTGTTTGACATTGTAGATAGATATTTCAGTTCAGCTAGAATGACCAGGTCACCTGAAAAAACAGACTGGAATACTAGTGATACCGGTGCTGTGATTTTCTTTGAGAGTACAAATATGGTTTCAGTAGTTACTTGGGACATGAGTAAAAAGAGTGAGAGATCTTTAAATCACAGGCAGAGTCTAGGGTTCTTTTGGTGGACCATCCATTATGGCACTTGCACCTCCCTTTAATCTGAAATGCAAACAATATATGTGTATAATATGTAGTCTCACAGGAAAGCCCGGTATTTTATAGGATCCCTGGCCTCACAGTGTGGTTCTTTCTGGAACTGTGAGTGGCAGTACATAACCTCTGGTGATTCCATTGCATTGTTGTTTTGGAATTTTTCCCTAAGCTGTCTGACAAGAGAAGAAGTGTGAAGCATCACAGTTCTTTTTGAGGACTGCCTGTAAACAATGGGTAACTCAAAGGACATACTTACCTTCAAAGTTATTGGCTCAAATCCAGCCTTAGTCAGACTTGTGTTATGGTTTGAAAACTATAGCTACATGTCAATCTCTTTGAAATAGCCAGTTTTAAATGCCCTACTTTGTAGCTGGTACCTTTATCAACAGGGCTTGACACTCTTGATGGCAGTCCTGAGAGAGGCCAATAACTAAAGAAGCTCAAAAACTCGGCTACTGTTTACCCATGAAAGCAGTAGCGTTAAGAATGGCGTATTGCTGTGGCATGCAGGGAAGCTGTATTGCAGCTGCCTGGCTTTAGCCTGTTATCTTTAAGCAGATTTAGTATCTACATTGTCTGTTTGGCAGTAAAAGGAAAAGTTCCTTATAACAGAGACTTGGAATCAGTGTACCACCATTCCTCACTTGGATGCTGCTTTTACATTTAATTCTGTAATGTCCATCTGTGGAAAGGGGGAGTGTGATAGGCATCTCAGAAAGCACAGTCAAGCTTGAGTGAGCAAGAATGTTTAAAAATTGTGTTTATCTTGTTTGGAAGTGGCATATCTTTTGGGTCCTTTCAGTACTTAGAAGAACTGGAACATACATGCTTTGAGCACTGGAACTACTTAGTTCTTCTTTATGGTTATCATTCTTATCATTCTTATGGTTATCATGATGACACTTTGAGTCAGCCAAGAGACACAGAAGTGAAGTGATTGATGTATGATACTTAGGATTTTCAGTAGACACTGGGACTTGTGCTGTTAGTTTATTGACTCTATTTGGATTTTAATTCTTGTGGTTTCAAGCTTTTTTTCTTTGCACATACCAGAACATCCTTCTCCTCTCCTCAGTGTTAAGTCCAAGTCAGCTCTTTTGAATGAGTCTATTTTTTTCCTTATCTGAAAAAGCAACCTAGTGGTTTATAAATCTCAGATCCCTTCTTGTAGCCAGTCTCCTCACAGATTTTTTTTTTTTTAATATTTTTTTTTCTTTCACCAAGTAGTTACTTCAGATTTTCTTTTGTTGGCTCTTCAACTAGGAATGTTCCTGAAATTTTCTTGGTTTCCTACAGTTTAATTGAACAATGTTTTTGGATCTCATCTTCAATTCCTCTGGCTTTCTGTTTTAAGTATTTTTTTTTTCAGCATCCATGACTGTGTAATACAGCTCTCTAACATAGATGGTAACTCCTTCTTGGGTAAGGGCAGTTATAAATTGTGGAATGTGTAGTAGGATCATATGACTTTGTTGGGTTGCCTGTGTGGCAGGTGAGCTGATCCAGTACATGTATTGCAGCATCACACAACAATCTGTATGCTTTTACTCTTATACTTATAAACTTATACTTACAATATTTTTAGAATAATGTCCCAGAGTCTCATCTAGTGTAAAGTCAGGTTAACCTACTTGTTATGCTGTATTACCTTAAGTGAAGATCTGGTCCTGCATGTACCTGTGCAGTGTTAGCTTGTTTAAAAGCAAACCAAAGAAGAGAAACACAGGAAATTAATTCAGTGGGAAGCACATTATTTGGGTGGAGGGCTTAAGTTGCTTTGATTGATGTTCATTACCAAAATCTAACTTTGCTTCTGCATTAGGTTATCAGCTTAATTCAGCTGAATGCGTGGATATTCGTCTGAAACGTGTTGTTCCTGACCACTATTGTCATTACTATCCAGAAAATAAGAAACCAAAGCCCAAGCTAAAAGAATGCAACATGGATCCCTGTCCTTCTAGGTTTGTGTGACAAATAAATTTGTGTGTGGTATAGTCAGTTATTAAGAAATATGAAATTGCATTTACTTCATTTCAGTTCTTTTCATCATTAACACTACTTAATCTGGGTGGATTGAAATGCTGCATGCATTGAAAGCTGATGTCTGGCATCACTGTCAGTATATTTGGGGCACTTTTTCAGTGTTGCAGAATAGGAGACTGCTTTATACAGAGACATTGTAAATGCCAGTTTGTCTGTTCAAGGGCTCCTTCTACTTTGTCTTGCTGTGTGGTACAGCACTACTACAAGGATTTCGCGAGGTTGTGTGAGGAGGCCAGATTGTGTCCCAGCTTTTGGATTTACTGATGCTGCCACTCAGGATTTCTCATTAGACAGACAGTGGCTTCAGTTCTCAGTCAGCGTACAAGTTTTGCAAGTGGTTTAACTTGGTTTATTCATCTGCCTACTGTACAAGTTTCTTTCTTCATTTGTACTGTGGAGTTGAGAGTTGTTAGTTTGGGGAAGTTAGTTTCTTACAGCAAGAATTTTTTTAAGAATCATTTAAAGTAAATATACTTTTGGTGCAAATACCACAGAATATTATTGCCAAATTACAAAGGTTATAGTATACATAAACTGTATTGAATTGCACTACAATATTTCAAACTAACTTTTGGATTGTCTAGTGAGGTTTCCTGGCTGGGCTAAAGAATCTTAAAATAACATCACAGTATCAAGTCCCAGAACCTCACATTAACATGCCAGCTGGCCAAGCTAGAGTTATATGCAAGAAGAAAAGGAAACACTCTCAATGGATTTAATTTCCTATAGCTAAACTGTCCATTTCCTTTCATTCCTGTTGAAAATAGCCATTGATAGTGACCCCTAACAGTTATAGATGTGCAGACTTTCATGTTGTTGTTTTTCCTGGAGAGTTGATCACTACATGGAGTGGAAAGACTTTAGTAATGCTTAATGGCAATTGGTGCCAAAGGTTGCAAAGCTGGAATATGAAAATTAGTGAAGGGAAGGGCATAATTATATTTTTCCTTGCAAATTTAGCTTATACAGACAGAAAAAGGGAAGTACTACTGTATACAAAGCCATATTCCTTAGTATTGGAAATAAAGCTTTATGCCTTCTCTGTGCAGTGCAATTCAAATAAACAGCTCTAGAAAAGTCCTTAGAACCATTCAGGACCTATCTAAGATTAGTCCTGTGATGTATATGTTTCACTTACACTCATATTCTTCAGAGGTCTTTGTTACAGATATAACTACATTCTTATTAGTAAAACAGCACAGACCTAAAAGGTCACTGATGATAATTTTTTTCTGCTGAAGCCTTGCTTATTTAATATTTTTTTTTAAATTATATTTCACTCTATGGTAAATAAATCTCTATCTGCGGAGAAGAGGTAAGGTTATACAAGTCATAATTTGCCACAAGGCTAATGTATAATGAATGTACAGAATCTGTGATTCTGTACAACGAATATAAGATTCCCTCATTTTGCATTGGGAATTGTTTACTTGATCCCTTAGAAGTATATACTTGATGTACAGTCTTGGGTATGAGAAATAATGATGAAATATTTATTTTGTTGACAGTGATGGATTTAAAGAAATCATGCCCTATGATCACTTCCAGCCACTTCCTCGGTATGTATAATCAGGATAGCATATGTGTTAACAGTAACACAATTTTCACCTTATATATACTATTTGAGTCCTAAGATCATGGAACAGATTGGATTTTTTTTGTTGTTCCCAATTTTGCTCCCAATGTCACAGGACTCTAGAAATTCTTTTTCCTTTGAGAGGTCTCATTCTTTGCTCTTCTTTAGACCTCCACTCTATTTATTGACATCAAGGCTGACATGTCACTTAAAGATACTGAATTGTCTGAATATCTGCTGCCTAAAATTAAGTCATCAGAGCACAGTTTTTAGGCCTTTTTTTTTTTTTAACCTGGATCAATCACAAGAAAGTGAATCTGCTGTGAATGGCTTAGATGTTTTTTAAAGAATGTTAGGATTAAAAAGCATTGAGTCAGATTTACTGTTAATGTAAATAATGATAGTTGATGGAGTTAGATGCATATTTATCTGAGTTGAACCTCTGCTATATTATGTCATGGAATGAATAATGTGTATTTTTCTAAAGAAGCAAAGATATGAAGTAATAAGAATGAAATCATAGCCTTGCACGGCTCAGTGGAGCTACTGATTACAGCTGATATACATGTCATAGTTTATTTCTATAGCAATTTACGCTTATTGTGGATCTGCTGTCCTGTGAGGTACTTTGGCTTTCATACATAGATTGAGATTTTTTTTCCTCTACAGTTTTATCCTTTAAGTTTCCATAATTATATTCTGTGTCTCTCTGCTTCCATTCCTTCTGCCAATTCCTTTGTACTTCAGATCTCCTCTGGAGCTCAGCACAGTTTATTTACATGAATGTGTAATCTTCTGAACTGCTCAGGGCTTGGAGACCATTTGGAAGAGAAATTTAATCCCCCTTTCTGTGCTGTGCTGTGCTCAGCACGTTTGCATGGCACTGTGGTGGAATAGATTATGTCTGCGATAAAGCTGTGGGCAGGTTCTCTTATTTCAAACACTGAGAATTACAGAGAAAGACCCACCCCATTTTGACACCTCAGTGGGTGCTGTTAGGAAGGTATCATACTCTTCCTGGGTGATGTTCAGGAGGAAGAACTGTAAGATAGCAGGTGTCCAAGCAGGGCTCAGAGTCGGTGCCAGCAGGAAGGAGGTAGAGGGGAGACAGGCTGTGTTCAGCTGTGATGGCACAGAAAGAAACACAACAAAGGTATAAAAGCACCTTTTCTTGCTGACATTTCTGAAAGAAAACAGCAGCTCAAACAGCCAGTGTGTATACCTGCACCATGAGGTGAGTCTGGTCCAGCACAGACACAGTGTCAGAGTTTTAGTGTAGCAGGATGTATTTTTTCTGTGCTGTTGCCTGTCAAGTAACTGCAATGCATTACTCTGTGCCAGTTCTGCTAGGGTTTCCTCCACCTTTTCTTTTTGCTTTTTCTTTTCTTACCTGTTTCTTACATGCAAACTCAAGGCTGTTAATTGCAGAGCAGGCAGAAAACCAAAGTACCATAGATATGCTTTAGCAAAGCTATACAGACTCCTTCACCTCAACCAGCAGTCATACATCACACCTCCTACCTAACATGAGGGCCGTGTGGAGGGCTGTGATGCAGTCTTGTGGCATTTACCACTGCCTTCCCATTCACACAAGGAAGTTGTGGGAAAGTCATGGTGCGTACCACAATATCTTGAAAGAGTTCTCCTATGGCTAAGGTTGTAAATGCCCCACTGAAATATTTTTACAGATGGAGAATTCTTTTGAAATAAATAGAAAAATTTCCCAGGATGAAAATTTTCTTTTAAAGCTTTTGGAATGCCTCCATTTATTTCAGACTTGTTGGACTGTTGAGGATCCCTTGACAGCTGTGGGTTCTGGAAAGTATCTCCTTGACTGCTTGCCCAAGACCCCCCTTTTTCCCAGTAGCCACGGACCTCACTCCATCTTGAAAATGCTTATGGGAGTATGAGATCTGGAGTGTGTTCGAAACTGATGAGATAAAGAAAAACAACTATAAAACTTCATGCTATAAACACTTGCAAGGCTAGCATTACATATAGCACAGTGAGCCATACATATATATAAATCCATGACCTGCTAATTCATTGAA
This sequence comes from Galbula dea, assembly GCA_013399015.1. Classification (NCBI taxonomy): domain Eukaryota; kingdom Metazoa; phylum Chordata; class Aves; order Piciformes; family Galbulidae; genus Galbula; species Galbula dea. Next base: position 408,212 of record VWZX01005630.1, read on the forward strand.
CAGTTAATTTCTTTAGTTCTTGACTTTTGTTAAAGAAAATGAATTAATGCTGGCTGTTGATTTAAGTCAAAGAAAAGTGCAACTGTGTGCTCTTCAAAAGTATTCTGTACTTGTGATATGATATCAGTATCTGGACGTATTCTGAATGCTTTTGAGTATGTATTCTATGGTTAATGTTCCATGGCTGCTTGTATGTTTCATACTCATTCTTCAGCTGAGTTTAAGCATGATTAATATGTTTTCATAGGCAGTTTAATGAATTGCTTAAAATAGGAACTATCCCTGATTTACCTGCTGTATCGTAGAAAGTGGGTATTAGTTACTTAAATCTACCTGGGATTTATGGGCCTTTGCCTTATCTACTCTGAGATGATCATTTCCTTTATGATAGCTAAGTTAGTCTGGATGAATTGATTTTGGTGAGATATTGTAGTACTTGCTGAGTTCATTGTTCATAATAGATATCATTTTTTTCATGGTCATTTCTGAGCCCCTGTAGTTGTAATAGGAATAAGTTTTGGACTACTGAGACATTGATGAGACGTAACATGTGCTGCAGAACTCAGTCATTTCCATTAAATTCATAATTTAATTTGTTCACAGCCCTCATGGATGAAGAAAGTTTGAACTGAAATGGCTGTGTTTACCCAAAGCAAGTATTAGAGTTCTCATCAAGATTATTTAATGAACAGATTTTTTTAAGAGTAGTCTACATGATGTGGGCTGTGATGAAAAACTGTGGATAATAACACCCTCAAGTCAGCACAGTCAGATCTGCCTTTGTCTTTGTATTTGATCTGATCTCAAGTACATTTGTTTCTTGGTCTCTGAAAATGGTAATAAGAGTATATGTGATGATGTAAATTAAGTGTGAAAAATATTCTATTTAGATGATTTAGACTATTTGTAAGTAAAAACATTCCAGTAATTTAGCTCTGTATTAGAATCTTTAACTCATGTATGAGAATAAAATTTTCAGTTATTTTGGGAAATGTACTTACATTTATAGTTCTGTTTTTCTTCTCATTTCACACATGAATTTTAGCCTGGAATATTGCAAGGTAGCTCTGTAATTCAATGTGTTTATATTTGGTGTTTGATAAATATCCAGCAACCAAACTGTCAGTGGATTTTAATGACACTAAGGTTGGATTCAGTATTTTGCACTTTAATAGACGTTAGTGGAACAAAGTAATAGGCTTATTTTTAATACGTGAGTTCTTTTTCCAGGTGGGAACATAACCCTTGGACTGCATGTTCAGTTTCCTGTGGAGGTGGTATTCAGAGGAGAAGTTTTGTATGTGTAGAGGAGACCATTCATGGAGAGATACTACAGGTGGAAGAATGGAAATGCATGTATGCCCCTAAGCCCAAAGTCATTCAAACCTGCAATCTGTTTGATTGTCCTAAATGGGTGGCAATGGAATGGTCTCAAGTAAGTTGAAATTTGGACCTTTATTCTTGTTTTCTACAGAAAGCTTCGTGTCTGTGTTACCATGTGTTTCTGAGCACAGGGTTGTTAGAAAAATACAGCCCTGAAAGCATAACTCATAGCACTTGTTAGGAGATGTTTGTGCTAAGTAATTTGGCTTGATAATCAAAATGTTAACATGTCTGCATGGATAAAAATGCATATAGGATTATTTAAGCCTGCTGAATTCCTGCTTTACATTGAGGACAAATTAGAGCCAGAGGTCAGCCCCTTTGCCATCAAGTCGTTTGTCTCTCAGTTCTTGATAAATGTAGTATTTCACTGCGTATAATAGCTAAAGGCATGTCTGTCTAGGAGCTAACATGTCTGCTAGGGTCATTTTCTTTTCATTATAGTGACAAGAACATAAAGCCAACTTATCTTGGCTGTAGTTATCTGATACACTCAGATAGCTCAAGCTCAACACTTCTGTAATTCCTTAGTTCATCCAAATGACATCACTGACATAGTGAAGGAACTGTTCTTGCAGCATATCTGACCCAGTTTTAACTGAAAATGACCACTGAGAGCACATTCTCAGTACATAGCCACCTCTGTTTTAGACTGTTGCCAATCAGATAAGCTTTACAGAGCTCTGAGAATTCACTTGTGTTCCCGAAACTTAGTCATTTTTTCCAGCATCAACCTTTTCTTTATACACCTAGCAGCGCCAGGGACAAATTCATACATCTCTGATACCTGACAGATGGTGGGGAAACTTTAGCAAGCACATTTTCAGTACTGCTAGCTTGCTTTTTGATGGTATTTGTAAGTATAATAAAAAGGAAACAGCATGAGATAGTTGCATTGTGTCCTGCAGTGCACAGTGACCTGTGGCCGAGGCTTGCGCTACCGAGTAGTGCTGTGTATTGACCACCGTGGGCAGCATGTCGGTGGCTGTAATCCACAACTCAAACTACACATAAAAGAGGAGTGCATCGTGCCAATACCATGTTACAAGCCAAAAGGTAACTGGTTTTTTTTCCTGGGTCTGTTATTGTTTTACATTTTTGTTAAAAGAATTAGTAGTCCCTGGTAACCATTTTCAGAAATGCCAGAAGCTGGAATTTCTTTCTTGGCAGAAACATGCTCTTTAATTATTGGTGCTAGGAAAAGTGCCCTGCTGATATTTTTTTGCTGATAATGTGGCCAGACTGTCATGAGGTGAGCATGTTATCTAAATCCATACAGCCTGGTCAAATTGGGAAAATCAGAATTAATGAGTTCAACGTGGGGAGGAGGAGTCGTTCAATAATACTTGACATGGGAATGATACTCCATTTGTGCCACCTGGGTTCTTGTTGATTTGCAACTCATTAAATGTGTCAACATTCTCAGTGGGGCTAATCAGTTCATTACGTTATAATCAAACTGATTTCCTTCTCTCTTCTCCATTTCTGTATCTTTAAAAGGTCTATATCAATGATGTAAATTGGCATTCTCTGAAAACTTTGGTAAGGCATAAAACAGTAGATGGGAGAGTGAAAAGTAAAAACAAAGGTGAAGGGGTACAGTATATCTTGACCCTTGCTCATTTCTGTCCCTCTGTGCCCAGAAAATTTTAGTAGGTACAACACTTATTCTTTCAGGTTTTGTTTGAAAGGCTGTATTTCAGGCCTTCACAACTCACTTTAAAGATTTACATAGTAGAACTGAAAGCTATCTGTAGAAAACCCTACATTTCTCTTCAGAATGGATTCAGACTCCAGAGAATTCTTCAGGTGGAAAACTATTCAGGGTTAAACCATGAAGTAAACACTAGCACTGAAATTTCAAGAACCTTCTAGTGTTTTACTTAGGTTTGGAGGCACAAATCCTCAATTGGCTTACAGTGCTCTGAGAAAAAGAATCACAAAAGTGTAAAGTGTATAGACAGACAAAAGCAGCTAGTGTTGTTTTCAAACTAATTTCCAGCTTGGGGAAAGCTAAGTCAGTAAAAAAAACATTTTTCTGTGAAAATTTTCTAATGAAGACAATCTTTCTGGAGAGCAATTTACGTTTTCTATGCGCTGGCTTCTTTTTCAGCTGCAAAGTTCAGTTATTAAGGTGATCTGCTGCACTGAGATATAAGCCACAGTCTACTGGAAACTTCCTGTATTTGGGAAAGATGTGGGAAGGAAGTAAAAGATTAAACAGGAGCAAAAATCGGGTGACTGGTACCATCTCAGTAAAAAAGGGGTTTCTGAATGGAACTCAAACATCCTGAAGAAATATTCTAGTAAATTATGTTTTAGTACCTAGCATATCTTTATTCAAAACATTAGAACAATAGGCAATGTAAAGTGTGAAGTACTAAGGTAAATAATGCCAACATCTACATATTGCTTTGATTTTGGAGGAATTACTGATTTATTTTTTTTCTCTGCCAGAAAAAAATCCTGTGGAAGCAAAATTGCCATGGTTTAAACAGGCACATGAAATGGAAGAGACCAGAACAGTCTCAGAAGAACCAACGTAAGTACATTGTCTTTTATAGTGAAGGAACATGTCCAGCATATTTTGCAGCTCATCTGGAATGATTGTTGCTATGCAGTTTGCTTTGACAGTTGGCCCTCCTTGGGAGATGAGTTATGTTGTGAGCTGTTCCTAATTTTACCTCTCAAAAGCTTTGTCTCTCAAGCTCCTGTTCTGGATGACAGAACTCTTCTATTAAGTGTCCCCATATCATTCAAGTCATACAAAGGAATCTTAATTTAGCCTAATTAAGCCCTAATTAGTGCATATGGAAGCATTTCAGCAGATGTAAATTCCAGAAATTCAGTTTTATCCCAATCATTGCTGTTAACATCAAGAATGTAGTGGTTGTACTAAAAATTAAGAGGTACTTTATTGGGTTGCCAGGATTTCCTTGGGGGGTGAGATCAATGCATAAAAAAGTGAGAAAAACCTGCTGATCTCTGAGCTTAGCTGAATCTGTGGGAATAAGTTGTGATATTTTACACATGTGTGTGTCAACATCTGGATTTGGTGAGTCCCCTTAAGAGCTGATGGGGGTAAGCTGTGCAACATTTATGTCCTGGGGATGAAAGCATGACTGAAATGCAGTGACATTTGTTTCTGTCCCTTGTATGTTAGGGCATTCACACAACTGCTTATATCCCCTGTGTATGTTTCATGCATATATGTGTCTAATATTTTCAATATGCAATGCATAACTTTCTAGAGAGTAGTATCTTTCTATGAGTTTTTTATGAGATATTTTGAACAGCATTTTGTTGTGCTTTGCAAAATTCTGCACTAATTTGTTTTAGTGCCAGTTTCAAATAATTTAGACGAGCTTACTGAAGTTATCTTGGATCTATATTTCCCTGAGAGTGGAGTGTACCCTACAACTTCTTATTTTTCTTCCTCCACTTAGCTATTCCTGATTTTTGGCACACATGCATTAACAGGTGTGATCATGAGTAATAAAATCTTTACACCTGCACTGACTCACAGAAGAAATGTCTTGCCAAACAGGTGTTTGCATATGTTATGGTGACTGTACTTTAAACTTTTCACTCCTCTAGCCTCTCAAGTTGAGTGTCAACCTACTGTGAATGGTTATATCATTCTCCAAATTAGTGGCCTTGAATTCAGGCAGGGTAGTAGCAAAGATATAAAAATAAAGTGTGACTGTCAAAGAGGGTGATGCAATCAAATGTGCCTGTTGAATGTCAGCATATCAGAATGAAGATATGTGAGGCCACCTCTAAAGAGTATTCAGCATGAAGCTGTAAAGAAAACGATCTCTTGCGTTACAGAATCATGCTGTGGCAACTGTGAGCTCATGTAGTCTCCAGGTTTTTAGGACCCTTTAGCAGCAGTCTGACAGAACAAGCAGGGAGGACTGGCAGGGACACAGCTTGCTACTTCAGAGTGTATTTAGAGTATAATAGAGCTGAGCCGGAAACTTTGTAATGGGTTCCCTTGTACCTTGTCCTCACAAAGAAAAGAGTTATTCATGCCTTCCTAGACGTGACCGACGTATTCCACTGCAGCCTTGCAGTGTGAATGCAGCCATGTGTTCCAGTTCTCAGGACATGCCCTGTCACGGCTGTGCAGTTCTGCAGTTTCCTGGATCGTTTTTCTTCTTCACTTACTCTGGAGGCCTAGGGTTTCTACATCTTTCACGCATGACCCTCATCCTGTCCTGAAACTTTCCTTCATGTTTTCCAGAAGCATCTCTACCTAAGTCTAAAAGTTTTCTACAACCACTTCTTGCTGATGACTCTTCTCTGCCATCCTTCTCTTCACTGAAGTGTTGCTGAGGTGCTGTGCTTCCTAGTCTGGGCTGTCCTGGGACCCAGCTCTAAAGCTGCAGCCAGATTCTCCATGAGTTTATTTTTATCTGTCTTCTGCTGCCATCTGCTCATACTTTATTCTTCAAAGGAAGCTGGCAGATAAGAAGAAATGAGAAATAAATGATCCTTGACATCATTCCTTTTTTGCAGATTTCCTTTTGCTCATGTGGACAATGGTTTGCAACCAGAGCTGTTTGTCAATAGTTACTTTAAATTTCATGTCCTAACTGCTCCAGTCTTTTCCAGCTGGAGTAGAGATTTTTGGGTCAGGATTTAGAATTTTAAAAGAAACTGTAACAATAGGTTGTTACTTCTCCCAGAGTAAATTATAACAAGATTTCCCTCTGGTTTTGATCTGTTTAACTTTGTTTTCTGTAATTTACGCGTGGCACAGTGATACCACCGTAGCCCATCTCTGCCCAGCAGGAGACTTATGATTGCCTTGGTAAAATGCCATCACTTTTGATTTAAGTTATTCTCTTGTCACCCAAACTTAAACCACAATACAAAGCCCCAACTTCTAGTCCATCCTTCTATTACAACTGTCTTTCTATGCTTTTGTGTGATATTTTAGTTGATAATGAATAAGAGAATAAATGCAGCTGTGTTTTAGAACCCACAAATGATGAATATGCCAAAAGTAGCTTGCAGAAGATAAATACTTCTGCCTCTGTGGTCTGCCATGGCTGGTGTCCTGAATTTACATAGAGGAGGAACGTTCAAAAGCTTCTTTTTTATTATTAGCAAAATAAAAAATGACTGCCCTTAAAGTGAGGCCAAGAAAAATGTAGGTCTGACCTTTTTAGTTTTTAGTTGTGGAATGTGATGACAGTTGATACCAATCATTATTTTAAATGTTCTTCCCTCGAGCCTTCTTACTTACAGTGGGATTAGCAGAGAAGCTCCAGCAAGGTTTTTGCATCCTTTTTATAAATTTTAAGTTAAAGAAATAGACACCTCAACTGCCTCTCCCTGTCATGGCTTAGGACAAAACTAAAGTGCTTTCAAAAGTGTATTTTATATCTTTTTTTCAGCAACTTGAGTTAAAAAATAATCCCTATGTTTGTGGACTTGGGCTCACAGCATGTGAAATGCAGTGTCTCTTACAAAGGTTCCTGCTCAGTGCCTTTTGAGTCATTCTCACAGAAATGTCTCCATCACGTCTTTGGTGACAGAATTACACAATTTCACAGCTGCTTCTCTGAAAATGAGCTGGTCATTTTGTCCAACACATTACACTTGAGGTTGATAAAACCTGGTAGTGCATATCTGCTTAGAGCAGACAAGTAAGGTGCTTCAGGGAAGGGTGCGGTGCCAGCATTGTGGAAGTTCTGCCCCAGTAAGCAGTCAACATTTTAGGTGTCTCTGCAAACTGTTATGCAGGCCCCCTGGTGCAGTAGGGTTGGACTGGAAATATCACTAGAACAACCTTTTTTTTTCAAGATTTAGGCATTTCCTGTCTTAAATAAAAGCAAGAACTCAGGCATGGGGAAAATAAAATTAAAAAAAAAATGTTGAGACATCACATTTTCCAAGTCTTCAGAAAGCTGCAGAAGGCAATGCTAAGTTTTTCATTACAGATTTGATTTGATTGGCTTGGGCTGTTTTGTCCCAGTTTTATCATGAGTAGTTTAGGTCACTGCTTCATTTTCCTGGTCTTCCTACACTGGCTTCTTCAGAGGTGAATGCAGATTTCCATTAGTGTTTGACTGATAACACTGCAGCATGGACACACTCTCCTCTGCATCTGTACTGCGTACATCCTTTGTACCTGTGGGGGTGTTTATAGAACTTGATTTCTGAGTTGCACTGGGAAGAATGATGGTACAAAAAGGCTGAGTGTGTAAAGTGCCTGCTCGGATTTGCATTTTTCCATTCTTTTTCTTTCTTTAATCAGAAGTGTCTCATCTACAAACTTAAAGATCTCAGAAATTTTTCAGTTACCAGCATCCTATCAATTCCATTATAAATTCCTTATGATCTGCAAGACACCAGAATGCAAGCACTTTTATGCTTTTTAATCCTGCCCTCAGATCACTCTGAATGTATGTCCATCAAAGGCTGAGTGAATTTGCTTCAAGGAAGTATTATGTCCAAAACATTACCAAATGTGTGCTGTGAATGCCGCTGAGTCAAAAATATATCAGTTCTGAGGCTAATAGAGATTGCTGTAATGACCTGTCACAGTCTTTGGTTGTGCATATGTTAAATAAAAAAAAAAAGAAATAAAAATCTGCCTGAACTCAAAGCTCAGGTATCAGATACAATGCCACCCTCTGGAGCTCTCTCACTGCCAGTCAGTTCCTTCCTGTAATTCCATTAGCAGTCTCCATTGGCTTCTGTTGAAGCTCTTAAGATGTGACTTTAACATGGTCATTCTTTGCAAAGTTCTATAATTTAGTGTGTTAATAGCTAAATGATCATACAACTAGTTTAACAAAGGTAATTTTAGGGGTTTTTAAAATTTTTTTTTCAGGCACTTCACTGGAAAATACCAGACACTAATATTCAGCAGGAAAACCTCAATTATAATATAGGCTTGCTATAACTCAAAGAAAACCCTTAGAATTTTCTGAGTGAGTTTATAAATCTATTGGTTGCTGAATAAAAAGTTTGCTGTGGTTCAAAATTTTCTTTTATTTATACAAGATTTCAAAAGAACATATCATATGTTATTTTTGGACTGTTTTAATGCACTCAACTAACAGTACACAAAACTAACACTGGTGTGGTGCTCCCATGCTTTTACCAAAAAAGTTATTTGCTTTCAGGCTGTAAACTGTTAGGTGTGGTCAGAACACCAGCCAACTCTTTTCAACTATAAATGCCCATCAATTTTATTTTTCCAATTATGCACATTACTACAAATGGACTTGCACTTTTTTTTTACAGAGGAGAAGAAAGTAATAATTTTGTTAAGCCTATGTACAATGGCTTTCATCCAATAAAGAACTTAAGCACAAGTTTAAGTCTGGACACATAATAGTCCTGTTGACTTCAAAGTACAGCTAATGTGCTTAGTTAAGCACATGCTTATGCATTTTGTTGGATGAGGGTGATTTTTGCCATGGCCACCCTGGTTAGTTTGCATGGTTGTCTGATAAGTCTCTGAGACCTAATATTTCAGGGTTAAGCTGATTTTATCAGCTGGGATAGGCAAAAGCTTTCTGTTGCAGGTTTTTGCACAGATGTTCAGTTAGAATTTGTTCTCAAAAGCATCTGTCCATTGACCCCTACTAGCTGCACTGTTGGACTTGCTGGGGTGTTAGGTTGTATCATAGGGCATTTACTCAGATTTTATCACTGTAGGACACAGTTATCCACCATGTTGATAGTACTCCAACAAAAATGAATCTGGTCATCTACTTCAAAGGTAGTCAGACTTGTGAAGTGATGAGCACTTGCTGTTTTCCTTGGTTTCCAGAGGAGCTGGGGATCGTGCACCTTCTGGTGAAGTCTGTCAAGGACCGGGTGAGCACTAACTAAAATTTTGAGGCTTCAAGGAAACTTTGAAGTGACAGGCTCTGACATCTTTATTAGTCTTCATAGTAGAGTTATAAAGGCATTTCATCAACATATCCTTAAAGAATAAACAGTTGCCTTACAACTGCTGTTGAAAATGGGAATAGTCTTTTCCACAGGAGACAATCTGTCTAGGGGTCTATCCCAAGCACAGATGATAAACTGTCCACAGAACCAATCACACTGCATTAATATTTTTTTAAATGCTTCTTGGGTATGCAAAGCATACTGATTTTTGCCTTACACCACTGCTCTTGCATTTGTAAGGGTGATTTTCCTTCAGTAACAAGAAAGATAATTCTCAATCAAAGGTAAGGAGAAAATCTTAGAGTCATATTTGGAAGGAAAAATCCAAATTAAGTTTTTAGCACTGGTCAAATATATCCTTCTGTATCTCCCATTTCCGTTTTGGTTGTCAGTGCCATTTGGACATGTAATAAAGAGCAACTGCAACCTTTTGGAAAAAAATATCTTATGAAACTGATTTCTTCTAAATTGTACCCCAGAGCCACTCAGGACAACTTTATTCATGAGATTCAGCCCCTTTGCTCTAGTGCCATTTTGAAAATTGCCTTCAGATATTAATGGGACCATTGAAGTCAGAGAATATTATAGACTAAAACCTTCTTTTATTCAGTGAATTCATGATCTGTAAAATGACATTTTATTGTAGTTCATCAGGAGCATAAATGCTTTCTAATAAAAATGATGGATTATAGACTATGCTAGTTAGACCTCCTTATTGAAGATGAGAGGCTTCTTACCAGATTAAATCTGAACAGCAGCCTGCAGTGGCGTGCATTGGAGATGGCTAGATTTGAAAAGTGCTTTTCTTCTGTCTGATTGCTGATTATTAGTATGACATAAGGTGATGACCTTTCTCAGAGTTAAGCAGACTCTAAATATACTTTTGGCATATGTCTAAGTCTGCATACGCAGGGACCTATTTTATATTGTGTAGATATGTCTTCGTAGAGTTTCTTCTTTCTATCACTGAAGGAGTCTGAGAAATGATTTAGATTGTCCTTTTTCCCGAAAAAGTGATACAACTTTCTTTGTTCCTCATTCTTTCTCTTATTTTCTATGTCTTTTCTTTGGGGAATTTTGAGAAATGATCCAGGATGGGAGGCAAGTGAAAAACTTAAAACAATTATGTATTCTATGCAAGCATCAAATAGTATTATCGGTTTTCTACTTTATGTATAAACATACATTTCTCTGGGCTATGTTTTAACTGTGCACACAGAGACACAGCTATATGAAATAAATGTCAGTGATTCTGCTGCACTCTTATTTGCAGCTTTATTCCTGAACCCTGGTCTCCATGCAGTGCCACGTGTGGCAATGGCATACAGGTGCGAGATGTGAAGTGCCGAGTTCTTCTCGCTTTTACTCAGACTGAGGTTGAACTGCCTGAGGAGGAATGTGAAGATGTGAAGCCACCAATAGAACGAGTCTGTCACCAGGCATCCTGTGACAGTGACCCTGTCCCCTACACTCCAGAATTTTCACATGCTGAAGATGGTAACGCGATTTATGACTGGGAATACGTTGGTTTTACTCCTTGTTCAGCCACATGTCTTGGAGGTACCTTTATTTGTTTATTTATTAATGCTGAGTTGTAAGCACTTTGCCATTGCTTGACAATTTTGAGTCTTCTGTTAGTGTTACTCTAAATTAGCTATCTCTAGAAAAACATAGAACTTCAACTTTTAACTTATTTCCGAGTTATCCATAGACTATTTAAAAGTACTGCATTTCCTTTATATCCTGTGTCAAACACCCACCTTATTTGGTTAAGTAAGGCACAAGAAGTTGTTGATACACCAACTTGCTTTAGCCTTGTTGCTGCAGGAGTCTCAGCTGACAGGCAGTTAGTGGTACCAGCACGTTTACTGCATCAGTGATGGGAATGTTTATGTGACCTTGCTTTTCCTAGAAACTGACAGTGTAAAGTTTCAGAGTTAAAATTCCCATATTAATTCTTCCTTATCTTCCAAAATGCTGCCATTCTCTGCAGTACAGTAGGCATGCAATGTTGTAATTAGGGAAACGTGCTGTCAGTCTGACCGACATGAAGATCAAACAGGAGTTTGTTTAGGTCTTGGTACAGTGGATCACTCTATAGGAACTCTGTGCCATACTTCTGTCTGCAAGTAGTTAGGCACATTCCTTTTTGGATGTAATCGAATCTCCCTGTCGTCCTAAGTACATGTTACTAGACAAGGTTGATGGTGTTGCTACTACATGCTGTACTTTGGGACTGAACACAAGTGAGTTATGAAGTGTTAAGTGGAGGCAGTGGAATTGTGAACACACCTATATATGACAGGACTGATGACATCAGTGGGAAGTGAAGACAGTTGTACCCACAGAAGAAATAAAAAATGTAGAAACGGGGAGAGCAGAAACAATTGGAAGCAGAAAGCCAGTCTAGAGCTCACAGAAAGGAGCCTCCTTTATACATCAGTTTAAACCTTGAAGGCAGAATCTGGAAGGGATTCCCTAAAATGCTATCAGCAGGGATGGTAAGTGACTACCTCCTTTATCATGTACTACTGCTGTTTACTGATGGGGTTGGTCCATGGGAATAGCAGCACATGTGATCACAAAAGCTGTGTCTGTGGATCCCTCCACTACCTTCAGTGGGCATTATGACTGGCAAGGTAGAAGAGGCTATAGTCCAAGTATACCTGTGTAAACATGTCATGGTAGTGACAGCAATTGTGACTGCATGTCTTTGTTTCTTGATTTTAAATGATGGAATTGTTTTTAGAAATAAGAAAATTGTACTTTAAAGCAGAAACAAGGCTTTCATTACTGCTGTGTAGTTATCTTTTTCATAATTGTTTTCTGTAATGTACAATCATTTAATTGCCATCTTATATCCACTTTACTACTGCATTTTAGCCAGTATCTTTGTCAGAGGTGTTCTAAAACTCCAAAATTTTTTATTTTTGAGGACACCATCAGACATCTAGGCTGGAATAATCTCTAGTTGTTGCCTGCTATTGTACGTGGGAGTATTTGCATTGCCTGCATCTTCATATGTGAGTTTGTCTGTGCAAAAACATCCACATAATTTGTACTTCAGGTGCAAACTGACAGTAATTTAAGAAGCCTATACTAAAGACAATGGTTTTGTTTGCCTGTAGGAAGGAACTTCAAAATGACTGATGAGCAGAATCCTAGGTTCAGCTTAATTTTGTTCGTGAGGGAGCTGAGTGTGATTTCTGGTGTTGACTTCTGGCCCTTTCATGAATTTGTGGGGTTGCTGGACCCAGAATTGTCCTCTAGGTGTTCACAGTAATCTATCCATTTGTTTGATACACAATAGAAATGATCTATTTGAAGAGGTTTCAAAGTGAATATCTGTGTTCTTGAGACTTCTGTGGTATCACTGGTGCTATGTCTAGACATTTTCTTATGTGATGCTCCTGGGAAATGGGGGAAGTTGTCAGGATATTTCATCAATGAAAAGCCTCAGATGTCCCTGTGCTGTTACGCTAGTTAGGTAGCAGTGATTTTTTTTCCCTTCTATCAGTTCTGATTGTCTTGCTGCCTTGGCAAAGCTTTCAAACAGACCAAGAATTACCTGCCGATAAATAGTTATAAGAGAACCAGACATCTCTTCTGTTTCCAGCTTACTGCAATGTACTAACTAATGATCTCACTGTCTACTATTTTTCCATTGTGTAGTTCAAAGGAGTTGATCCTTTTCTGCTAAGTTTTATGTTCAAATCTCATTTCAATTAGATGAAGTCTTTTTTTACCAGAAATAAATGTTGTCTGAGTTTGGAATATCCCAGTGTAATGTAAATTATATTAGGTATTTTTCCTCTAGTATGTATGTATCTAGCAGCACTATTGAAACAAATCCCTGTGGATTTCTGTATACTCAGAACTCCCCACCCCCATTTCTTAGTGCTTGACTCTCTCTGAAGAAAAGTCTGCAGGGCCTAAGTAAGCTGGAAGCTTTATAGCCACTCTTTGAGCAAGGACTGAATCTCTGTTTCAATGCTTGTCACTTTTTATTTTTAAATCCTCATGCAGATTAGACTTCTATTTCAGACTCCTCTGGTCCCTCTCCAAAGCAGATATGAAAATACATAACATCTTTCTGAGATGTTAGAATTAGAGTGATCTGCAAGGCATTATCAAACATGTTCATTTTCCAGTTCATCATATTTGGCAGGTTCTAGAGTATTAATGATACAAGGCTTTGGTCATTTTGTTTGCTTTCTGCACCAAATCTGTTTGGCTTGCTATGCAGCATATTGTCATAAAACCTGCTGCTTTTGAGGACTGCTATGTTGTGTTATGCCTAGTAGCATATTTAATACTTCTTTTGTCCATCTTTCCATGGAGGCAAATCAAAGTTGTCCAGGCCAGTTTGTCATGAGGCAGACATTACCTTAATTATCCATAGGAAACTCTGTAACCATCCTGGAACCTAAAGATCTATTTGGTCTTCAGGGCCTGAAGAAATCCCAAGCTGAAATTAAGCCAGCTGTGTGCTTGGGGATATCAAGATTTGTCCTCTTTTTCCCCACAATGTGTGTGTGTGGGGTGTTCAGTCTGAAGAACTTTGGCACTGATGCGAGAGCCCAAAACCTAAGTTTAATTTTCATAATCTTGTCAATGAGAACTAACAGTCATTGTCAGAATAAAGAGTGTGCCTGAAGAGATGTTTTTGTTGTAATCTGTAATATTTCTTTAGTATTTTCGACCATTTAGATACAGTATTTTAAAGGGATGTTTTTAATTTAAAAAAAACAGCAATGTTTTCTGGGTCCCTGTTTAAAAATACCTTTAATTGCAAGAGGCAGATTTTGGTAGTTCAATGTAATTATTATTATTTATGTTCCTTAAGCTCCAAAAAATATGGTTCAGACCTCTTAAAATCATTACATTGGCTTAAAAATGATGAGATTAAACAATAAATAAATACTCACTTCCTATTGTTTCCTCTATAGTCTGTGGCTTTGAAAGCTTTAGGGTGCAGTCAAGTTGTGTTTTCAGGCTTTTGTCTGGATCATAATGGCTAAAAGTTTACCATTTTGTTTATATGAAACTTGAGATTCTTAGAAAATCAGTGGATTCCATCCAAATTTAAGGGCTTTTTAGAAAAACAATGAGTGTTCTGAGACTCACATAGAAAGTTGAGATCATTTGCAATAATGTTGTAGGCAGTTTGGTAACTGGCTACTCCTATGACTAGTTTCATTAACTGGAGATACTAATGGTTTACTCTTTTACAAAAGCAGTATAAATAACATTGCCAGTTTAAACAGATTTACAGAGAGGCTCAAGCAAGTGTAGGACTTGGCATTTCTTCTGAGTTATTTTAAGCTGATAGCACGTATTTTCATGCAGTCACCAGACTGAGACTATCTGATGGAAATAAATGACTGTCCTTCCTCTTTCAGGTGCAGAGAATATATTCACCCCCTTACCATGTGCACAGCAACTTTCTACCCCCATTTTCTTTGTACTCTGAAAGAGGCAGAAACAAAGTCTGGAAGTTTTTCAAGCATTCTGATCTTTTAACAGAGCTTCATGCACTGTGTATTTCACTGAACAGAAAAGCTTGTAAAGTAATGTAAATGTATGTGGTTTGAATGCTGGGTTAAAATAGAAAATATTCTATTTCACTGAATAGTAGGATAATTACTACAATAGTGCATCAGATTACTGTAAAAATACTTAGTGCTCCCTGCTGCATACATAATGTTTTAGTTAAATTATCTACTATGTTTATATTATAAGCCAAGAAAGTCATACATGTAAAACTTTGCTTGTTTGACTTTTCCAGTCGACGTAGAAAAAGAAATTGATCAGTTACTGAAGGTTCCAACTCATGGAAAATTATAGTTGGGGTGAGAAATCTGGTTAACTGTCAAGACATTTTGACAGTTAAGTTCAAGCAACTGCTGAATCAATTAAGTGTTGTTATTTGTTGAATAGAGGTCTAGAACTGAGAACCAAGGAACAGGAAGGGGCTGTGTGGTGTTCTAACAAGTCTTTAATGTCTGTTTTGTACTTAATGGCATCAAAATAAGAAAGCTCCTCTGGGGAAGAATCACTACTGCAGTTTGTGTTCTGTATTTAAGCCAAATGAATGATGCACCGCATATTGACATTTTCTTCTGGGAATACAACTAAAGCTAGGTAGGTCATGTTGCAAGGCAGAAGTGGTTTAGTGAACTCCAGGTGGCAGGTTTCAGTCAAAAACTATCACCTGGTCTGACATACTTTTTGTTCATTTGGCTGGCCAATTTAGTTTTTATAACACAGAGATAAAAATTTCCCATGGCATTACTGCCAACTTAAATGGTCTGAAAGGAATCTCATTTTGTTCCTCTCCTTTGTGTGAGATATTAAGAAGTTCTTACTTATCACAACCTGTTCCAGAGCAGCATCACCTCGGAGTGTGATTTTTCCCACAGGAACAGTGAGGTCAGCAACACTGAAGATTGGTAGCACAGGGGAGATTTTGACCTAAAATAGGGATTACATAGATGCTTGATATGTGCTTGATTGTTTGCCTGGTAATGTCATTCTGTTTCTGCCAGAATACAATTTCTAAATCTTTCTTTCTTTTTTGTAAACAGACAGATGTGCAGCTCCTGCTAAAGGGGATAGGGAAGCTGCTCCTGTTAAACACACATATGGGGATCAACTGGAGAGAAAGTGTTTGATCCTCTTGGTTGTTGGTCTGCATAAAAATAACAGAGTTCTAGAAAAATGTTTGTTTATTTGTTTGTCATCTTCAGGCATTTTTATGTCTGCATTATAGTCATGGTATTTGTTATTAAAAGTTTCTTCTCAGTCTTGCTAGTAAAATACTTTTTACTCAGTGCATGTGTTCTCCATTAATATGATTATCAATACTTTGATATAAGAGAATCAAATAGGTTGTCAATCATGTGTAAGGTCAGGTCTTCTGTTCTATAAATATTCAGTGCTTTGTAGATGTAGTCAAAACATTTAGATAACAAGGTCTTTCTGAACTGAAAACGAGTCCCAGAGGGGATCTAGAGCTGTACTGGATTGCCTGAAAGAAATTGGAATCTACGTTATTGTGAAAGTCCTTGCTGGTCTTCTCCTGCTGAAGTGCCTGAAGGATTTGAACTGGTTCAAGTGTCACAAAGAGGAACTGTGGCCTGGGCTGACTGATATGCTGCACTACATTAGAATTGTTTAAAGATTGAAGGAACAGCTTTGGCTTATGAAAAGACTGACAGTGCTCATTAATGTGTTATAAAGGGGAGAAATATGGGTAACTAGCAACAGGACAAAGCTTTCAGTGTAGGATATTTCTTCGAGCCCACTGAAATCTGAATGGCTATGATCAACGGTGCCAAGAAGCAGTAGTTGTACTAGACTTTGTGTAACAGTAGTGGTGAGGTTTTGAAGTAATGTCATAGGTGATGCCATGAAGTGGTTAGTGAAGGTTTCTAGTTAGAAATGCACGTCCCTTTGAAACCTTAGAAGTTGGTCATAAGGAAAGAAATATGACCTGCTGCTGAAAGCAAGTGAAAGATAGGAAGGAAATGGAAAAATTAAATTCTCTAAACTGTGACTCTTTAAAAGCCTTTTTTATCTGGAAACAACAAAATAGGTATTTTATTACTTCAATGCTTTTTTTTGTTCTACAAGATTATGATTATTAGCTTTGCTTATTTGGACATCCAGATACACAGGATCCCCCAAATACATCACAGATCATCTTGTCTTTCATGTGCATGCCAGTGAGCTTTGAAATTGAGCAAGGCTTTCATACTAAAAAATACAATATATAACATTGAATAATGACATAGGTTTAAAGTAAAAGTAGTTCACAAAATGTGTATTTGCTAAGCTGACTTGTTCTAAAGCAAACTTATATTGCATTTCATTTTAACTCATAGAAATTTAAGTATTAGTAATCTTTGATGCGTCAGTAATAAGATCCAGGTAGCAAGAGCTGCAAATCAGAAGGTGGCAAGAATGGTCATGACAGAGGGAAGCTCTAGGCTGGGTCAAATTTGCTGCCTTAGCGAAACTGTTGCCCCTTTTAGCCCCTATGAGAAAGGTTCTATGTTTATCAGCCATGCTTCTAGCTATAGTTTTGCAAGTTTTCTGCATTTTTTATTAAATTTTTTGCAGATGTTTAGCTCCTTAAAGTCAAGGTGAGTGAGAAGGAATCACTTTTTCTCTGTTTGGAAGTGAAACCAGTGGTTGACTTTGGGATCATTACAGAACCAGGCAGATGTAGCATTTTATGGTGGATAGACAGAAAAGCCTGTTTTCTGTTGGTTTTCTGAGAGGCAGAATGGCAAATCAAACCTTTTTAATACCACAGAAGTGTTAGATACAATTCAGAAATATCTTTTGAGCACTAAATAGATAGATAGATAGATACAAACTCTCTCTGTTCCTTTCAACTTGAGATGGTACTTCTAGGCCTGCTATATAATTCAGTGTTTAGAGCTTTTTTTGCTGAGTATTATTCAAGAGGAAGCTTTAATGAAATCTCTTCCATCTTCAGTGTTTCATGAGTGTTTTCATTTTTAATTCAGGAACACAAGAAGCCATTGCAATGTGTCTGCATGTAGAGACAAAACAAGCTGTCAATGAAACCCTGTGTGACAATTCCAAGAGACCACCACCAATGACTCATACTTGCAACTCGAAGCTTTGCCCTCCAAGGTACACTGTAGTAATGAAATCTTATTGTGGTAAAAGAAATGGTTAATATGACTTAAATAAACATTGACTTTCTCAGGAAGGGTTCAGATTGTGGGGCTGTGGTCTTGCTTTGGGGTGAAATTTCACTACTTCTGTCTTTAACAAGGTTTTGGGGTTGGTTTGTTTTTTTGGTCATGTTCACTCCTTTTTCACTCTTCACATCTCCCTAATAAAATAGGGAACACTTTTTGAAATAAATCTCTTCTGTGTAGATATTTTCTAGAGTTGGAAAAACAGCTTTAACTCTTATGGTAGTACAAGGAAAATTCTAAGGCAATTTTACAGAAAAACAAAGTATTTACTTTCTATCCTTGCAGAATGAAAAACAGTGAAATTATGTTTTAAAGCTATTTTAAGTTCATGCTTTTTTTAGTAGCCCCACATAGTTCTCATGGCTTCTTGTGTTTATTTGGAGATTCTGAACAAAGAACAAAACAAGTTCAAGAAAACCTAGCTAATTTGGTCACTTAAAAAGGCCATATGTGAAATTTTGACATGCACTGCCTTATTTACCCACTTTTGATCTGTAACATCCCTGATCCTTTGCATATTGTTTCTACATGTTTGCAAAACCTTTCTCTTGCAGAATGTAGGGAAGAAGTTAACAGGAACAGGATGTTTTATAGAAAACATATACATGTTTAAAGGAGGCTTTGTAAATGTACAAAAGGTCTATTTACATATTTACATTTGTAAGTACAAACGTCACCAGGTTGCCAGCAGGCTGTGTTTCTTTCTGAGGAGCATTATGAATGTAAATGCTGAATTTGTCTGGAAATGATTCTTTATTACTTTATTTTTAATAACTGCTGCATTTCCTTGTTACCTGTAAGTTTATAAATCTAGTTTATAATTTATATTCCAGCCAAACCAAAGGGATGTTTTAGCCATCTCTCAATAACTATGCCTTTAGCTAGTTTTTACTAGGCTCTGTTTGGGTATGATTGCTCCTTCCCCAGTCTGAGGCAGGATGCTAAAACGTGAGCTTTTGGCTGTGCTGTTGTAACAGGTGGCAGAGTGGCTCCTGGAGTCGCTGCTCAGCTACGTGCGGGGTTGGGATCCAGACGAGAGATGTGTACTGCCAGCAGCCAGGAGGATCTACTGTTGCTGCTGAGGAGTGCAAAGACAAAAAGCCTCATTCTTTACAAGCTTGTAACCAGATTGATTGTCCCCCTGGCTGGCATGTCGAGGAATGGCAACAGGTATGACTGGGCTACAGAAATAGTTTAAATGTGTTCCTTTGGCAACATACTTGAAATTCTCTCTGGAATAACATGGAAGGTAGCTCTTAAAGTTTGGTATGTTAGTGTTTCAACTGATTTTATTAGAACAAACTAATTCAGGGTCGAAAATACTGCTTTTGACTACTATGCCAAAGGGTGGTTGCAGGATGAAGTGGAAAATCCTTTTTAAGATTTCAGAAATCTGGATACCAGTTACTCCAGACATCACCTCTCTTTCTGTGCTCTGCAAATGCAATAACCTGCTTTTGGAGACGTTGCTTCATTACTTTTAGTTTTTGTCTCAAGGACAAAGTTTTCTAAACTCTCACCAGGTATATTAACTGGTGAGGGACACAGGCAGATCTATGTGTAAGATGCATGTTTTTTGCTAAGATTTCTACTACTTAATTGCATTCAGATGGTGACTTTAACTAAAGTTCTCATCATCTCTAATATTTTAGCTAAACATTTTAACAGAATAATTTTCTACATGCTGATTGCTTTCTAATTGAAAGTAGATGTGATTTTTCAAGAGAACATAGTTTTGGGGGGGAGGGTTACAGTGTTTTCATACAATAACAATGTGATGGGTGAGCACAGATGTCCATGCAGGTGTACATGCTGTGTTCTCTTCTTCTGTTTAGTGTTCACGTACTTGTGGAGGAGGAATTCAGACCCGCAACGTGTACTGTAGGCAGCTGTTGACAGATGGAAGTTTCCTGAAACACTCTGAGGACACCTGCCAGGAACCTAAATTGCCAACTAGTAAACCATGTGCAAAAGTTGATTGTCCTCCTCAGCTAGTCTTTGGAGAATGGTCCAAGGTGAGCAGCCCTCAACAGTGGTGAACCAAAAGTTTCAGTTACAACGTGAGCTATAAAGAGTTCTGCCTGGGTGAATAAGATGTTTGGAGCAAAAACTTCACAGGGTAGCTGAAGGTTTCACAAGATATGGACCTGGACTAACCTGTACATACAGTTGCTGTGCATCACTGCATGTGACCAAACTGATCAGAGCCCCCTTCCTGAGCTGCTTCAATTGCTGAAGGAGAGGCTGTACTGCCAAAGCTTTCAACCAGACATGTCTAGCTAACAATTATTTCATAGTATAGCTTTCAAAATTAAAATCTTTGCATTATTCTGGAATAGGTCCTCAGCCTTTCCCATTTAATACAAGCTTACTACCACTCCCTGTTTAAAAAGATTTATAAAAGTTAATTTAGAAGCTGCAATTAAGGGTTCACATAGTACAAACTAGAAGGAGCATTAAGACTTGACACAGACTGTTTAGAACATGCTTGATAGTTTCTATTAAATACTCTGTTCTGCCTATGCTTGGAGGTAAAGAAATACTGTCACATTATTTCAATTGTTCCTGAGTTGCTTGCTGGAACAAATTCTATTATATTCTTGTTGTTTGGAAAAATGAAGAGAGTTTAATGTCTGGATAACACAAGGGTCCATATGAAGTAGAGTGTGTGGTGTGGGTCATCAAATGTAGTTTGACTGCATCCTTCCTTTCACAGTGCTCAGTAAGCTGTGGTGTTGGAATACAGAGAAGGAAACTTGCCTGCCAAAACCTAACAGCAAAGGGCCAATATGTCACATTAAATGGATCAATGTGCAGTGGTCTGTCTCCTTCACTGCTTGTAAGGTCTTGTCAGATGAATCCCTGCATCAGTAAGTATGTTACTTTATGTAGTTTCTTGCTGATTTGGAATAATTTATTTATAAAGAAAAATCTGTATACAGGTAATTCGTACATCTCCCTATTCTTTCATGACATTACTAATCTGGCATAAACTGAATGTCATAATTACTAGACCAGTAATAATAGGATTGTTTTTAAATATTTTGTGCCAGTCAGAAAGTTATGATTTCAAGGAGTAGTATTTCAATACACTTTAATGGTACTTGCCTCTCACCTGCATATTTGCCTACATTTGATGGGATTTTTTCTTTTAACTGGGGAAAAAATAATCCATAAATTGACTATAAATTAGACTGGACATTAGAAAAGATAGGAATCCAGTTCTGGATTGTCTCTTCACTGTACATTTGTATTACACTGGACGTTTCGCTTAGCATGGTGGAATTCAAAACCTGAAACTTTGTGCCAGTGATAACTAGAGGTATAATTTCTATCTTTCCTTTTAGAAATGAGAATCCCAGTCTCATGAGCTTTGCAGGAAGCAATCACAGTACAGACACTCTTCAAAAAATTCAGTATTCTATTACTGTATAAAAATCTTTTCAGAAAGATTGTCTATAGGAATTTGATGGTTTGGGTGCAATCGAGTTATGAGACTAATCAGGTTGCACTAATTGCTGTGTGTAGCACCGACAGAAATACCTTACTGATGCAGAGTATGTTCATTGACACACAGTGATCTAGAACAGGCAGTTCTAAATGCAGGATCCTTATGTCTGAACCTGTGTTTTTCTTCCTCTATAAAGGATATTTGGGAGCAGGGTGCTGAAAAGAAAGGAAAAAAGGAGAGGTTTTTGTTTTGAGGTGGGAGGAAATGAAAAGCCTTCATGAAAGGCCTGATTTTGATCACAGATTGCAGAGATTGACACGTTTTGACCTCATTCATAGTGCTGTCAAGAAATAGCTACTTTATACATTTTGAGTTTTGCTTTAAAATTTATTCACAAAACAAAATAAGAAATAGAATAATTACTGATTCATACATAATATGAAACTTCTTTTCCTGGCCTGCATTTCAGATTAACATGCCAAAATCCTGAGGTTCAAAACTCCACTTAAATAAAGCCCTGTGGACTTTCAGGAATGTCCTTGGCATAAGGTTTAATAAAATATTTTGAGCTGCATATCTATCTGAATTTAATTAATTGTGGATAGTTGAATGGCAGTGTAGCTGGTTAGCAAATTGCTTAGCACAGACTGATATTAAAGTTACATTGTCAGCTTCCACTACAGTGCCAGGAGAGCAGGACAGTGGACTTGCAGAGGGAAAGTAATTGCACTGAATGGGTGCAAAGCCATGGGTTCAGGCTGCCTTGAAAGGCAAGTGAATAGAAGTCAGGAACCTAGCACGGCCCTAGAACGAGCAGACAGCTGGCTGCAAAGAGTGAAGAGGACTCACTGGAGAGTGGTGTGGTGAATGGCAAGTGTGCTGTTAGGGCTTCTTGCCTTTGAGAGCAGGGTTTCTGAAAGCTTGTCCTCAAGATTATGCTTCTGTGGCTCAGATGAGATTTTTTACTATCTTATGACAGTGCTGAGGCTTTTGAGACTTAATCTTTTACCCTGGGACTTGTAATCATAGCAGTTTTCTACTTAATAACCCCTATTAAGACAGAAACATTCCTGACTGTGGGCTCTGAGAAATATGAAATAACGCCAGAGGCCTTGAGATCACCAGGGCCTGAGGCCCAGCTAAAGCTGTAGACAACGAGTAGAGGTCATGATGCATGAGTGATATAGAGGTCATGAATTGTACCAGGTGATAATGATGTCCAATTGCTTCAGTACAATCTTGTCCTTAAGCAGGGTTTACCCTGTAGAAAAATACTCTCCCTGATAGACCATTACCTCAGCAGCTGCAGTATTGGATGATACTAAGGATCTAGAAAATGCTTACTTATGTGACCTCATATATCCATATGACCTTATATATTTATATGGCCTGCCATCCTCAACACTGAACTCTGTTTCACTCCTAGCCTTGCTCACCAGTCACCAGTAAAAATATACACACCCTTTAGTGTTGAGCTGCTAATGAGAGCTAGTGGTCTTTCTTTTTGTAAAAATGAAGTGGATGAGACTTGTTAACATATTTATAAGTAAGCACTGGGTTTAATTCCATCTTGGAATAACTAGTGTAAACAGACCACAGCCTGAAGTATTTTAATTTGTGTGTTTAAAGTTACACTTACTGTGTCTGTGAGTTGGATTTTGGAAATGGAATATTTAATACTGGAACACTTCCCTAAAAATAAATATTTTGGGCCTAATAACTTATTAAAAGCAGGATGCTACTTTAATAATTTTAGTAAACTGAGTGCCTAAAGCAATTTATTTGTTGTAGTATGTGAAATGGTTGAGGGAATGGTGTATCTGGATAACGAATACTGATTTAAAAGCTGGGTAATTATGAAACCCTGGTATCCCCACAGGTCTGAACTCATTACCCAAAACACTGAAAATAACCATTTTGTTTTATAAGCATAAGAATGCACTCTAGGGTGTAGTTCCTATATTGTACACACTTATTGAATGCTCGAAGCATTTAGCTTTTCACCTATTTCTTCACTGCGTATTTGAAGCATATGTGTATAAGAAGCATGAATTCTTTCAAATATCATTCATGTGCCATCATTGTAGTTGCTGTTTTATTTATGTACCTACCAAGTGGAATAGGAGTAATGAGTTCAGATTCAGGCACACTGAGAAGCATTTTGATTTGTGTCCATTTACTTGCTCATCAACTCACTCTGCAGGCTCTGAGTTTTTTCTCTGTCACATACCAAAAGGTTGGGTCACCAGACAGAATTGGATTGTTTTCTAGCACCAGCACAGAGCATTCCCCAACTCTTCCCAGCTGGGCAGTCTCATCTCACATGGGACAGACTCAGGGGGTGTGTGCCCTTGCTCCACATCTACTACAGGGCTTTGTTTCTCACCTACCTAGCATTTTCTTAGTAAGATTAGTTCCACTGATCAAAGTGGGGCACAGTAGTTGCCAGCAGTGAGTCAATACAGTGGTATCCAAAACATTGCAGCCATTCTCATGTTGTCTCTAGTGTACCTCTCCAGCCACTGCTGGAAAGCCTGCCTGCAGTGGTATTCATTCAGACAGCTCCCTAGAAACCTTTCAGCATCCAAGTGCCTGCAGTACAACACAGGAGGAGCTTCGTAATACCCACTGTCTCCATACCCAGTCTGCAGGAAGCTTTATGCTGGTTTTGTCTGCTTTTGTCAATTCATCTGATTACTGTATCCAACCTCTCAAAATTTTGTCTTATTTCTCTTTCTTCCCTTCCCTCCTGAATTTCTTGGCACAACACTGTAAGCAACTCATCTTTCAACCCAAAGAAATTACTCTCAGCCAATGATTACAGGGTGGCTTTGCTTGCTGCATGTACTGTGTCTTCATTGACTGTTTCTTTCACCTCCTAGTTGCTGTCAGCTTGGCTTGACTCAATCAACAACCGGTATAGCCAGCCAACAATTTAAATAACTGTCAAGGGGAGCCTTACTTTTTGGATATGTTTTATTTAGGTCATTCTGCATCTGATGGTGCTCAAATGTGGGAAAAATGATGATGTGTTCATTTTTTTTTAATTCACTTTTTTCCATTCCTGTCATGCCTAGCCTTTCTGAGGCAGAAATAGGAAATAGGTAGGAAATATAACCATAATAGGATTATATGTATATAGTATACAATAATATATAATGCATGTATATATACATTTATGTATGTGCACCATCTATGTCCCTCACACAGGTATATGTTGCCTGTATCTTTTCATTGTTAGGAGATTTGGAGAAGCAGCAATAGAATCCTTGGCTGGAGCAGGGGAATGTTATGGTTTTCATGTTCATAGTTTTGCATTTTTGTGACTCAGATAAAAGCTCAGCATGTTACAATCTGACTTGAATGAGGTCAGGAAAAGCTCTGTGGAGCATTCTGCAAAAAGCAGATTTTGTACCCATGAGTGTGAATGATTAGATCCTTTTCAACGCTTTTGTTTTCTTTCAGAGATTAAACCGAAGCTTCCAGAAAAGTATTCTGCCCATGGACCTCAGATTGTCAGCATTCACAGAGTCTACATCCAAACAAGACAAGAGAAGCGCATTAATTTTACTATTGGAAGCCGAGCCTACTTGCTTCCAAAAACATCCGTTGTGATTAAGTGCCCTGTACGAAGGTTCCAGAAATCCCTTATCCGATGGGAGAAAGATGGACAACACTTACAAAACTCTAAAAGACTTGGCATCACTAAGTCAGGCTCACTGAAAATACACAGTCTTGAAGCTACTGATATTGGTGTGTATCGGTGTATTGCAGGCTCCGTGCATGAAACTTTCATACTCAAACTCATTGGTACTGACAACAGATTGATAGAACCGCCAAATCTCAGAAAACATGCCGGTGAGACCAGTAACACAGACCACAATGAGGCCAACAGCTTTGGGGCCAAGTGGCATAAAATGAGCAAAATGTGGCAAATGTGGAGTAAGAAAAATGAACTCTATCTGGGTGACAGGCAAGTAAGTGACCAGCCATTTCTGCGAAACCTTGAGACATTTGGGAGTAATTCAGCAGAAGACTTCAGCTCTCGTGAATTCAAGAATAAGCGACTGGAGGCAGCAGTTCTCCAAGGTGCCTACAGCATGGACACTGTGCAGTTTGAAGAACTAATAAAGAATATAAGTCAGCTCATTGAAACTGGAGAAGTGAATGATGACTTGGCATCTCAGGTCATTTATCAGTTAGTTGCTGAATTATCTAGGCCTCCACAACAAACTACTGAAAACTGGAAGGGGGCCCAGGATGAGAAGCTTGCCTCAAAACTCACAGGCAAATCACCAAATGAATCTGAAGGTTTCAGCACAAAAACTGTTGATAAGTTAATGTTTAACCAGAAGGTTCCAGTTATTAAGAGGCAAAAGGAAACTCCTCAAGTTTCCTTCAACAAAACAGTAACTGTACAAATTGGAAATACAGTTTTTCTGACTAAGAACACTCAGGCTGTCAATCTGCTGTGTGAAACACCTGGTATTAGTGAAGCGAAATACACTTGGACAAAAGATGGGGAGACATTAAAAGCCTCTGAGAAGTACGTAAATATCTTCTATTTTTTAATTGCTTACATAGCTATCAACTGTAAAAATCTGCCCTACTGTTCAATATTAAAACGTGCTGTTGTAAAAATAAGCATGAACTCTGTGCCTTCAGTCTTTTGAGTAGCTTTTATTAATTTATTTTAAAGTGTCTGTCATGTCATTTGGTTTTACAACATCTAAGTATATGCCCATTTTGATTGCTAGGTGAAGTGTTTTGGATGCTGTAAATGCATTTTGTGACATACCTTCATAATTTCAGCTGCATCAGAAAATGAACAGATTTATGCTCAAATTAAGAAGCCTATTGGGTTTGTTCAGATACCAAATACACTGGGAAGACATTAAAAACTTCTGTCATGTTTTCATCTGTATGAAAACAAGTCTTAGTTCTTACTTATTTTACGGAGGGAAAATCCTTCAGCACGGTAAAACTTTAGGTGTAGCTGTAGCTACATAAATTCAATTTGAAAAAAATGAATAAGTTTTGGGTTTGTTTGGTTTTTTTCAGTATTTTAGCATTTACCAATATTTCTGTTGAGGACGGTTGAATACAAAATAATAAAGGACCTGTATTGCCATTATACTTGAAAACTGTGACTGAAGAACAAGTACAGCAAGTGTGTGTTGCATTCAGATATTTGATCTAGACTGAGCAAATGCTTTTACTTCATTGCTGATAAATTAGAAGCTTACCTGATAGTACTAACGTTAGCTTTGTGTGTGAGCCTCTTGGAGATATAGCTAGCTCTTGAGCAATAAAAAAAAAAAGATTCTGAAATGATAAAGGTGCTTTTGAATATTTCTCACCATACTTAACTGATTAACCTCACTGCCAAGAAAAATACACTTCTGCAGGGCTATCAGTTAAAGCAAAGACATCAAAATGAAGCCATTTTTAAAAGTCAAGATGTTTTTGGAACCACGTAGCTCCTACCAGTTATATTTATTTTGTGAAATACTCCTAACTTATTATTTTGTTGCAAGTGATAATTTCAGGTTTTGGACTTGAGGGTTTTTTTTGTTTATTCATGAGTGTTTGATTCCTAATGTCTGCTTCCATAAATTGCCATCATTTTAGCCCAGACTGATGTTCTTACACTTAAAGGATACCTTGGCAAAGCAGGTTTCTTTGCCTGTTTTTTTCACAGTTAAGTTTTCTTATACATAAATCCATGTATCTGTGTTTGTCCCCAAAAGCCAGTGACATTAATGGCATTACATCTGAGAACAGATGTGAGAAGCTGTTTATCTGTTGGGCTTGTAAAAGCAGGCTATACTTGAGCTATGCATGAGGTGTCTTGTTTTGTTGAGAGGCTGTGGCATTAAGGCCACACTGTTAACATGACAGAGGCAAGTATATTTTATATGTTTTTGTGTTATCTCTTACTTTTGTGAGTGTACTAAGTGTGGGAGAATGCCAGAGCTGCATTTTTTAATGGATGTGCTGAGTGTATGGCATAACTAAATGTAACTCTCTGCAACACACTGCTGAGAAAAGGTAACAAGAGGGAAAAGTCCAGGCTGCTATTTTCAGCCTCTTTTGTAGTCTGTGATGCTCTCTCCCATAAGTTGCCCCTCAAACAGCAGGTAAGACACCTGTGGGCTTTTTGAGGAAGACATTGTCTTTAATGATGATAATATTAAATAAAGCCCAAAGCCTACAGTAATTTGGAAGTCAGATTAGGTCATACATTTGTGAATTCCCCAATCCCACTGAAAACCAAGCTTGCTCCGGAGAGATGGATTTCTTGCCAAGCCTAATAGTTTTAATTATGGTAGCCTGATTTATTCATGCTGTTGTTCCTGAGGGTTTCTGGTTTGTAGTAGCAAGCTCACTGTCCTCTAAAGGACTGCAGCTAGGACACAGCTTTGTGCAAGAAAGATATCTGAAGAAAATTCCGTGCATGTATCCCTTAATGCTCCCTTTTTGTCACCAAAAAGGAGCCAGAACTGTTACTGCATGCACTAGTTAAACTCCTAAAAAAGGAGTTGTATTGCTGTATCTGTAACTCTTGCAAGAAGATTCAGCTGGACTTGTCCCAGGGTAGTAACCCTCGTCTTTCCTTGAATATTCTGCAGGGTAGTTATGGACACCATTGGAAAAGTGCAGATTCAGAATCCCACTCAAAAGGAACTTGGTACTTATGGATGCCTAGTTGTTAATGATTTTGGTTTTGATATGGAAACATCATTGGTACTTCGTGCAGGTAAGACCATAGCATCCACAGAATCAGGCATGTATTTTACTTTAATGTATAACCACCCATTCCCCCACTCCAATGTGAAGTAGTTTCTTTTGTTGGCAATCCATGAAACTTTGTCTGATTTGATATGTAGCATTAAGATATTGCTCTAAAACCACAGCAGGTGTGAACTCAGTCTGCTTGTATCTATCCCAACTGTATTTCCTGGCTGCTGCTTTGCAAACTGAATTCTGTTCCAACTATGATAGATTTAAATGCAGGATGTATGTTTGAAAGTCAAATAAAGCTTTCAAAACTGATTATCCTTTTAATTTCAAAGAGGTTCCTGTCATCTTGTCCTCTGCGTTAAATGTTACAAATGTGGAAGCCAGCAGTCTCTCAGCAGTTGTTGGAGGTACAATTGTGGCAAGAACTGGAGCAAATATTATGGTTGAATGTCCAGTGAAAGGTAAGCAAGAACTGCACTGAAGTTCCTTGTAATGTTGGATTCAGAAGTTTACTTTGCACCTTGAAAGAAATTACCAGTGAATACATCAAATCATTGATCACTAGTCATTTTTTATTAGGCACGTCACCCACACCAGCCCGATTTCTTTACTGTCATTTAAATTTACACACATGTATGTGTTCAAGCAGACTCTTTTAAAGTACTTTTCTTTCCATGAAGTGGTCTGATGCTCCTCTGCAGAGCTTAAAGCCCACCAGAGTGAATGACTATTGCTGCAATAGCAGGCATGGTCAGCTGACTTGCTTGTCAGAGAACTTTCCTTATCCCTGTTTGAGATGCACATACGTACAGACTATTGTTAAAACTGAAAATAAAATCTCCAGCCCTAGCTTAATAGAACTTTAAACCTGACAGTGAAGTAAGCTTACCTTTTAGAGCCAGCAGTGTGCAGCTGCAGTAAGGAAACAAAGTGCTGAGCTGTGAGAGCAAGTAGGTATTTTCTAGATCAGCGTCTCTGGAGCAGCATTCATGTTAATCAGAAGCTACATGCATTAAGCAATTCACAGCTTCATTTTATTTCCTAGTCTTTTGTTGGAAGAGTAGATACTTTCCTATGAATCTCATCATTACTATCTGTGAAGTTTAAATTTTGAGATATAACTCGCAGCAGCAACATTATGTCAAATATTCCATAAGCTAATGTCAACCTTCTGTGCCTTGTTGAAGATGATGTATGAAAGTGCTAACAATGAACATTGCAACTGAGTGCAAAGACAGACTGCAGAGAAGACAGTGTGCTGTTCACATTTGTATTGCTGGGGGAGTGACATCAGAAGTGATGTTGATACCAAACCAGAGTAGTGATAGAAATATATATATGCAAATAGTTCTGCATACAAGAGTGGCTCCAGGCTGACACATATTAGGACATGTGGCTCTGCTATTCACTGTTGTACCAAGGCTAATAATTCTTCCAGTGATGAAGTAATATTTTCCTACGATAGTTTGGCAACTCTGTGTATAACTGACCTACATCTCCAATTCAGCAGAGAGTTAATGTCACACTGTTAATATTAATATTGTTAGGATGGGTAAGGAGTTAGCAATTTAAATATAAATTAATATTTTCACATGGGACTGTAGATTTCCAAATGCTTTGGAATTGTGTCTATCCATGAGCCAAACTTTAGTTATGCTAAGACACCAGTGTTGACTTAAAAAATAATTTATCTAATTGCTTTATTTCCTGTCACTGCCAAGAAAGTATTACTGTTTGTGAAGAAAATAGAACTTGCATGTCTGAAAGTATTGCTAAGCCGAGAAGCAGAAAAAATTATACAGTTATGTAGGCAGAATTCTTCTGGTCTCCTTTCCTAAATGAAAAGTGATATACAACTGACTTTAGAAGATTGAACTTAATAGCACTTTATGCTAATATGTTTGTCTAAGAGGTAGGACCCAAAAATATGTCTATTTGCATTGTTTTAGGATGAGAATGTTGTTGTGAATGCTGATAAAGCATCATGTGAATTACCAAAGAAGCATTTCAATCAGAAAAGTGCCTAATAATTCTATATATTCTATACTCTAAAAGTTCTGTTCCTACAAGCAGGCAGTGTGAGTCTGCAAGAGGCCCTTTCTCCTCATCAGACATATAGATTTACAGTAATAATCTCTTGCTTTCTGTGAGTAATAGCTCACTGAAAATCCTTACAATTAATGTATAGAGTAAAAAAGCCACTAGACAGTGATCAAATGTGACTGTCTATCAGCTGAGGATCTCTTAGAATGAACAGTGAAATTATAAGAGAGAGCCCCTCTTTTAGTGTCAGGGAGATCTTGGCTAGATCTGGAACACCTTTTCCTCACCACCCTTCCCTATGAATGCTCAGAAAGAAGTGGTGTGGTTTTATTATGGATGACAACTTTTCTGCCTGTCCTGAGTAAAGTGTTACTAGATAAGACTTCATGTGTTCTATGTGTTCTGCTACATGCTTGATTCAAGATTCTTCTCCATAGATGTTAATTATGCAGGTTTGTTGGGTGTCGAGCAGACACATCTGATCAGTTGGGCTCTTGCTAGTTCACAGAATAGTTCTCCAGAAGAAAGAGCAGTAAGATGTCTGTGTGTGTGAAGAAATAATGCCATACTGCTAGCAGAATTCTTAAATTACTTTTTTTTCCTTTGGCTGCAATAACTTCTGAGTTGTTTTTTTGTTCTTGGTTTGGTTTGGATTTGTGTAGGGTTTGCAGAGGGACCTAGATAGGCTGGATAGATGGGCAGAGACCAATGGGATGAGTTTTAATAAGGCTAAATGTAAAGTCCTGCATTTTGGGCGTAACAACCCCCAGCAGCGCTACCGGCTCGGGAAGGTGTGGCTGGAGAGCTCCCCAGCAGAGAAGGACCTGGGGGTGCTGATTGACAGCTGGCTGAACATGAGTCAGCAGTGTGCCCAGGTGGCTAAGAAGGCCAATGGCATCCTGGCTTGCATCAGGAATAGTGTGACCAGTAGGAGCAGGGAGGTGATCTTGCCACTGTACACGGCACTGGTGAGGCCACACCTCGAGTACTGTGTGCAGTTTTGGGCACTGCAGTTTAGGAAGGACATTGATCTACTAGAGAGGGTGCAGAGAAGGGCAACTAAGCTAGTCAGGGGTCTGGAAAACAGGCCTTATGAGGAGAGGCTTAGGGAGCTGGGCTTGTTTAGCCTGGAGAAGAGGAGGCTGAGGGGAGACCTTATCGCTCTCTTCAGCTACTTGAAAGGTCATTCTAGGGAGGCGGGTGTTGGCCTCTTCTCCTTTGTGACTGGTGACAGGACTAGAGGGAATGGGCTTAAGCTGAGCCAGGGTAGGTTTAGATTAGATATTAGGAAGAATTTCTTTACTGAAAGAGTGGTTAGGTATTGGAATAGGCTGCCCAGGGAGGTGGTGGAGTCCCCATCCCTGGAGGTTTTTAAGAAGAGGATAGATGTGTTTCTTCGGGGGATGATTTAGGGGTAAGAGTAGTGTAGGGCTATTGGTTGGACTAGATGATCTTGAGGGTCCTTTCCAACCGTAATGATTCTGTGATTCTGTGTGATTCTGTTTGTTTGTTTTTTTTTTTCTGTAGACTGAATGACCTATAATACTACTTTATAGTTGTTCAAACCATAGTTTTCTCTGTCAATAAATCTACATTTTGAGTTCTGCATTTTGTGCCTAGCAGTGTCAGATCTATTCAGGAATTTTCTTCCCAAAACACACATAGAAGTTCTGCACATATATGAAATTGTATTGATGATTCATTTAGGAGACAATATCCTGGTCTAGAGCAGAACTTCAGTTGGAAGTAGGAGCAGCCTACCCAACAATCTGACAGAGCTGTGAAAGGTAGATATGAGGTGATGTTAGTAGGGAAAAATATAATTCCCAACTTCCTCTACTGGCTGGCTAATGGCTGTTCAATACACCCTTTAATTATTCAAGGCCTGAAGAGAAGCAAGTATATTCCATTTAAGGGGCTCTGGGTTCATTAGGACATGTTATACAGGATGGTTCTTTAATGGTTGTAATGGAAAGGATGTGAAGTTTAATATTACATGTAGCCTTAGCCAGCTGACTGCAGGGGTTTTTCTTACTTTATCATTACTGATTTGGTTCTTTTTGTCCTTTTGAAAATCTTCAAGCACACTCCAAAACCCACATTCAGATTGTAAAAACCCCTGTAGGATTCTAGAGAGCAGTGTATCCTGATAAACAGAAGAACATTAAGAGAAGCTAGCTAAACTGCTGAAGCTGATAGCATCGATTTCTTTTTTCTTTTAAACTTATAACAAAACTATTTTTCCACTAATTATAATAAACTCACTTTTATAGCTCCCACACGAGCATATGCTAGAAGATATTAATAACATTCTGGGTAGATTCATATTCCATTCTTACAGCCAAGAGCTTTTCAATCAACACACATGGTATAAATATCAATACTGATTGCTCCAAATTGTTCTTGGATAACATTTATTGTATTTTCAGAAAAGATCGTCTTGTGATTATTACTAAAATAAACTAAAACTGTCAGATTCCATTTTTGTGAAACCTTTAAAGTTCTACGTTGAAGGAAAATGGAAAAAAAAAAATTAAGAAAATCTGTCTAAAATGTGCGTTGTCTGCCACCTGCTGGTGAGAAGGCATAAGGGAAACACACGGAACGGAGGTTGCATATAGTACATACATCATTGCATCTCTCAAATATCTTGACACAGAGGCTTTTAGAAGTAACTCCACACTCTTCATCCAAATTTTGCATTCCGATGAACATATCTTTTACTCTAAAATATTGATTAAAAAAATTGCAGGAGATACATAAAACCTGTTGAATCAAGGTCATCCTTTTGCGCATACGTTTCACGAAGATAGACCAGCTACTTTCTGGAACTTGAAACAGGTCCAGATAAATCAAGAATTTGGTTTTCCATCTGTTCCTTCATTTACCCGTGATATGCCAAATGTAACTTAGATGCTGTTCTTTGTCTTCTGTGCTTAACCCCTAAGATTTAACTGCTTTAAACAGCAGTTTAACACATAAGATTCTGGCGCTTCATTTCTTTTAGATTTTTTGTGTGTTCTTCTAAAAGGTATTAATACTGAATTTCAGAGTTTTAAAGGGGTAAGTACAGATTTATTTTATGAGGAAGGCATGACACCATAATTAGTATAATCAAAGGAAATTCTTGCTATTATGCTTCTTTTTACTCTAAGTAAATCTACATTAGAGTTTTTGTTTGGACCAGGCATAAGCAGGAAGGACTGACAGATGTAGTTCAAAAGATTAATTGTGCTTTGTTTTGTGTCTTGCAACAGTCTGGGAACCTGAAAACTGAATCCCTTTGGAGATAACTAAACTGAAATGTGTGCCTGGGAACTATGCCTTTTACTTTCCACATACTAACAGGCAGCAAGTCCAAGGCTTCAGGCAAGATTCACCAAGTAGTCCAAAGCAACCCTCATCCAAACGTACATCTTTTGTACTTTGGGACCTTGGTACCAACTCTGTGGCTTTAAAAACACATTCCTGATGCCCTCCACTAATTGCTAGTGTTGATACAGTCTACAGAGTTCATGTGGGAAAAAACCATAAATTGGAATGGTTTACAACATTGTTTTTCTGGTGTGATTCTTCCTCTCACTCACAGCTTTCCTTACGGGAGCAGGGGTTTCCTTCAGATTCCTAATTTAGGAAGGGTTCAGGTAGATTGTTTTAGAGGAAGGTGAAACGTCTAAAACCTATTAGAATTCTTGGAAAGCTTAGCAATCATGTGGTCATTTCCTGGGTTCTTCATATGTCAATTTGCATAAAGGTGTCAAAAAGTTCCCTAGGCAAAGTTTTTCTGATTCTCATAGTGTAAAGAAAGAGGTTAGCTCATTGGTTAGTACCTGATTAAATGATTGGAAGAAACAGGTGGCCAAATTTTACAATGGGGAGATGTTACCAGTAGGGTGCCCCAAGACTCTGTTCTGAGAGTTGTGATGTTCAACATTTTATAAAAGTTCTGAAGATGAATGTGAACAGTTAGTTGGCTAAAGGTTTTCTAAAGGCTAATCAGATCTAAAACTCTCTGTGAAGAGTTGCAGCAGGATCATGCAAATAAGGTTTTAGCCTTAAACTTTTGCAGGTGGAAAAAAGATCAAGTTCTCTTCGAGCTGACAGCCAAAGAACTAAACAGGACCCAACAGCTGTAGCAAGAGTGGGATGGGAAGGGGTCTTACTTCATTAACCCCTCTAAGGAGGTCACCAGATGTCAGTAAGTGTATTTAAATCCTGCCAAATATTGGTGCCACCTAGAAAGAGGGACTGTTGCACTGCCAGTAGGAAGAAACAGAGGTAATAACTTTGTCAGAGGGCAGGATGGAGGATCAGCCCAAGTGTCAAAATACCACACACTGGCTCTCTGTCTAGGACTGTTATTCCCAGTGAAGTTGGCAAGATTCATACAGGTAATTTCAGTAGCAGCATGGTTTAGGCCCTTTAGGGTTTGCTAGCAGTTGATTGCTGAAGCAAAATTCAAATTAATATAGAGATGGTTTGTGACTTCTGATGGAGAAAATATGAAGATGTATCAGTCAAAGAAATTGCATTGTAAGTCATGCTAAATCCACTGTAGGTTGTTAATGACCATAAAATCAGTGATATCAGATGACATTCACTGGGTATATTAGTGACCCAGAATGGTTTCCTCTGAAAGATGACATGAGAATTTAGCCTCTAAAGTTAGGTAAACTTTTAGCAAAGTGCAGCAAAACGTGCTTTGTGCCAGCACAGTTCTGCCTTGCAGTTGAATGGGAAACACAGAGTACGTTATGAGATTCAACGTAGCTGGGGGAAAAATTTCTGAAGACATATCCAATGTTTTAGAGCAACTATTTAGTAGGCCAAGATTTTTATGGTGTGTAATATTTCGTAGAGCTTTCAAGGTTGGGGGAAATTTGGGTTTTGAATGGTGAATATTTTAAGGGCACCCTATCGTGTGGATTTCTTTTTTTCCTTTTCCTTAACATGTCTTTCACAGTCCCATCCGGACTGGAGTTTTTTTCCATAACATTTGCTGTCCCAGGGCCACTCACAGTGGAAAATTACTTTTTTCGTGGAACATTATGCATTTTAGAGGTGCTCCAGTGCCAGTGGAAAATAACCTGGTTTTGAGGTCAGAAAATTAGATTAATTTTAAACTTTTATAGCCACTGAGGTCAATAGCAGAAATTTTTAACATCAGAGGACTTAGATGCCTTGTGAGAGTTAGATTCAAGTTGTTAAAGTTTATCTGAGACTAAGAAGGCCTAAGATGAGGAACATGTCTTTGCTCAGTAAGGACAGTTACAGCTATCCTTAATTTTAAGCATGTGTTTAATTGCATTCCATAATAGGGATGGATTTAATACTAGGCTTAAGTACTTGCCTGACTTGGAGCTGTGGAATACGGTTGTTTGATTCTGCTAGCAGCTGATGTCAGTGATGGATCTCCCATTTGAATCCCTGGGATCTAAATTGCACTCAGGGATTCTGAACCTTTGGCTGTTGGAGTGAGTCGATACTTTTCGGCTCGTCCTGAGCTGCATCTACATGGAAGGGGGTAAGAAGGAAACAAAGGTGGCTACAGGCCATCTCATACCTCTTCCTGTTTTTGTATTGGCTGAGGATCAAACCAGGAATTCTTCAGCTTGAAAGTAGTATTTTTTGGATGTAGATGGGGAGTTCCTTCCTTCCAGAATTACAAACTGGAAAATTTACTGTTTTCCTGAAGAGAAGTCTAGGAAATCATTCCCAGAATGATTTCATGTCTTCCAATTGATATAGATAGGCAGGCAATCTATAGAATAAGCTTATGTGGGTGTGTTAAATTTGGACAGCAAGGTGAAATACAAGACATTTCTAAACTGTCCAGAAAAGAAAAAATGGTAACAGTAGAAACTTGTTTGAGTCAGAATAGAGGACACAAAATCACAGTAGTGACTAGGAAATATTTAAAAAATTCAATACAATTGGCTTTTAAACATCTTCATTAATGGTGTTCTTGCTACAGTTCTGTAATGGAAAAGGCTTTTAAAGACAGAGTGAAGTCCCTGTTCAAATCAACCTTTATGTAAAGGAGAGTCAAGCATCTGCAGGAAATTTCAATCTTGTGCACAGGACAAACTCCTCCATGAGGTCCTACAAATGTGTCTCAAAGCTTAAGTACAATTTCAGCTTCTTTAGGAAAAAAACATCCCCCCAAACTCCTCATGTTTGGCTTCTTATTGCTAGTTTCTACTTAGGTAAGAAAAGAGTACTTAACATTTCTGAAGTTTTATTTATATGGATACTAAAGAATAAAGCACAGGTTTTAGGCCTTAACTATTTACCCAGAAAAAAAGAGCTTTTCTTGAATTTTGGTGGTATTCTGGGACTCTGTGCTGCAGTCTCTGTGTAGGAAAATCAGTACTTTTCACACTGCCACTGCAAGAGTCTTGTCACAAGAGGGATGTGGGAATTGTGTACTTTGCCTGCTTTCTCACAAGACCTGACAGGTGAGACTTACTACAGCATGCAGAGAAGAAAAATCTTATCTCAGGAATAGTAAATATGGAGTATACTTTGTAAAGGAAAGGCCACAAAAATGTGCATGGCAGAAGCTTTTTGACCTGAAATGTATAAATGGAGAGTGCATGCTGGGGTTGTGCTATGTGCTGTGTTTTGCAAAGCAGCATTAAGCACAGACACCATTAAAAAGGTAAACACACCTAAAAGTAGGGGGTTTGGCATCCTCCAACAGTAAGTTTCTTCTGATAGGAATTCCAGAAATGACAGTATACACAAGAACTCAGAGCCTCCCATGAGAGTTGTAGCAGAAAAGAATTTTTCACTGGCAGAATGAACATACAGATAAACTGAAACTGTTCAGAATCACAGAATCACAGAACCATTACGGTTGGAAAGGACCCTAAAGATCATCTAGTCCAACCGATAGCCCTACACTACTCCTACCCCTAAATCATCCCCTGAAGAAACACATCTATCCTCTTCTTAAAAACCTCCAGGGACGGTGACTCCAGAAGAGCTTGAAGTGTACACACTGCTTGCTGAAGAATGCAAAGGAGCTGGGCTATAAGGGATGTCTTTTTCTCCTGCTTTATTTCTTTAATCCATTTATAGGGTGCCTGTCACCAGATGGAACAGCACCATACAAAAAACCTTTTTTGTTTCTGGTTTCTCTGCTGCATCTCTCTGGATGCACAGTTCTGAAAGCTTTGTATCTCTTTTGTGCTCACCAGTTTTAGTTTCTCCTGAAAATGCTGGGTTAGAGGCCCACAATTTCAAGTATGCAGCTATGTCCGAGTGCAGTGTGTGCAGAGTCCTACCCCCCTCCTCTCTTTATGCTATTCTCCAGCCTGTAAAAGTTCTGTGAACTCTTATCTGAAAGGTATCTTACTTTTTCCTTAGTTCAGGGCTCAAGCTGAGGGTTTGCTTTAATGCTCTTAATGGCAACCTAATCAAAAGCCCATGAAAAAGGACACAGAAGGAGCTTGATTGTAAATACTGGTTATTCTCAAGCAGATGGTCCAGTATCCCCCAGGCTTATTCTCAAATAGTGATTTGTTTTCCACATAATACAAAGGTTGGAAAAAGAAAAGACACCAGAAATGCAAAAACGTGTCAGATTCTCAAAATGACTGTGAAGAGGCCAGCTCAGAGGGACTCAGCATACAGTTCACATGAAACTTACTGGCTCTTAATTAAAAATCTCATTTCTCAGCAGCTTGGGGTAAAATACAATGCTGGAGTGTTGTGATTATCTTCACTTCTATTTTCAACTCTGGGGTGGATTCACTGTGCATTTCAGCTGGACTGGTTGCTGGACTGCCATGCAGGGCTTTGTCCACACTGCTGCTCCTTACACCTTGAATTTATGTTTATATATTGACATTATTCACTTGAGGAATGGTCTGATTTACTCTTGTGTGTGTGCAGCATTACTTGCTTGTTTCCCCTAAAGAGAAATGTATACAGCTCTTTGGAGAAAGAAAGAAGAATAATTTGTTGTAACTTAAATTAAGTTTAAGGTGTGTGACAGGTACCCAATTTTGAAATTGAAATGAGAGGCAAACCTAATCTGCAGATTTCTTCTGCAAACTAAACTCCAGATTTTAAAAGGGTCTACATGCCTCTGAATAAGACATGGGTAGAAGAGTAGAGACATGTCAGTTTCTCTGGGATAAACTCTAGGATACAAACCAACTTTGGAAGTAATAGTTTACTTAAGTCAAATCTCAGGAATGAGGTACATTTCTGAATGCTGTGGTGAGGGCAGAGGGCTGTATCATGGGGCAATATGGGCTGAAGTCTGATAGAGGCTCAAGCTAAAAGCTTAAATTTGAACCTTTCCGAACATTTTTGCATTCTGTGGAATTTGACTTTAAATCTTTTGACTTCAGTTCCATCTCAACTGTGCTGCTTCTGGCTTATTTTTAGCTCTGATTGGTCTGCAGGATTTTGGTGCCAGTGAGGGTAGTCTGGCTGAAAACCTCTAAGCCTTAGATTAAAACAGCTTGGCATCCTCACAACACCTCCTCAGCCCATCTGTATAGTAAGTATATATGCCTGAATGGCCATGGAAAGTACACTGTAAAGGAAAACTATGTCTGAGAATGATAGAC
The DNA here is from genome assembly GCA_013399015.1 of Galbula dea. Lineage (NCBI taxonomy): Eukaryota > Metazoa > Chordata > Aves > Piciformes > Galbulidae > Galbula > Galbula dea. Next base: position 447,076 of record VWZX01005630.1, read on the forward strand.
TTTAGCCAGAAAGCTGGGGTAAAATGGAAAAAAGACCCTTAAAACAAGACCTCATGCTAATTCCAAATGGAGTTTTTGAAGCAGCACAAAGCTTCTTCTGGAAACTTTAAAAACAGCCTGACTTTTTGGACCTTTGTGCACTCTGCAGATTTGTACTTTTTTAATGCAGTTTTATTCAGTAAAATACAATCTCAGGAGTTTAAAAGCACTGAACAACTGCTAAATTGTCTAGAATAAAATCTATGATTACACAGAAGTGTGTTTCTCTCCTCCGTCTTTCTAGACAAAATGGTGGGGGAAGCTTTTCCCTTCAGTGAAATAGCAGGTTCCAAAAAAATATATCTGGTTCCTATTACAGTAAAGGAAAAACTTGAGGTGTGCATTGGAAGTGCTAAGCCAGTGATTGAAATGTTAAAGTTGTTCCTAAAGACTGTTCCACATCATGAAGACATCATCTGTAAAGTAATACGGCACAATGATCTGTGAAGAGAGGAGGCTGAATTAACATTCAATATGGCTGAACCTTCCAAATGTCTCACGTTCAGGTCAGCTTCTATAGCACAACCTGTTTTAGTAGTCTTTAGTGAGCACTGATCCATATATATAGTGAAAAAAGAGTACAGGTGAAAGACAGTTTAACTGCTATGACTTATCTTCTGCCCTGCACCTTGGTGCACCTCTGCATCTAGTCACTGTGCCCGATGTCAGACTTAGCCTGTGGTTTATCTAAGGCTTTGGAGCTTTGAAAGAGCGCTTCTGGTACAGCAGCTCAACCAGAGCACAAGCAATGAAATGTCTGATTTGCCAACTTGCAAAACATCTTTTTAAAGGCAAATGTTTGAGGGAAATAAAACAGCACCTCCCACGGAGGTGGTACTGTGCCAGTAGGAAAATCACCTAAACAAAACTAAATGTCCAAAATCAGTCATTGGTTGGAATGACAACTTATCTGCAGGTATTGAGTTTCTCAGTGTTCAAACGATGCTGTAGGAATGATGATAGACCTTTGGCTTTCTGTAACATGGTAGCTGAAATTGCTTAACTGCTGAGCACCTTCTTTGGTTGTCACAGCTCTTTCTAGACCTTTCCCTTCACAATGAAGTGTTACAAGTTGTATATATATCTGCAACTTGAAGAAGTTTCAGGGAACATTTTTGGCAGAAGTTGGACACATATATTTTCTAATCTAATTGACAAATACATCCTTTTTTTCTTCAAGAGAAATATTTTGCCTCCATTTCATTTTTTTCCTTATTTTTAATTAACAATTGAATATTCATTCCTTCTTGTATTCCGAGATGCAGGTTGAATGAAAAGATGCTGCACAGATCTTTGTCAGTTGGTCCAGATGGAGTTAATGGGCTCACCTTTTTAGTAGCAAGACACACAAGAACATTGCTTTTTGTAGGTCTGGTAGCAGTTTTTAAAACTGTACTCTGAGCTTGCCTTACAGTGTAATCTTAGTGGGATGTTGAATTACTAATAAGGCTCACAACTGAAATGTTTTGGTGTGATTGGAAAAAGTACTTGTTTTGCTTCAATGTCATTACTTTGGTTTATGCTATCTGTGAAATGACAAAGGAATTTACAATACTTGGATGTTATAATAGCAGTTGGCAATATAAAAACTATGGTTTATTTCTCACAATAAATGTTTTGTTTGCATTTTAAAGGTGTTCCTCAACCAAATATAACATGGGTTAAGAAGAAAGACATTCGACAAATCAATTCTTTCATAGTTTTGAATGGCTCTTTATTACTGAAGAATGTTTCCTCTGAAGATGCAGGAACATACACTTGCAGAGCAACTAATGCTCTTGGAAAAGCTGAAGCTGCATCTGTTCTTCACTTAACTGGTAAGTGCTAAATAAGAATTCCTTACTGAAAACAGGAGTGAGCCACTTTGATTATGAGGTTTAACCAATAAAATAGTTGGGAGGATATTTAACACTTTGTTATGAACTTGGAATTTTTTATTACATGTGGCTTCCTGGGATCTGTTCTCCCTTCTGTTGCCTGTAGTAGTAAATCTAGGTACAGATGATCTGACTTGAGACTTCTTCAAAAGTTGTTCAATCTTCTTACTTCTGGGCAACAAATATCAGCCCTTAAATCAGCAGACACATGAGAAAACTAAATCCACTCCCATAATTACATTGTTCCAGTGCTTTTATCTAGAGAAACGGGGCAGGAATTCAGTGAAATGAAATCAAAGGTTGTTTTGTGTTTTTGTGGTTTGTGGCTGGTTGGTTTTGGAGGGGTTTTGTTTTGGTTTGTTTTTTTTTACATTATAGAGGTCAATAAAATGTAGAGACATGGAAAACAAATTCTGAATATGAACTGCTAACTCTCAGAATAGAAAGTGTAAAGAAAAATTCCATTTAAATGACTCCATTGTAAGTAGATTAATAATGTAATACAGTATAATACAATCATGCCTTGCCTTGCAAATAGCTCCAATAAATGGATCATTCAGCTCTAGAGATTAACTTTCTTACAGTTTTGCTGTATAAAGTACAATGCAGTTATACATGGCCGATCCTGCTACAAAGCTTCCTTTCTTAGACACACATGTAGAGCAGGTTATAGATGTTTGGATCTGTTGGTCAAAGACATAACAGGAGTTTCTGTGTGAGTATAGACTGAATCTCCCTTCTTGGTTTCAGTTTTCCTGGAGTACATCAAAACTTCAGAGAGGAATACTATTATAATGACTTGACTGGGAAGATTGCTCAAGAGGCCAAGCTTTGTTTCTATTCCTGGTCTTATGACTTGTGTTTAAATAAATCTTAACTGGATAGGAAAGGGCCAAGTTCTGCATTTTTTTTTGGCTGTGCAAAACGCCAATGAAATGGGAGAAATTGTGGTGTCGGGACTTATGGATTGCGCTGACACGAAGTTGTCAAAAGCATCATCACATCAGCTTTTTGCATTTCACTGCAGCAATTACTGCTTGACCTGAGGCTGTCCAGCAATGGAGCAAAATCTGTGCAGCCTTTCTAATAGAAGTTCCTAAGGACTGACAAGGCAACTAGCCTTTTGCCTGTATGGGGCTGGCCTCTCTGTGATTCTGTGGAGACAATTTTTGTCCCAGTATTTATGCAGACAAACAGAAGGCTCTATACAGTCATTGCAAACTAAGGAAAAATTATGAACTGATGTAAAATGACCCATGGAAGTTAGAATATAACAAACAATTTAAACCATCCTGAAGGGAGAATCTTAGATATTAAACACATTCATTAAAACTGAAACATTGACTAAATGGCAGGATCTGTATGTTACTGACAGATTGCCCAGATTTTTGGCAGTTATTCTGTCTGGTGTATGATAAAAAGGAGGGGTTGCTATAGTAATAGACCTCTGGTTCTGCATACATTATGCTATCTCACTGCATAAGGAGATTTTAAAAGATTTTCTTTTTTCTCTGTTGTAGCATTTTGTCATAATTCTATCTAATGGAATAGAAGAATTAGCCCTGTTCCACTTAGGCAATTATTTCTCTTAGAATTTCTGTATGTGAGTGACTGGTAATGAATTAATAAATAATATTGTCATGAGAAACAGGAAATACATCATACATCCTGCAAATCTTGGTTTTATACTAAATGTTACAAGCTTTTTTTTCTAATAAATAAAATTCAATAAATTTGATTTAGAAACTTGCATAAGCAATACAAATAATTTGTGTTTTGCTGCTTCCATATTTGAAGTATGTTCGTTAGATCGACAATTTAACTGAACAAAGTTATCCTAATGAATTCCAAAGCCCTATTATCCTTCTGCTTCATAACTAGCATGCTGGATATTTTTATACAGGTTTCTTTTGCATCTTGATTCAGTTTTTGCTAAAAAGAGATCTTGTGTATTATGTTACAGAACAAAGATTTACAGAGAATAACACTCTGTCATCAAAGGGAAGCAGAAGAAAGCGTGTCCTAATGGCATCTGGAATTGGTACAAACATCACTGTGGTACCTGGAGATCCACTAAGAATAGGTATGTTGTCTTTTTTGTTTTGTCATTTACATTACATTGTTCATTCAATTCCTTAAAATGGAGGGGGCTGCATGGAGAAAATTAGTGTAATTCTTAAGAATCCAGGTCTGGTGACCTCCTAACCATATCTCAGCTTTCTGATACCAGATAGGGAGCCTCAGAGTAAGGCACATAATTATTTCTTGATTCAGGTTTTCAAAAAATGTTTCTAAATGGTGACTCTTTAGGCATTGTCTAGATGACTTACCATGAAAATGATGCTGCGTAATTTCTCTTTGACCTTCACTTGAAAAAGATGGGAGGAGATTCAACTGGACTCCAGAACCTTTCTTTAATTTGTCTGTCTAAATGAATATTTCTGTTTCCATTCCTTGTGCCTGGAGAGTGAAAAAGTAACAATTCACTTAATGTGCTTTTGACTCCTTTCAAAAACAGATAGAAACTCTTTCATTACAAACCTATTTGCATATTGTAGAGTCTAGGATGAAATCTTCATGCCATTTAAATAGTTATTCCCCATCCTCCTTTGTTTGCATAGAAGACAAGTTTGTAAGAACTTACTGAAAGGGAAATGTAAAGAGCTATGGTAATTACACAGAAGCTTACACAGCAGATAACCTTCCAGGGGCAGCCTGGGTTTTTGGGCCATAGCTTGGATTTCAATGAGTTTATGCATACTCTTTTTTTAAAGACTGGTAATCTCTTTTGTGTAGAATCACAATCATACCTAGTTATTCACAGACATTTCAGTGTGTTGAGAAAACCCTGATAAAAATGCTGTTGATTTTTAGGTTGCCCAGTGCTGCCCAGCTACAGAAACACAGTTCGCTGGCTTTTCAGAGATAGGCCAGTCGAAGAAGTTAAGACCTTGGAATACCGAACCCTGGTTGGGGGTCGTATCCTAGAGGTGAACACCAGTGCTGGTCAGTTTGCTGGACACTTCCAATGCTGGACATCAACTAGTGCAAAACCAATGTCAGTTTGGGTAAATGTCAAGAAGGAAGGTTTGTTGAAAATCATATGACAAATTCTTAAATTTTAAAGTGTTTTCTTTCACTCTGTGAAGACTTTCCTGAAACCTAACTTGCTTACATACAAAGGAAATTATTAATAAATGTGTTTAACTTCACATATGTGAGTATTCCCATTTAAGTCAATAGACAATTGCCATACTTATAGTTGGATATGGGAAAGAACATATATACAAATGTCACATAGGGGTTCTCATTTCTTACCTGTGCAGCTGAGAGAATGTTGCCTGATTCAGTGTCTTGTTGCTTGTCTCATCAATTTGAGTGTTTTCAGGGCTCTTTTGTAAGGTTTTCCAGTGTAATGCACTTGCCTAACACTATGTTTCTATTAGTAGGTTATCAAAAGTGCAACTGTGCATTAGAGATGAATTTGACAAGGAACTTACGTATACACCAGCAGGACAATAGGCTGTATCTGCAAGCATTTTGTAAAGTTTAAAATATTTAAAATGCTTTAGAAATTCATCACATTATAATTGGGCTTAAAATGGAAAGCTGAAAACTTTGATCCTATGAAGAGTTTGGCAGCAAAGCACCAAACTCCATTTGACAGTTGTTTTTTTAAAAAAAAATAGTTTCTAACCAGTTAATACCCAGGGAATGCAAATCAGGTTTAAAAACAAGTATCTGTTGAATGTTTTTATATGTGATTTATCTATTACACATATCAATATGTTTAGGCTTACTGTTTATGTGCAAAGGGCTCAAGCAGTAAGATCAGATCTTTCAAATCCCCTACTCTGTGTATAAATGTGTCCTTGGTAACTGCCACTGGATTACTTTTAAGGATGAGAATGGCTCTAGTATTCATGGGGTTGCACAGTCAGTTGCATTTATGAAATAATTTTACTGAACTATATCTGTGATCAAAATCTTTATTTTTAAAATCAAAAATTAAATAAAAATATGAATGAACTGAATCAGAATATACCATAATAGAGTTTATCAAAATATATACAGGCATTGGTCCTAACACAGATCCTGTTAAAAGTTATGATTTCTGAACAAGTTTGGCCAGGTTTTGAAGTATCCACCTGTAGTCTTTAGCTGGACTGCGTTCTGGTTGCCCAATAACCTTTCTAGTCAGGCTGGTCAGTATTTTGGGGAGATTCCACTTTCCAGTCATGAGCTTTAATTCTGATTCTTCTGAAAATGCCTCATCACTGAAATACCCATGCATCTCTAGGAGTGCAAAATCTCCTTTGGTGGTTTTTGCACAGTAGGCATATTGAGGGCACTTCTGAGCAGTATCATCCTAGTTAAACAAACAATACAGTCTCTCTATTATAGTTACAGTCAGTAAATTTTAACTATTTCTACTTTGAAAAAGGCCCTTTTGTGTTATTTTAGGAAACCCAGAAGTAATAAGGAAGCATTGAAAAACAATAAGTTAAAGAATTCATTATGTGCAGGAAGAGTGAGCCTGTGGACACAGCTGGTAGCTATCAATTATTCTTGGTTATTACAGAAAAATCTAACTCCTTCTGTGATCACATAAAAATCTGTCAACATTACACAGTACTTCATCTTTTACCAAGTGTCAAAAAAAAATTGTGGGGGAAAGGGTAAGTGTAGAATTGTGACTAAATACAAAGGTAGTAATTGTTAGAGGTGATTGGGTTTTAATAGAAAATGCCCTTTTAAACAAATTCCTTTTTCAACTTGCCAGATGCCTTGGTGCATATTATTTATGCATTAAATACTTTTCTGTATTATAGTACAGAATTCTATTAAATCCTGAAATAGTGAAGTGTCTGGAGTAAGATGAGTTTTCTTCAGAGTAACCTAAACATCAGGAAACCTAGAAAGACTGATTTACAGTTTCCTTTTTTAATGCTCATTGTACAAAAATGCTATGAAATTTTTGAAAGAAGTTCATCAGTTCCTACTTTGAGCCAGGTTCTGCTCTTCATATGTACATATGCTGATCCCTTTTGTCTTCTAGACAGCTTCATGCTCATATTTAAGGGCTGAACATGACAGGAAGCTGAGTAGGACTAAATTCTACTTTGGTTTATTATCCTTTTTCACGATGCTGAAATGTTTGCTTTTCTGTGGAGGATGTGGTATCTCTTTAGCTTACAGAATATGCTGCCAAAATGACACAGAATATATAGTGCCTGTCTCACGCTACTTTGATTGTGTTTCTTAGATTATAAATGGGAATATGCTGAGTGGAGGCCTTGCTCTGCTAGCTGTGGGAACTCAGGAACCCAATCCAGAAGGCTACGTTGTGTGACTGCAGAGAAACAGGAAGTAAATGAATCACTATGCGAAGAGCTGCAAAAGCCAACAATTATTTACCAGTTATGCAACAGAGATGACTGCCCTGCCAGGTAAACTCCCTTCTACTGTACATTTCCAAGAGTGTATCAAAATGCACTCACAGCCTCCTGGAACTGTGTCTGTGTTTGTAACCTGAGTCTGAAATGTGGGGTTTATATCATCATGCATCCTAAAGCATGAGAGATGTGAAAATGTGTCACAAGCAAGTAGGGAAACACTTGATTCAGCTGAATAAATGAGATCTGTGCAAATCTCTGTGGTGCTGCAGCAAATGTTGCTTCTACCACCACTCTAACACCTCAAAAACTAAGCTGGAGGTCTCTCTGAGACATTGTGATGTACTAGTTTTAAGGAATCTGTGCCAACGCACAGAGAGGAAAACTTATGTTTAGAGCAGCCAGGATACTATGCTCATCTCCAGCTGAGCCAGAGGAGCTCCGAGTAGGGTGTTTACTGTGGAATGCCGCATTTGTCTGTAGTGCCCCTCACCACAGTGTCATGCTCCTTGCATGTTATTGCCTGCCAATTTTCTCCCTGGATCAACTGGGATACCTTGTGATCTTGGGGCAGAAAATTTTTATATCACAGGCAAATATATTGCAACATCTGATTCCAATAGCCAAAACATTACCTCCAGTCTTTTTGAGTTGCACTGAGCATTTCAGCTCAACAAGGCATTTCTCTAGTTTTTTAGCAAGAAGTCCCACAGGAGTCCTCAAAACAAGTTCCTTCTGTTGCATAAAAGTATTGGCCATCACTGTCAGCAGCATAAAATCTGAGAGGGATGAAAATTCATGCACACATTTTTGAGTTGTCCCTCACAAAAATGTTCAAAAAGAAGTGTCAAGACCTTAACTGACATTGTGGGAGTGCATCTTGCCAATATGTTCTAAACTCTGTTCTAAATCCACAGAAAATAACAACAGATAAATATACGGAAGAATTTGTTTGTATTTCATTATTAGCAGACAGAAAACCAGAACATCTTAAATTGTGTGAACTCCAGCCAGCCTGTGGAAACTTTTTGCCTGTGGAAAAATACTCAAATGGAACTAACAGGTTGAAACACACAGACACAGTTGCAGGTTGCCCTCTTAAAGTCTAGTTAAAGTCTTGTCATTTAGAGCAGACGACAGAGAGTTAGGAGGATACTAGAGAGCCTGAGCAAGGTCATGCCTTTTCAGTGGCCTGTAGTGCTTGACTTAACAATCTGACTATCACTGGACCCAGACTATTTACTACGAAAACCAGTTTGTATGATGCTTTCATAGTTGCTATAATTTTTTCTCTGCATCCTGTAGATGGGTAACTAGTGCATGGTCTGAGTGCTCTGCATCTTGTGGCAATGGATTTCGCTACCGACAAATAACTTGTCAACAAGTACAAGCCAGTGGCAGAGTGCTGACACTCCTATCAGATGCTTGTATACACAGAGATCGTCCTGTGGGAAGGAAACCCTGTAGGGGTCATTTATGTACAGTGGGGATGGCACAGACCAAAGGGCAGGTAAGTTACAGACTTTGGGAACTCCTTGTATTCTACACCTGTTTCATACCATTGTCTGAAGGTCTGTTCTCCTGCTCAGAGGAAGAGCTACATAGCATGATCTTTCAAGGTCCTTTCCAACTCCTAGTATTCTATGATTCTATGATTACTAGAAATTACCTTTCAGACCAGGGAATTACAGATTTTTTTTTTTTTTTCATTTTATGATGTCTGATTATTTTCAGCATATTTTATAAGTTAATCCATTACTGTGTATTCTTTTTTAAGCTAGTATATTGCTTTTATTGCAGTCTTCTAAGAACAGTTTGTATAGCTGTACTTGTGAAGTCCCCAATATGAACGTCCTTCAAAAGCAGTTGCCACAATATTTAAGACACAGAACTCTGCTTTCTTATATGTTCTGTTTCTTCCTTTGTACATCAAACTTGTGTTCATGTTAATTTGATTTTTATAATTATTAACACAGTATTTACTATTCAATAAGCTGAGTAATGAATTAAGAGAATTACTGTTGCTGTATTTGTGATACAGGTATTATCAAGGCAAGGTTGTGGTTGTCAGAGCTACAGAAAGAATGTTGCAACACTAGAAATGTGAAATCATGAGAGTGTAGACAATGGATTTAGCTTTATGAATAGGTAGGAATGTCAGTGTCTTCACAAAGTCACACACAAAGAATCCAAAATATCTGCATCAATGTGTGTTAGGGTTGAAGAAGAAATACAGATCAAGAATTATGACTGAGTTCTGTAACTGGGCAACTGCCTAGAAGGGTAAATCTTTTGTTATTAACTTCATTGTTTCTTTTTCTTTCCCCTCACCCTTTTTTTCTCACTTTTTAGTGCGCTGGTCGCTGTGTAGGCCGCCCTATAGGTTTACAGCATCGTCACTTTATATGTCAACTTCATAATGGATCTTCGGTGCCAAACTCTTCTTGTGATGAAAGAAAGAGGTATACAGTTTGAAACAGTATAAGTTAAATTCCTTAGATGATCAAATTACAGATACAGGATTGTCAGCGCAGTATATAAATGTGCAAATTTTTATTTATAAAACACAAGGAGAGGATGTAGTGACAGTCATCCCTTTGTATACACTGGATGAATTCAGGACCCCAAGGAGGGTAATCTGTTTGATCAGTGTCCTCCACTGTGCTAACAGCAGAGGTAGAAATAGAGTGAGAGAATCTTGATTCTCAAAAAGAAAGTAGGTCTGCCATAACTTTTTTTATTACTGATGAACTAGGTCTCTTCTAATATTGCTTTTGATTCTGGTCTACTGCTGCCCAAATTTTATGAAATAGGATTTTTCCTTATTTTGTGGACCATGTAAATTGGTTTGCTAATTTGTGATTACTGAAGTAAGGTGTACATTTCCACATAAAGCTATCTCATTCTGCCTCTTAGTATGCCTCTTACTGCTGCGGTATGTATGAGGTACATAAAAACTGAACAGTTTAGAAGCTGTGACTTCTTACTTCAAGGTACACATTCTTTATTAGAACTCTGTCAATTTAGTTTACTGTCTTGAAACAACTCCTTTCAATATGAAAAGTACATGCATTACACCTCCATAAAATTTTAATCATCAGATTTGCTTGGGGCTGTGCTACAGCACGTGGATGGATGGTATTCTTTATAACACCATAAGCTCAATAAGACTGAATTTGAGACAAAACTCAACATGAGGATCTGTCGGCAAAAAAATTTGTTTCAGACAAAATGTGTACGTAGGGCAATGAAGAGCAGGGAGTAAACAGGTAACTAAGTACATGAGAATTGTTACCATGATTCTAGATTACTGAACCCAGCTCTTCATATTCCTTGCTGTAGAAATGCTTCTGAATTGTGAGCATTTTAAAGCATTTCTGATGCACACACAATGAAAATTTGGCTCCACTGAAGTACACAGTGAAACTTCCATTTATTATTAAGAGCCAGGATTTCACTTTGGCAACTTAAAATGTTTGAAGGGGCTTAGTGTCAGCATAGAAATACCGTGTTCAGGAGAGAGGTTTTGCGTGAAGAACTTGCAGCATCCAGTACACAGCATTTCAAGGTCAGTTAAGTTTTCCCAAGGCTAAAACATTTTTTCTCATCCAGGATTAAGGAACTGGTGTAAAGAAATAGCCTTGTCTTTTGTTTCCTCATGAGGAAGACATGATGAACAGGCATAAAATTAAATACAGGATATTCAACTTAAATATAAGAAACAAACTTTTTTACCGTGAAAGTTCTCAGACACTGGAACAGGTTACTCAGAAAGGTTGTGTAGTCTCCGTTCTTGGAGATACTAAAAACACAAATGGTCTTGATCAACCTGATCTAGTTCACTGTGCTATGAGCAGGGGATGTGGGCAAATCAGCCTCCAGATGTCCCTTCTAACATCGGTTCTATGATTCTGTGAATAAGAGTTTAGCACAAAAATAAACATTTGACTGCCATTTATTTTCTTCCACAGGTCTCCTGTCAGAAGAAACTGTTCTTCAGAGGCATGTGATGTCTATTGGTGGACAGGCCCTTGGAGGCCTTGCAGTGTGGACTGTGGGAGTGGATTTCAGTCAAGACAAGTGTATTGTGTACACAGGAAGAATAACAAACCTGTGGCTGATCAGTATTGTGGATGGCGGAAGAGACCAGTGACCTGGCAACACTGCAATGTCACTTCCTGTGGCAGTATGTAAAATGCTTATTTATATATGAGCATAGTAATAGTTTGTAGCAGTAATATTAGAAAGTGACTCACAGTTGTACACTAATGATTCTGCAGTCATTTGATTGTACGTCAGAGGTAAAGCTACAGTCTCCAAGGAGTGCTTCATAATCCTGGGGTTATTTTTCTTGGAGTAGGCCAGTTTGATATTAAAGCCTCAAAAGCACTTCTAGAAACAGGATATTTAGGAAGTTGTTTTCTGCAGACTTCTCTATGTGACTGTGCCAGTTATGATTCATAAGCCTCTGAGCAAGCTGTTAAATCCTGAAAGATGGGGTAGCTTTCTGCAAAAGGCATTAGGTAAATGCAGTGAGGTCACACCTCTTATTTGTGACCTAGTTTATCCTTGAATCCACTATTCCCAGAAAAGCAAAGTAAAATAATTACAAAGCTACCAGGAATCCATCAGTTGTTTACAGTTATGATAAGTTTTTTTATCTTTTGTCCATTATAAAGCCTTTTAATATTTAAAAATATTTTTCAGAAGGCGAATGCAAGGATACAACTCACTACTGTACATTTGTAAAGCAACTAAAGTTATGCTTGATAGACACCTACAAACAAAGATGTTGTCAATCATGTCAAGAAATGTAACTCTTCTGTGGAAAGTTCATGATGCTGAAGTGAAGAGATGAGAAGAGAGGTTCATTAAACTAGCCTGCTCAAAGTACACACTTGTAAATAAGACATTAGTCATAACAGTTAAACTGAAACATGGGACTAATGAAAAAACAGTATTGCAAATTGATATGCTGGACAGGGTATTTTTTCTGGGAATTTTTATTATCCACTCTTTGCAATGGAACTTCTAATGTTTTAAACATTTTCATGTCTGGATAAGGAAGATATCATGGCATATTATCTGTAAAATTTTACAGGCCATCACATTATAATATTATCAGGGGAAAAAAAGCACTCTCTAAAAGCACCAGGTAGTGCTTACTGTCCTTAACTTATGAGAAAAACAAAGCCACAAAGTCCTGAATTTTGGAATGCAGCAACTATTTACCCCTAGATTTTGTTTTAATTGTTTCATGAAATCTAACACAGTTTTTCAATTTATAGAAGCTGTGGTATGCAGCTGTTTAATTTTTGGCAGAGACTTCAGTTTCATAAACAGCTTAAGGGTCAAGCTCCCAGGATATGTTTTTCTGATACTAGCTGTCAGATGGATACACAGAAGAATTTTTCTTGCTAATATATGTAAGTAGGCAGTAAAAGGCACTGTAGATGCTAGTGCAGTTACCAAAACTGCATTAGATTTCTTCTGAGTGAATGAGGTGTCACTTTCCATTGTTCATATTCTTCTGCTGCGGTCACTGAAGTATAATCCACGTTCTGCCATGATTAGGTTTTTCTACTGATTTCAAATTAGACACAAAGCTTCCTTGTGAGAGCTGTGAATGAAACATTTGTGAGCACAATTCACTTGCACATCAAGTCAAATGTGGAGTCAATAACTGGTCAAAAACGGCCTTCAATAAATATTTCCCCCCCTCCCATAAATGGACAAATTGCCCAAGGAAGAATTAATAATGATGAAGATAGACAAGTGCAAGAAATCTATTCTGAGTTTTCCATCAAGATGACTTTTCATCATGACCTTAACCATATGAGTCTTTTCCAAGTTGACAAAATCTGACTATGGTGTTCCTGGGTAAATTATTTTCCGTATTGTAGATCGTCTCATTAGGGCTGTAAGCAGAAAGAACACCACAAGAGGCAGCAGACAGATTTTTTGTTCTTCTTTTGTAGTTTCCAAACTAAGGCACATATTGGAGGCCTGAATGACTTGGATCTTGTGTTACATTACTGAACAACATTACATGCTAATTAGTGGATATGCTGTAAGAACAGATTTAGAAACAGCATTCCTGCACAATGGGTTTGCATCACTGAAAATTAGATTAGCACTACTGTATAGAAAATGTTTAATGTGGACTATTATGTCCAAGGCTAACTGCAAGGAGAGGATATTCCTGATCATTACCTTTTTAATCAGCAATGGGTCTTGATTGTTTAAGGATTTTTTTAAATTAAAAGAAAACATTTGTAAGATACATTTGTAGATATTTATTGTCTGGTTTAAAAGTGCAATATTTTGTTTTGTACAGTGTTTAATAAAGATTTTTGGACATATATTTTTTCTTATTACCAAATTTTTTTCATATTTTTCCTTTATATTTAAAGTCTTCAAATATAAACGTAGCACATAAGACATAGCATTTTTCTGTTGCTTTAATTTTGCCTTTAGATAAGTATGCATGCTCTTCAGAAGCAATGCTGTAAATGTTTGTTGTTGCAATTGGCATGACATTCCTCTGTAGATCGTTTTATTGCTACTCCAGTAACTGAAGATTTTAGCTTTCTTGAATGTAGTTTTGATATTTCTGAAATAAAGTCTAGTTTGATTATTCAACACTGTGATTACTCAGAGATTGTTTATTATTGTAATTTTTCATGGTAGCTATGCTTTCATTCCAAGTGTTACTTTATCAACCTACTATGTCCATAATTCTGGGATTTTTTTCAAAACTAAGATTGTTTTTTATTTTTCACAGATTCTCAGCTTCATTACAGTCTGCTTTGCACACAGTAGACTGTGGCTCTTTCAACTGTAATATAATAAAGGATTCACTAGTAAACTTCAGGGAAAAAATTAAGGGCAAAATGAAAAGGAATATGTCCCGTCCACCCTAAAAAAAGTGTTCAAACACATCTGCAGAGGAACTCTGAAATCTATTTGAATATGCCCTCTGTTTCCTCCACTTCCTCCACTTTTTTTGTATTGTGCTGGTAAGTGTCAGCAAATGACTTTCTGTAACTTAAGGGAGAGAAGTGATTAAGAACTGAAAAAAGCAGCTGTGAAAAATACAAAAAAGCATTTGGGCTCACCTACAGACCCGGAGGAGAAGCCATTCTCAGCAGAACATGCAGGCACACATTATTTCATGGATTCAGATTGTATTTCACAATGTTTTATTCCTCCCTAGAAAAGAGAGCTGGAGGATATTAGGAGCTTTGGTAAACTTTTTCATGAGGTACCAAGATTTTGTATAGGAGAGGGACTTGGGCAGGTGGAACTGTATGAAGTTTTGACTTTGTTTCCTCAGTTGTGGCCAGGCAGAGAATGACTCAAGTTTCATAAAGAAAAGGTGTTTGTAGTTTGTTTTCTTCTGTGTTACAGACCAGTGACGATGAATTGGACTTTCTCCTGTCCTGCTTTTAGGATATCTCAGCATTACATTGCCCTTGTTCATTCCCAATCCAAAACATGGCTTTACCAGCTGGGGAAGTGAATAACCTCCAGAGAGGAAAGTTTAATTGAATTGTCATTTAATTAACAGAGATAGTCATGTTACAAGAATACAGTACAAAGACAAAAATAACCTAAAAGTAACCGATGCTTTAAAAATATCCGGAGCTCTCTCATGCACTGCTTTTTTGCATAGCTAATAGACTCAGTTTAGCTTTCTTCCCTGTATCCAGTCACTGCTTTCAATATCTTTCTGTCACTGGTCTTAGTGCTCTTATTGGTGACTTGGTTTATGAAGTATGAGCACACAATTCTTCAGAACCCAAAGGACTGCCCTGTACCAACGCGTACAAGATATGCAATACTGATTAAAAAATCATACTGGAGTACTCTGATAGGATATGGTAATACTGTAAAGTATAGGATAATTTATTGGGACGTGCTTAAATCATGAACAGTTCATCTAGACTTCTCAAAATCAGGTAAAAATATACAGAGAAAGTACTAACTACCTGATACAGAAGCATAATCCTTGCATGTACAATTTCTATAAAAATTTTGTTTTCTCTGTATTTGTAACAGGTAATTTTTTTAAGAGCAGACAGGCTGTAGCCAGCCTGTCTAGAGATTTCTACATCTTGCTTGGTATTTCTTTTTTTAACTGAGTTCACACTATTTTTTGCTATCTGTACATACACCTTTAGAGTTTTCTGCCATTTCCCCCTTCAGATTGCCTCTGCAGTGATCTTTTGCAGTGATAAAAGGCTGCTTAGCTTTAAAAATCAGATAGAATGAAAAACTGCAGTGGATGGATATTAACTTTTTGAGCCTGATTGTCTCTTTTTAATCACTGTTTACCTTAGAAACTAAATATACAATCATCTGTGAAATCTCTTTATGAAGTTTGATTGAACTTGCACACTAGCCTTAAAAATTACTCTGGGAGGAAACACAGTGTGTCAGTGTGTCCAAAGCCTTGCATCAGCTTTGTTTCTTTTGGAAGTAAGATTGAAAACCACTATCAGGGAAATGAGAAAATGGAGTCTAATGACCTGCTTTGTATGTGTGAATAATTTCAAGTGGACAGAAATAGAGCAAGGTTACTTCTTGTTAACAGCTATCAGGAATTAGTGTGACCTTTATACTCTCCTCAGAATGAAGGAAAAGTAATGATGACTAAAGCTAAACCCAGGTTTTTAGAAATGCCTAGGTGTCATGGGATGCTATGTTAGGATTTCAGCAGCAAGACATAAAGAAAAAAGATTGCTCAAAGTCTTGATGAAATGTAAAACAGGACTAATGAGCTAATTATTTAGATTATTATAGCATGACTTGCTTAATATGAAAAAGAAGTAATGATCAAAAGACACTTGTTATTTTGCAAATACAATCATTTGATTTGCAGAAAATCTGAGAGAATTAAATGTGCAATACATATGCTTGAGATGGAGCATAATGAAATCTAGGAAGTCACGGAAACTAGAATGCATCATCAAAACAAGAATAGATGCCATGTAAGATGCATTATTCCTACAAATATTGCCAAATCTTTACTAAACTTGTAATAAATTTCTGGTTTCACCTTGATTTTCTTCAAGCTATTAGTTTACATTCTTTTAAAAGCAGAATTTGCATTATTTAATTTGCTTTCAATGTTATTTAAGGAAAAAACGAACAAGTAGGATTCCAGTTATTTCACTAGGATGCTTCAAATATTACACGTAAGTATTATGACATAACAGCTACTTCCTTTGGAACAGGATTATTATTTAACTCAGAAATCTCTGGAGTAAGCTGGCGGAAGAATTTGTGACCATGAGAATCTGTCTTCACATAGACATAACCTGGAGGAGATGGATAATTTGCTGGGCAGATTTCTTGCTTCTTTGGAGTATATTCTGTGCGATACATAGTTTCATCTTGAAAAGGAGCTGAATTGGGAACTACAGCATGTAGGGGTTTGAAACTTTGAGCAGGAATGATCTGATGTGGTATGTAGTGAGATTTGAATGTAGTTAAATCATAAAATTTTCCTGTGGGTTTTGGAATTTCCTGTTGTTTCTTAGTAATCTCTTGCCGACAGCTTCCCCAAGCTTTAAAGTCATCTTTTGTAGTAGTATTACCCTGAAAAGGGGCACTGGTCCTTCTTTGATTAGAAACTGGTCTTATAGGGACAGCAGGAGAGATATTGTGTTTAATATAATCAAGGTGGCTTGTGGAGTTAAAATCTATGTTCCCTGGGGGTGGAACATACTCTTTTGTTTTGCGGACCTCAGGCAAGGAGACCAACCATGGCTGAAAACGATCCTGGAATTCAGTGACTCCGTTAAAATGAGCACTGGATCCGACTTTTGCATGTTCAGGCTTGCAGCTTTTTGCAAGTTGCCCAGGTAGCCCTTTAAAATCATTCCGGTGGGTTGTGAGATCCTCAAAGGGTTGGTTGTTTGGCTTGTATTCTTCTTTTGGTCTTATGAATTTTGGTTCCAGTTGATGAGCAATATAAGAAGTGCGATGGCTAGTAGCACCATCAAAAGGCACGTCTGAAAGTTTGGCTGTACAAGGAGGTTTAAAACTTTGTCTGGGATTCAGTTCCCTAGGAATAAAGTCATCTTGAAAGGTGGTAGAATTTCCAAACTTCTCTGTAGGTGGGTGGTATATATGCTCCACCTTACTAGGTTCTCGTCTTTGAACTTCCCATGACCTGTCGTCATCTTTAAGGCAAAAACAAAACTTCACCATACAAGTGTTATTACTTAAGACCATTCTTTTAAAATTAATCCAAATTCTTCTGGTATTAAATCTTGCAAAACACATAGAATGGATGTGTGAATGATAATGCTATCTATATATTTGTGACATGACAAAATTGCCTTCTATTATTGGTGATTAAAAACAGACAAAATAATTGTATGATTCCCCATTTTGACTATTTCCTCAAGGAAAAAGAAAATGTTGCATGTACACATTTAGCCAATTACAGGTTTTATGTACAATACAACACTGCAAGGAGCCCTGTAGGTCAATGGCTCGCGTTCGTTACTGATTAGGAGAATTCTCTCTCTTAGTTTCTACATCAATATTTCATTATCTTAAAGCTTGTCAGGATTTATTTTTCCTTTGCTTCCAGGGTTGTTTACTAACAGACTGTTCTACTGTAGTTACAAAACTTAGTGTCAAGTCTATACCTCTTCACAGGCAGCTGAAATTGATTTGTTGTCCTGAATCACTGTGTTTACTTCAGCTTCAGTGTTTTATCACTGCTTGATCCTTAGTCCCTGTTGAACTGCTAACATACATTTTTAAATGAAGCCATTGCATGCTAATTGTATGCTGAGACTAGGCTAAATTATTATTTGCTGACTTAAATGTAGGCTAAATAGAAATATTTCTATTTCCTTAAATTATTTATAATTAATAAATATAAATAGAATGTATTTATTAAAATGCATTTCTACCTAGCATAGGCCTAAACCTGAAGAAGCTAATGAAATGCAAAATCAGGTTTTTTGAAGAGCCTTTTGTCCGAGATTTTATTCTACCAACTCTTTCTGTCACTATACTCTCTCTTCTGCTCATTTTACACCAAGCATTCTAACCTCCTGTTTTAATAGCTATATTTGATTTTCATTATTTCAACTACCTTTTTGATGCCACTGACCCTCATAATCAGGAACATTTTGATTTTCTTTACTAAATAGGATACCATAATTTATTTCTAATTACTTTTACCTGCTACAATGCAGTACATATAACAAATTCAGTAACACATAATATATATAAAATTTTCTACTGGTATAAAGAATATTCAGGTCACTTGCCAGAATAACTTAACAGGAGATTTAACGCCTTTGTGCTGACCATTGCAATGGAATGATTTATGTCAAAATAGATCATTACTAGGATGATATGCAAGGCATAAGGTACACAACAAAATATAAACTCTTGACCTAATCTGTGGAAAAAAGCGTTACATGAGCTAAAACGATCTGAAAGATATATTGGCATTTTAACTACTGCCAGCTTTTGCCTGAGATGGCCTAGCTCAGTATGTGTTAGAATTTGTTAGCCAAGAAAATTTTAGGTAAGGCTTTTTGTATATGTAACCTCTAATCTAAACAACTGGAGTATTGAACATCCTAAGGCATTATCTCCTGCTTTCTTTTATGGCTCAAATGAAGAAATCCAGTTTCTAATACAGAATAATACTATTTTAATCTTGGTTATTTCTCTTTCTAAAGGTAGCATATATTATTACCTTGATAAGTTGGTATGGTATCCAATTTTCCTCCTGTAGTGTGTTTTCTCTCTAGAGGTCTTACTAATGTCACTGGGTGTATTTTATAAGCATTATAATCTTTCTGGTATGTGGTTCCCAGTTCTATCTTTCCTGTCTTTGGTTTATATTCTTCTTGTACCTTAAAAGGTCGCTTCACAATATCATATGGTAAATAATCAGATCTGAGTTGGGGAAAAATGAAACAGTGGTTAAAAAACTTTTTTTTCTGGTGGAGTCACTTTTATCACTTTTCCAATATATGGAAAAACAATAACTTATGTTTACTCTGTAAAATCAATCTGATGCATTATGTTAGAGGAAAGAAAACCATAGCACATAGATTTAGTGTCTCTGATGCATCATATAGACTTTAGTTAAAGGTAGATAGTGAAGCAACTTTTTCAATACTCCAAGTATTATTCTTTAAAATATCTGAAATGGGATTAAAAAAAGTTTCTGTAATTTTAAAAAGAAATGATCCATAAAGCAGAAGCAAAGACCAAACTACTATGAGTGGCAGCATTTACTAATTGCCTGAAGAGTGTGGAATATAATCAGAAATAGCATTTCACTGTTTTCCTATAGGCCCATTACATTAAAAGGGTGTATATTACATATGTAGGTGTTTAAACAGTATATGCAGTATACAACCAGTTTTGCAGAATGGCATTTGGCCTTTCAATGTATGTCCCTTCTGTGAGGTTTTTTTGGTTGTTTGGGTTTTTTTTCAACTTTTCACCTGTTGGCCTTTTAGCTTAAAAGAAAAACAATAATGGAGAAACTAAAGGTCTACGCTCCTGTCACATTATTAATAATGAATGGGTGATGTCTTTTTCTAACTCTTTCAAGGATGCTCTTTAATTTTGTAAACTTAACATCAGTCTGTGGACTGGCAAGACAGACCTAATGACTCCTTTACAATTGGCTTTCTTCAAACTCCAAATAATTTAGAACTGTCTGAATTAAAAAAAAATCCAACAAAAAATATTCCTTTTTCTTAAGGTTTCATTTTCCCACTATCTGATTCCACACATGTATTGCCGAAAGTTCCTCAGTTTGCCAGCTTTTTCAGGCTCAATGAGACCTAGATTTCCAGAATAGGCTGAAAACTAGGACAAAAACTTTAGATTATCTTTACAGGTTAAAGGATGCTGTAAAGAATTCAAACCCTGTTGTATGTGTGTTTCACTATTTTCTTATGACTTTGTTGTGCTAACTGTATTTCTACACTCAAAATTTATACTTCTAAATATGCTAGAAGTGTAAAGGATTAAGTGATAGCATTTGGAAAGTGATTGCAATACAATGTTCAGTCCCCCCCCTTAAAAGAGAAAGAATGAGAAACTTTATAAAGCAATTGTAAAAGACACTGCTTCAAAATGTTTACTTAAATGTTGTAATTCCTTCCATTTTCCCACGATGCACTTGGTATTCTTGTTTCGGCTTAAGGCTCTGGGGAGGAGAAATGTTGCTGTACTTGGGATACTTTTCCACATATTCTGTTGTGAGGCATGGCTGTTGTCCACTGTCATAGATCCTTGTGGGTTTATGAGGGCAGCGATGGCGCCTGAGTAAAACACATCAGATGAGATCATTTTGTATAGTTTCATTTAAGGCGAAAACCCATACCCTACTCGGAGTGAGTAACAAAGGAAGATGATTAAACAATGTTGGTAGCTTGTGTTTAAAATCTTTCCTGAGTGATAAACCCACAAAATACTGTGCTGATGTGTTTCTTCAGGGGATGATTTAGGGGTAAGAGTAGTGTAGGGCTATCGGATGGACTAGATGATCTTGAGGGTCCTTTCCAACCGTAATGATTCTGTGATTCTGTGATGGCAGAGGTCCCAGAGCACAGTATACTAATACAGTAATAAACAGTGTTAGCATGTGAGTTAGTCCTTAGTACAGAACACAAAGGACAGACAGATTTGATACGAGTCCTCTAAATGATGCTAGCACCAAGATGCACCTTTGTTTTTTAATCTTTAATGATATTACCGGTCTTATTTGTAAAAACTATGCTTCATTTTTCCTCTTATTGTCTCTTTTATACTGTTTTTGCTCATCACTTGTCTCTTTATTTCTGTGCATCTGCTCACCTCTTTTCACCACAACTCTTGATTTCACCACAACTTTTTGATTAAAATTGCAGTGGTGAGAAATCTCATCTGCACTTCTAGTGCTCTGCAGGCTATTTCTGACATGTTAAACACTTTTTTTTCAAGGAATAATTCCAAGAATTATAAAAGTATACAGCTGTTACTGGGTAGAAATAAATTCACGTTTCAGGAAGTTAGATACCCAAGTAATAGTTCAAAGGTCTGCAGAGAAATTTAGCTAGCACTGAATACCAAAAAGGAATAAAAAAAATTAAACCAAGGTAGAACAGAATATGGAAACAGACATGAAGGACTTCTGCTGGGAAAGGTAAAATGAAAAAAAACTAAAAAGTTATCAGGAACTGGAGATACCTGAAGCTGGTATTAGTTTGGGCTGCCTGACTTTGCCAGCTCAGTAGGTCAATAAATGAGAAATGAAGTAGCCCTGTCTAAGAAGGCAGATCCTTTCAAAGCCTCAGGTGATTACTACTTTTCAATCAAGTCAAGGAAAGCCAAGTAACAATTTAGAGACCTATTCAGAACACAGCAGGAAAAGAAAAAAAGGAAGAGGGAAAGAAAAGGAAAGGCAGGAAAACAAAGAGGTGAGCGTATGCCATTTCTCAGCACAGTGTTGCCTGCCACTAGATTTTTCATGAAGTTCAGTTACTACCATAGTAATATTTTTTATCAGTAAGTATAAACATCATATGCTGTGCCATATAGAATCTAAAAGTAACAGCTAAGCAGAAACTAAAACCATTGAATGTATGTTTTGAAAGTCAGTTGAAATAAAGAGTATCAATTTTTAATGTTCATATATTTTAGGCATGCAATTCAAAGGAATTTGAAACTAACAGTACTCATCTACAAAAGAATTCTCATATTGACAATCTTCATTTTGCCCTAAGACCAATCACCAAACAAAACACCTTCTCTGTTCTGGTAACAACAGTCTTTAAAGATTTAACTCTCACTATTTTCTAAGCAATATTGTCAGTATACCCCCCATATTGCTGAGGGGTCACGCTACAAACAGAGACAGATACTAGCAAAACAATTACTTGTAGAGAGAGCCTGTAGTTCTTGTAATCTAATGTATCTCTCCAAGGAAAGACCTTTTGCTAATTGCATTAGAATTCATTGGTGAATCAAAAACGTCCTTGATCCCAGTCATTTCTAGCATATGAGATAATTCTGAAGAGCCTTTAAAATGACTTGGATTCAGGAAAGACTGTTCAGGAAGATCCTACAGTCTATTCTGTGCTGTGGAAAACTTTCAGTGGTCCTAAAAGGCAATGTAAAACTACCCCAGTATCAATGTGAATTTGACTTGGAGAAGAAATTAGGGGTTTTTTTGATTAACAGGTAAATCTCCTTTTGGATGTTCTGCAACTATTAACCCAGTAACTTCATAAAACACATAGGACATCACAGCTCTTTAGAGAGAGGATGCCAAGACTCATCAGAGAAAAGAGAATAAAGCTGTGATAAATTAAATATGTTGCTTGCCATTTGGCCAGAACTCCTTGAGTCACTGATGAAAATATTTTAAACTTGTTACTTATAGTTATCTTAAGTTTGACCCCAGAGATACTGATAATTCAAATGAATTTGATGAGAATATGCCTTCCCCCATGACTCACTGATGCTTGCTTTGATGGGTTATTTTTCTTTCCCTTCTGACTATCTTGTAGCTTGCATAAGGTCTGAACAGAATCTTAGCTAAATAAAATTGACAGTATATTGGCCAAATGCAGTTTCTCTGATTATTTTAACAGAATGATACCAAATTTCACTTATTTATGATCTAGCATTCATACAGTTGTTTTTATACAGTGCTAGCAAGACCCTTAATACTTTCCCATAAATCAACATCCTCCTAAAGAGCCAGACTAATAATGAGAAAAGTTTAATAGTTATGGTCATAAAAAATATTTTAAATAAAAAAACCCTAAGTTTTTTTCAACTGCCCATGCACACACTATGGTCTGAAAGACAGAAATTATGTGTGGACACCGTATTTTTGGGAGTCTTCTACTTTCCTAGTGTTGTCAGGAGACCTGGTAGTTTTTATCAGGTTTATGTCTATTTATGTGTGATCAGTACGAAGGCTTAAATATCCCAAATTTTAGAGAAATATTCCTCTTTTCTTTTAACTTAGATTTATTTGGGAATCTAGGTTTTTATGATAATGAGAATAAAAGTGAAACAAATGGGGAAAGGCTGGCAGATCGAGAAGAAGATAAAGCAGTAGTTCAATTTTTATATCTCAAAAATAAACTTTTGTGCTTTTGTTTGTTGTGATTAGCATAGAATCACAGAATGGCAAGGGTTGGAAGTGACCTCTGGGGATCATCTAGTCCAACCTTGCTAAAGCAGGTTTGCCTAGGTTTTGGAAATTGATCTCTGAGCATGCTCAGCACTGAGTACACTTCCAGTGTTTTTTGGCATTGTAATTATAATTATTTGTTGATTTTGAAGAAGATCACCTAATAAGCACAGAAAGTTATTTAGTCTAAGAAGAATCAATCTATTCAAAATAGTCTTAAAAATCTTATAGCAATTATTTGGTTAGAAGCCCAAGATTGCAACCCTTAGGTATGAACACTAGCACTCAGATGTGAGCCTTTAATGAGTCAATTGTGTATGTTAAAATGCAGAAAAGTTCAGTCTGGAATTTTGGAGGCTCTTCTCACTTCGCTGTAGAGAGAACACAGAATAAGGTTCTGTCTTACTGACTTTCCCCCTCTGTATTTGTAAAATTTTTCTGAGTTTTTTCTTCTGTGAACATCTAGGAAAGATTTTTTTCCTTCTATTTTATTATTTAGAATGAAATAATTATATCTTTGCAAAATTTCCTAAAAAAAGCTAAATGATAATTTCTACAAAATATTAGATCTTTTTCTTTGCTCTGAAATCTAAGATGTGTATGTGTTGCAATATCCAAGTAACACTGCTAAGCGACCAGTCATCCCCTTAAAACAGAATCAGTATCTACGCTGAAGCAAACACAATGTTCAGCCTAAACCAATAAAGGCTTAAGATTTTATTGACTGTAAATGCTCCAGTGATGTTTATTTTAAATCATAAGATTTGTGCATGTGTCATTCAATTATTCATGTTATTAAACCGAGTTTCTGAATTGAGAATTTTCAGTTGAACCTTGGTTTTTGGTCAGATTGTGTTATCTCACCATATTCATACTTTGACTCTGAGGAGCCAGATTTGTTATCTCATCATGAAAACAATGTGTTCCAACTCTTCATTAATCTAGGACTTTTGAAACAAACTTAGGGGGCAAACTACACCCACAGTCTTAGCCAGAAAGAACATATGAAGCTTTACATACTGCCTGACTTTCATCTCTGTCTACAGATAAAAAAAAAAAAGTGCCTGATGAGCAGATAAACTTCCCATACAGAAATACATCCTGGTATACAAAGCTCAAAAGCAAACCTTTAGTTCATGGTGCAATTTGCAGCTATAGGGCTAGCCCTGCAATTCCAAAAGATTACACTCTTGTGAACTTATGATGACTCTCCTTGGATGTAGTTGTTAAACTTTTTTAATATTAAAGACTGAACCTTTGAATCCTAGGATGAGAATTTTTTCTGGGATTTTTGTTTGTTTGTTTTTATTAGAGAAGAAATTTAAAATATTAACAGTACTGACTCTAAATCTATAAAGATCTACCTGAATTTTGCAAGGTTTAAATGCCTTGTGATTTTCGGAAACCTGGCTTGTGTTTTTTTTATTGTGTTTGTTTTGGTTTTTTTTACACCTTATGGCATTGATAATACTGATAATAGACCTTTAATAGTAATTTTAAACAAAACAAAACCCCAAAACATAAACAAAACAAAACAAACTTTCTGTACCCTCTTTGCTAACCTTCCTGGGCCAGAGGCTATAGTACAATGATGAACTGAGTCTCCGCATGAGATCACTGAACATAAAGAAGTAGTGGGGCTTCCCTTCACAGTGGGAGTGTTACCGGATGTGATGTTGAAAGGCAGATATATTAAACCTGGTTTTAAGGGTGTAGTGCTTGTACAGGTTTCTATCAAGGTTGATTTAGCCAGAACTCTTCTGAGGGTTCCTTTGGTGCAGTCCTTCGGTGGGAGTTGGCTTTATCGAAAAACTTGATCCTGAGGTTTAGTCTAGGCAGCTTTGAAAGACTATCTCCATTCTTTTCTATTTTAATACATTTAAGATCTGCTTCTTCCCCTACGTAATTTAAGCATAAACATATTTCTTCACGTTTACTGAGAAGATGCCTTTAGATTATAGGGAAACCTGAAACTGTTGAAATAGGAATGTTACTCAGTTTCTGTCTTCCTAATGCTAAAAATATTAGCCCCGGCCAGGCATGGGAATGCCGGCGGAGCCCGGAGTGGCTGAGGTGTTTTTGTGGGGGTCCCGGAGTGCTGAGGGGGAGCCGCCGCGATTTTCCCGGGGCACACCCTCCCGGGGACCCGAGGTCTCCTCCAGACTGCCCGAAGCCGCTGGCGACGCGCGAGGCTGCTTACCCGCAGGTGCAAATCTCACATAGACAGCGAGGCGGCTTCATACTCCCTGCGCTCCGGCTGCCTACCAAAGCGCTCTGTCGCGTGGCAACGGCAGCGTCCCGCCGGTGAGCGGCCTCCGCCGGCTTCCGTCAGGCGTCATGCAGCGGGGCGGGGCAGGGCAGGAACGAGGGATACGGCCTTCCGGGTGAGGGCGGCGCGGCGTCTACGGGGAAGGAAGGTGAGGGGTGTCCTGTTTTTCTTTTCCCTTTTCGTGAGGGTCCGCTTGGCGTAGACGGGAGGAATGTGCGCGCGGCGGAAAACCCCGCGAAACTGGCTTCGCGTGCGCCGAGAGCGGCGAGGTCTCCCGCCTAGGCCCTCAGCCCCAGCCCTGAGGGCACCTTTTGCCCCAGGCGGCATTGCAGCGTGGAAATACCAGGGCAAAAGTAGTCTGCGGTCCCGTCCCGGGGCACCGGTCTGTGGGGCGGCTGTGCGCAAGTGAAGCGCTGGAGAGCCGAGAGCAGCCCCCGAGGAAGTACGACAGGGGGCTGCGGGTCCCGGTGGTGCCCGTTCGAAGGGACGGGGAGGGAGGCAGCTCCCGCGTTTGTGCGTGAGGCTGTGTGTCTCAGGGCACCGGTGGGTGCGGAGAGCCGGTGTGGCTGTGTGTGCGTACAAACTGAGAAACTGACCAAACCCCCAACCTCCTGATTCCGGCTAAAAATACAAAAGTTCGTCGTGCTGTGTCAGGGTCTGATGTCCGGGCTACCGTACAGGTGGTGTCTGAGGAACCTGTCATGCGCCAAATATTACAGGAAGTTTCCTTCATGAGTAACTGAGCACGTAAAAATTAACGTTTTCGTTTTTTTTTTAAAGCTGCTTCCTAAGTAAAATACTTTCCTTCGTTCACACAAGTAGCCAACCATGGTGCTCACAAGTGTGGAAAAGATGGCTGATCTTCAGAAGAAGACTTCTGGAATCAGGAATATCTGTATATTAGCCCATGTGGATCATGGTAAGAGAAGTGTTTGTGGCTGGCAGAAACTTTGTGAGGAAAACCTCTGTGTGTTTTAGTTTGAATGACGGTGAGATATTTGGGGTTGCTATTTTAAAGCAGTAGCTTTTTATGAATTTAGCTTTAAACTGGCTTAATCCTGATTCTGAAAAGTAAATTTGCTTTATGCATGATTTTTGGTCCTGATGTAGCTTATCTTTTAGAATTCAGTGAGCATTACCCAAGTAATTTGGAATAGTTGAAACTGGACATTTTCTACCTTTGTGATGCTGAATGTCAGCGTGAATTAAATGCAGGCATGTGTGAGGTAGGCTGTTGTATTTCTAGATTTACTTAATGGAAGCAGTTTGTTAAGTAGGTGGAAATAATAAATGCTCATTTGATCTTGTCTAATTGCTTTATATATTGAAGTTCTCATGTACTGTTTGTTATTTCAGCTGCTTGTCTGTTCATGACAAGTAAAGTTGCATCCAGTCCTCAAAAATAAATTTGTGTGCATCCAGCAGGTGAAGCTGAATAATCAGATTTTATTTTTAAATTTAGCTTGTAATTTGTAACATTTTAAAGCCTTTATTAATGTAGATTTCTCAGAACACTAGATCTTTTCAGTATTCATAATATTGTTGCATGTTTTTCTGTTGTCTGTATTAATTTGAACTAAATATATTTTTCAGGCAAAACTACTCTAGCTGACTGTCTAATATCTAGCAATGGAATAATCTCAAGCCGCTTGGCAGGAAAGGTAGAGTTATACTGTCATTTTCAGCAAAATTCTGGTGTGTTGTATGCTCTGAGATTGTAAATTAGTGGAGATAAAGGAAATTCTATTCCTAGTCATGCTAAACCTCATGTTTTTGTAGTCATATGCTTGATAGTTGATAAGTAACTTCTGAAGATAATTCTACAAATTTATCACAGAATGGTTTGGGTGGGAAGGGACCTTTCAACGTCATCTAGTCCAACCCCTCTGCAGTCAGCAGGGACATCTCCAACTAGACCAGGTTGCTCAGAGCCCCAGTGGAATGGTTCCAAGGATGGGACATCTCCCACCTCTCTGGGCAACGTGGGCCATGGTCTCACCACCCTCAGTGTAAACAATTTCTTCCTTCTCTCTACTCTCAATCTCCTCTTTTAGTTTCAAACTATCACTATGCATAATATTTATGTATTTTAATAGAATAGAAATGCTGTTGTTTCTATGTTACACATGAAGAGCAAATAGAAATACATACAGATTTTTTGAATGATGGTTACTTTCACAGTAACTTAGATGAATAATTTAAATTTTTCAAGTTTCACAACTGCCACTCCATTAATGCATTATTAAAATACTGATCACATCTTCTTTTGTTTTTGTATTCAGCTGAGGTATCTAGACAGTAGAGAAGATGAACAGATCCGAGGAATAACAATGAAATCTAGTGCAATTTCATTGCATTTTGTGAAAGGTAAATTGTTGTTGCTGGCAAGTACCAACTTTCATATATATTTTTGTTAATTTTCCGTATCTCTTCATTGTTACTGTTGAGATGTTTTTGTATGTAACTTCTACTTTTGTGTTTTAACATGTTAGGCCATGTTTCTGAAAAGACTTAAGCATGTATTCAACTGTTAACCAAGATGATCAAGTTCCATCTCAGGGTTAGAAAAAGCATCTTCAATTTTATCTCTAAGTGGAAGCAATTAGAGTAGTTGCTTTATCTTTTTATTTTAGATCTAGATTTTAATTTTTTGATCTTTATGCCTTGAAATAACATCACTGAAAGGCAAGGTTTTCTTTCAGAAAGCAAATAAAATGTTAAATGACTGTCAAGGAGCCTGTTTTACTCTGCTATAAGTTGCTCAGAGAGTTTTTTATAGTGCAGTTATGGGCTCATCTTTGTTATGACTCCATATTTCTCACCAGTCTTATCCTCAGCTAAGCGAATGAAAAATCTTGAAATACATTAGTAACAGGCTTGTGCAAATGAAAGAATAACTAATGGAAAAATTGTATGAACAGAGAAGCCAGCATTAGTCTTTCTATCTCAACTATAGCTGATTATAGAAATAGTTGAAATCCGTGATCTTCCAGCTAAGTATTCTAAACTGTGGGGAGTTTATTGTTGACTCTGCAGTGACCTTAATTTTAATGGTTAGAATCTTTTATGT
The DNA here is from genome assembly GCA_013399015.1 of Galbula dea. Classification (NCBI taxonomy): domain Eukaryota; kingdom Metazoa; phylum Chordata; class Aves; order Piciformes; family Galbulidae; genus Galbula; species Galbula dea. The sequence goes on from VWZX01005630.1 coordinate 475,913, forward strand.
CTGTTTTTCTGTTGTATTGAAATTTAGACTTCAACACAACTTCTTAAGCAGGAGAGTTGTTTGATCCTATTTTGATTGTGGCTGATAATAAATGCAGTGAGTTCATCAAATTGACTTGAGTCTCTGCTAAGCAGAATTTCTTGGAGGAGTAGTGAAGAAAATAGTGAAAACTTCTGTATTGATGTATTGAAGGTGTTTTAGTAATATGGAGTCAAAAGCACATTTTTGAAAAAAACAAGTTTGAAAGGAGGCATTTTATCAAGAATATAGGGTTTGGTTTTATGGTAGTGTGCTGTAATTTATCTTTGAAATGCGCACTGTAATGAAGTTTATTTGTTTTTAGCTAGTGATCTATTTGTAAAGCTACTACAAGCTTGTTAAGGGTTAGGGCTTTTATTTTTGTTTGGTTGCCTATGGTGTTTTTGATTTTAGTTTTCTAAAAGTAGTTGGGCATTGAAAGATGAAGATTGACATTAAGAGTGAAATTAAAACAAATTAGGCACAATCCACTAGATGCCGTGCTGCTGATAGTCTTCCTGTCCTATTGGGGTTTTTTCTTGAGTCTAATGGTTATTGCAGATTTGGTTCTTAGGAATTAATAATAGCTTAAGCATTATAACCAGGTGGCTGAAATAAATATTTTCGAAATTGTTCTGAAATACTAATTTATTGTTTGATCCTAGGTGATCAGGAATATCTGATTAATTTAATAGACTCCCCAGGGCATGTGGATTTTTCTTCAGAAGTATCTACTGCTGTCCGACTCTGTGATGGTTGCATCATAGTGGTGGATGCTGTTGAAGGAGTCTGTCCACAGGTGAAATAAAGTATATTTAATAGAGAAAGAGGAGAGGACAGAGTAAGCAAAGTATTAAGTGTATTATGTAGAAGTAAAAGATGAGCTGGTTTAAGAAGCTTTGTAAAACTTTTGATAAATGACCATGTACTTGAGGTATGAAAGAGGGTCGTTAGTTTTATAGTTGTGCTGAAAAACTGAGCAATGCTGGTCAGTGAGGTAGGGTTGAAACGGCGAGTATGCAGTTTGTCATGAAGGTAGTGGAATGTTTCTATAGAGAAGAAATAAATATCTTAAGATAAGTAATATCTTTACATGTGCTTTTATGGTATTGGAAGTGGAAATAAATATGCAAAACTGAGATTGCCTTTTTTCACATCTTACTTCTACAGTGAGGGGTTGTTTTGTTGTGGGTGGTTTTGCCATGAAATTCTGCCCTTCTGCAAAATTGTTGTAACTAAGACTGTGTACTATGGGAGTCAAATTTGTGATTTGAATGTCAACCTGTCCTTTATTATATGTTTAATTATATTTTAGAACTATGTTGTCATTTTCTTTAATAGTGCACCTCTTTTGTGATATCTGGAGTTGATATTTTTTTTTGAACTATTTCCTTCTTAATAGACTCAAGCAGTTCTGCGACAAGCATGGCTAGAGAATATACGTCCAGTATTGGTGATTAATAAAATCGATCGCTTGATTGTGGAACTCAAGCTCACCCCTCAGGAAGCATACTTGCACCTTAAGAATATCTTGGAACAGGTATTCATGCTGTAGTGTCATGTTCACACAGCAGATTCTGTTGTGTTTTCTTCTCCCTCTTGTCCATTCTTGAATTGAGAGAGACTGTTAATTTTTACTGTCTTGTAGCTGGAATAAATTTAGTGCAGAAGAACCATTTTGTTCTTATTTTGTGCGATCAAGCACTATAACAGCTAATTTAATTTTAACATTGAAATACATTTTATTTCTAGTTCGTTTTGAGGTTCATTCAGAATGCCTGGAAGAGTGAAAAGAACGTTAAATGCTTCTTGTCAGGAAGTCTTCATTTTTAGAACATGTGCTGAATGTTTTGTTCTTCCTGTTAAATTGCTTAAACTTCTTTGGAAGTAAACAAAAAGTATCTTTAGACTGCTCCTGATATTCATGAATTTATGCAGTGATAAAGTTAATTTGTCTTTTACATTGTAACTTAAGTAGCATTCAAACTTTTTTTTTTTTTCCCCACCAGCTTACTTTCAAGTGCTTATCTACGTGGTGTCCCTTTACCCTCCTTTGTTGGTTGTTTGTTGGCAGTAACAAGTTTCTATTTCACCGTTCCTTGTTCTGAGAGACAAAGTGCATTACACATGATACTCTGTATCTGATTCGATCCTGAGGTGGCTGACATTGACTTGAAAAGTACACGGCGTTTTAAGTTGAAATGTTAGCCTCATTGAACTCCCCTTGTCTTTAAATGGGCATGATTAAATATACAAAATCTTTGTTTCAAACTGCAAAATGAATCACAGGCTTGCTATCTTGTTAAACTTTTTATATTTTGTAGGGGGGAATTGTATTTTAATTACAAGACTTGTGGAAGAGTGAATGATGCTCAGTGATTTTACATATCCTTCTGTAGATCAATGCAGTCACTGGTACCCTCTTCACCTCCAAAGTCTTAGAAGAACGAGCTGAGAAAGAGACAGAAAATGAAAATATTTCAGACACTGCACCAGGAGATCAAATTTATGACTGGAGTGCTGGATTGGAAAATACTGATGATTCACATCTATATTTTTCACCAGACCATGGAAATGTGGTGTTTGCCAGTGCAATAGATGGATGGGGCTTTGGGTAAGTCTGAAAATTAGACACTGCATTTTCTCTCTCAAAAGTATTTTCAGTTGCTTTATGTTTTTAAAGATTTCTGTACATTTTTCTGTGCTGCCTATACAGTCAGTTCTAACATATTATAAACACTGACCAGCTGAAAATACTACTAACTTTGTCACCTGTGTGACAGAGGCCCCTGTTTTACTTACACAGTGGCTGCCGAGTCCACTGTAGTGTCCAGCCTAGCCTGGAAAACTTAGTACTGACATGTACAAGGCCAAGAACTGGGCAGTACTGGCGCTGTGTCACAAGTAGATTGGACATTCCAGCTGCAGGGACAGTGAGTGACATTCCTGCCAAGCATAAAGCAGGCAGCTGGCATCATTCAGCTGTCCGATTTGGTCCAGTAGAATTCTGGGTTTTAAACTTTTACCTGTCCTTGAACTTATGAGTTTGTCCTCAAGTGTTTATTTCTTACCTTGCTACCCAATATCTTTGTATTACTGTTTCAGCAGTTGTGAAAAAGCATTGCAGAGATGTTTAAGGAAATGCAAGAATTTTGGGATAGAACAATTTCAGAAAATTTTCTGGATTGCTGCATTTGCGTTTGTCATCAGTTCTGTTTTTCAGTCCTGTTCTTAGTAGTTTCAAGGGGTGGCAGGCTAGAGAGTACATATGTTCTGATTGCTAGCCACAAGATGGAGTCATTGTCTTCATCATGAAAATATAATCAAGTAGATACACTCACTAATACAGCTAATGCAAAAACTTGAAACAAGAAGTGGGCTTCAGGATTTTTAAGTCAAAGTCAGCCTCTTAAATGAGGTTCCAAGTGTATTTTGTAGTCTAACGCAAACTGGTGGTGAGAACTCCCTCTTAGCTTGTAAGCAGCCTGCTTGTGTTAACTCATGGGGACCACTGAACAACACAGTTGGTTTTATAACACAATTATGGCATTATAATTTTTATATTATTTTCTGGATTTTGCTTATTATTAAAGCAAGGGTACAACCCACAAGAAATGCTCCAGGTAGCTAATTAAAAAAATAATTTTCACCATTTGATGGCTCAAGTGTGGCTCAAAATAATGCTTTGGTTTTGATTCGTACTGTTCTGGTCTCAGACCATAGTTAAATGTGCCACAAGACCTCTTTCATAGGATGTATTTGAGAGTCATCACATAAATATTTAGAACATCTGTATTATGCTTTTAAGTTTTTCCTAAGGAGGTAGTACACAAAAGTATATTTCAAATAAACAAGTTCAGCCTTGAAGCTGACTTAAAGCAAAAACATACAAATACTGCTGATATTTTTGAGCTGTTATGACTAAATATTTTTGCAGGTGTACATATTAATGCGAGCTAAAGAGAAGACACTTGAAAAATAGGAGTAAAACAAGGGTTTGAGATTTGTGTATGATTTTCATGTAAGCTGTCTGTTGCTTAGGGTGACAAGCAGATGTAAACATCATTATGTTTTTATAAAAAATGCATTTTGTTTCCTTTCAGCATTGAGCATTTTGCCAAACTGTACAGCCAAAAGATTGGAATCAAGCCTGCGGTACTTCTGAAGACTTTATGGGGAGATTATTATCTAAATACAAAAGCAAAGAAGATAATGAAAGGTGATCAGGTAGGGAGGTTGTCAGAAATATTACCTGAGTTTGTTTATTGTTGTTGCTGTGTTTGGTTGGTTTGTTTTTATTTTTGTTGGAGTTGTGTGTGTGGGTTTTTTGTTGTTTATTTTAAAAATTGTATTCCTCATATTTATTCTGAATTGACCTCAATACCTTTTCACTCACCATCAGTGGAGGTATAAAATCACTAGGATAGCCTTACATCAGCCCTTGGAGAAGAGAACATTCCAAAATTGGCTTTTCAAAAGCTACATTAAGGAAATCTCATCTAATAGAGCTTACAGTTGATTTGAAATATTTCTGTTCATAAAATAAGGGACATTCCAGCTTCAAGGATTCAGCACAGGGCAAAATACACAAGATGAATGTAAGACTAAGGATGTAGAAACCAGAGGAGTTAGTGGGTCCCTGTCTTGTCTGAAGAGTCCTTCAACAGCTAAGGATTTAGGATTCAGTAAATCTTTTTTTGCCTTAGTGAAATTCTATTGAATACTATAACAAAACCTTGGCCTGAAAACTACACTTCTTTTGCATTAAGTATTTCCACCACTAAAAGTTAAGAGAGTTTCATTTAATGGTGATTTTTTTGTGTTTTCATAGGTGAGGATTAATAGAAAGGGTGATAACCAGACTCAAGGTAGACATGTTCTGCATTTATCAGGCTGCTTTTCTGAATTTGAAGCCCTTGTCCCTCACTTCTACATTTTGTGTGTATTTTGTGCCTTATACAGTACTTGTAAGACAGACTGTTGAAGTAGTGATCTTGTGTAGAAACAGATGAATGTCTTGATTTTGAATAAAGATTTCACATGCTCCTTATGAAAATGGTCAGGTAAAAGTAGAGTTTTAAGCCTAAATGTAAAAGTGAGGAATCACTCGTAATTAGCTGTATCTTTGTGTTCTACCAGTCAAAAGGAAAGAAACCTTTGTTCGTGCAGTTGGTGCTGGACAACATATGGAGTCTGTATGAAGCTGTTATGAGAAGGTGAGACCTGTAAAGTTTTCATGGAATCTCTTCCCATGTGCTATGGTCGTTTTTTAAATCTTCAAACAAGAAATGTGGGTAGATTCTTGTTATGTATTGTGGTTGTGGTTTTTTAACGATTTATTTTTTTCCTTACAGAGACAAAGAAAAAATTGAAAAGATAGTCACCTCTTTGGGGCTGAAAATTGGTGCACGGGAGTCACGACACACAGACCCTAAAGTTCAGCTTAATGCTATTTGTAGTCAGTGGCTACCAATATCTGATGCAGTCCTTTGTATCCTTAAGGAAGATACTGCTGTTTGTTCTGTGGACAGGTGTCAGGCTTCAAAAGTGCTCAGATATTTCAGTGTGTGATTTGGTATGATTGTTCTCTTTTTTCACATCTGCACCTGTGATAGCTGGATCTATTTTCTCACTAGTAATATTAAGTTACATATCTACAATTAGTTTTACATTTCTACAACATTGTGCTTTTGCACACATCTTTTTTGTTGGTGTTTTTTTGTGTTTGGTTTTTATGTTTTAGAAAAATTAATCTAATGAAACTGGAGTAACAGTTAGTTACTAATTAGTACTAGTTAGTTCTGTAAATCATGTACCAGTTGTGCTGTTCTAGTTTCCCGGTTGCACATAGCATGAACCACCTCTATTTAACTATCCGCTCTGCCTTTGGTAAATGCCAGAAGTTGCTGGTGACTTGTGAGGGAGCTGTGTGCACTGTAACAGGTAGAGCTGTCTGTGGTTAGTAGTGCATGAGGTTGATTTAAAGAAACAAACATTGAAAGCATTTGTTTTTCTTTCTTTTGTGTTCAGTAAGGAACTAAAAATATGTATCCTTAGCAATGTGTTTTAGCCATGGTGTGTAATAAGCTTCCTAGTCCTCTTGACATCACTGCGGAGAGAGTGGAAAAGTTGATGTGTGTTGGAGCTAGGACGTTTGATTCTTTGCCAGCAGAAACTCAGGAACTGAAAAGTGGTGAGTAGGTGTTCTCCCATTAACATGAAGGTCGTTTTTGTCTTGGTGGTTTTGTTTGTCTTTGGATCGTAAGATGTGTAGTAATCTTTACTTGTAGTAACTTTGTTGATATTGTCAGTGACGTGCCATGTGCTGCTTTTATGGCCGTGTATTTTTCTTCCAATACCAATAGGGTTTCTGGACAACTCAAGCTGCATATGATGCAAATTCTAAGACTCTGAAACTAGAAATTTTAGAAGGATGTGAGGTTAATATTAGGTTTTAGCTCAAAACAGTAGAAGGTATAATGTGTTTGAGAATTGAATTTTTTTACCAACTTCTATATTAAAATCATTAATTTTTAGCCAGTTGGGGTTTGAATTTGGGTTTCCTTTTTACAAGTATATTGATTAACTAGGCCCAGTTTACGGTAATTTAAAATAAACAACATTTTTTTGTTGAATTTGTTGCTAAGTAATTTCTGTACTGAAAAGTAGTTAATATAACATGTAGCTTAGCTGCTACTACAAATGTTGCCATTAAGAATTTCTTCAACATTTCTGTAGCTCAAGGTATAACTTGATTTCTTAGTTGTAATAACGCGGAGTGGTAAAGGATTAGCAAATGAAAACAAGAGCCAAAAGACTTCCAGGGCAACAAATGCATTTTGTTACCCAGAGTGTTAAATGAAGATCTGAAATCCTGATATTTTGAAGTTAGCTAAGTTTTGCCATTAGTTTCCTGGAGATAATGATTTCATGCCCAGTTCTGGCAGAGTTTCTGTCTTTAACTGAGACTTCCTCCTCAAGGAGGATTTAAAAGCAGTGTGTTCAGACACCGTTGAACGTTGGGATGTCTGTATGCAAAAGTAACCAAGAGGAAGTTTGATAATCACCAAATCCTGTGCTATAAAATGGTAATAGGGGCTGGGAAAGACTACATTAAATAATCTAACTTTGCTGTAGGCAGTAAAAGAATTGTATATACACTGTAATGAAAATAAACGTGGTGTACTGGATACAGAAGAGCGTATAAGATGCTTCTATTCCTTTTTCTGTCTATGAATTATTTGTAAATGAACTCTGTGTTCATGTATGTCATTCATGACAAAGGTGATGCTTTGGAAAGGAGAATTTCTACTGAGATATGTTACTGAAAGACAGGTGAGAACTGCTGTAGCTGAATTAAGTATTTAGCAGAACTGAAAACGAAAGTTAAACCTGTTTATATGGGTGCAATACTCAGTGATGACCAAAGCTTGTATCTTGCACATATATGTAGTAATCTTCTCTGTGGAGTAGGAGGTTCTAGATAAAATTAAATTGTAGTTTTCCCTCAGTTTTGTTAGTCTGATAAAGAATGTTCCCAAATGGTCTTTTCAGGTAGTTTTGTAGGTTACCTACCTTATTTGTATGATTTTGTTCTGCAAACTAACTGAACAGACTATAACAGAATAGTATTTTTTGTGAGGTAGTAAATGTTTTCTGATATTTCAAGAGTTAGTTTATTAAAAATTACAAGAAGGTATCATGCTTGAGTTAGCAACAGTTAAAAACATTTCTTAACTTAGTATATGTAGTGAAAGGTGTTTACAGAACAATGTTTTGAATAGACCTTCAAGAAATCTAAAGAGATAACGTCAAATATCAATTTAAGAAGGCATGTGAATGTCAAGTTGACAGGCTGTTAGGAATTCTTTCCTGGGAGTGAGGCAACTGATGCTTTCATCCTTTATTGACCATTTACAAACATTGTATTCTCCAAACTGTATTCAATACTGTATCAGTGTAAGTTAATTAGAACAAATTTAAACTCATATCTTACTACTGTTGGTTATGAAAAAAAGCATACTTCATATTTACTGAGTATCTTGCTAATTTTTGCAAATTCGTTTGTTTGAGCAGTTTACATGCGTCAGATAAAAAGGAGAAGAGTAGGAGAAGACAATTTATTTTCTATGTTGTTAGAAGTTTTGAATGATATTTTGGTTTGGATTTGATAATGTTTTCCAAGATGGATTTAAAGTAATAGTTTATAGGGATTTCCTAGATGTTGGAAGAACAGAAGAATTCTGTTTTTACAATTTTTCTCATTTTATTATGAAACAGACTTGAAGATGTGAGCAGTCTTATCAAATTATTAGGCTAGAGTCATTTTCTACTTTATCTGTTAATTTGTTTTTAGCATATTATCCACTGCAGTAGGAAATAAAAATTAATTCCTATAAAATTAATGGAAGGCTGTAGTTTTGTCCATACTGTTAGGAGAGAATTTTGCAAATAACTTCCTTTTGTTTCCTCAGCATTTATGAAATGTAGTAGTGAAGGAACAGCCCCAGTTATTGTCTTTGTTTCTAAAATGTTTGCTGTTGATGCACAGGCATTACCACACAATAAACCAAGGTAAGAAAATGTAACATTTAACTTTCTGACCTATATTAGATACTTCTAGAAAAAAAAGTTACATTGCAAGTGTGGATAAATGGTTTTAGGCCTGAAAATTCACAGATTCTCAAGATGCAGTAAAATCTTTTCAGCAAGTAGAGATTTTCTAAATCAGTTCAAGTGATGATTTGTGTAATTATGTTTTAGAATATTTGGCAAATTTTTTGAGAAACAAATTTGTTGCAAAATAGTACTTTTGTCCAAATATAACACTCTAATTTATCTATTGTATCCTGTTTCAAGATGATTGAATTGTAATGCTTTGTTAGTTTTTTAGTAAGGTTCACATGATCATATCAGTTTGTGTTTGTACCAAGAAGCACTTCCCATCAAGTCTGGCATAATGGCTAATTGATAATAGCTGATAGATTGTTCAGTCCATTGCAAGTGCAAAATAAAATGAGTTAATTAAAGTAGTCAAGACTTTGACTAACTTTATGCAGTGCACTGAGAGGCATTAATGCACTTAAGTATTTTCTTCTGGGAGCTTTGAAGATTTTTTTTTTTGTTGCAGCTTTTATTTGTTTAATGCCCATCTTATTTTCTTTGAGGGGTGGATCCTTCTTGGTTTCATTTCCTTGACATACTTAACTGCACTGCTTTTAACTCAAGCCATCTGCTTTTTTTACAGAAGAAATCTTTTCTGATAAGTTTCTAAAAAAGGGGTTCATATTTCAACCCTCTAAGCCTCTGGAGCACTTTCAGTAGTCAACTTTCATACTAAATGGCCGGTTTATGTTTTCCTGGGATTCTTACTGTACAGTGAAGTAATATAGACAATATTAATCTTAATTAGACTGTGACTTAAATCTTTGTGCAAAAAATAGTGTTGTTATTGTAATATTTGAAAGCTTTACTGTCATTTTAGGTTTTTCACACACTTTCTGGATTTATTTCAACTTTTTCTTACCATGCATATCTCTGAATCTTCCACCAAAAATCTTTTCTTGCACTACATTTGAATGCGGGGGAAAAAATGCATTGCACTTGTGTATTGACCAGGCACTAGATGGTGCAATTTTGCTTTGAGTTGTTTTTAAATCTGTCTGAAACAAGAGTTCTTGCTCAGGTACTGGTGTAGCACAGAAGTGCCTTTCCTGTATTGTCTCTTTTCCTGGGTATATACTGTAGTTATCAGAGAAGACTACGCTGAGGCCATCAGTTTCTGGCTGTTTATCACTGATAATGACCTGTTCTTTTATTTATTGGGTGGACTGAAATTCTTTGATATGATGAGAGTGCAACAATAGAGGCAAAGGTGGATTTTATATATAACAGACACAGAAAGTCTTGGAAATATTTTCAAGATTAAAAAAAATAGCTACTTGCAAGTCCTGGTTGTTGGTGGGTTTTTTCTTCATTCTATGTCATTTGCTTATGAGCACTCTGCTTCATGGATAAACTCTTCCATGTTTCCTCTAATATTCATATTTTCCTTGGTGGGTTTTTAATGTTCTCCTTAGTCATCCCCCTCAGGAAGGGAGCTATTTTATGTGTGTGGTTATATGCTGTGTGTTAAACTCTTATTCTTTTAAAAGAGGGAAAAAGTTCCCCAGAGGGGAAAAAGAATATTTTGAAGAAATTTGCCGTGTATTGCGGTTTGTCATGTGTATATGACCAGATCCACTGTGGTGAATAATGCATTCAGAGCAGAAGCTTATGCATTGTGACATGGTTGTATTTCTCCTTACATAAAAAAACTGCTACTCTCAATGTTATTGGTTTTCAGAACGTGAATAGAATTGCATTTTTGCACCCTGATACATTTTGTGTTAAGAAATACGTAATCATCAGTCTTGTCTGAAAAACCTGAAGGTGTTTATTGAGTGTAGTGGAGGACTGCATTTGCCTGGTAGTGCATGTAAAACAGAGCTGGTCCAAAAATGCAAATGAAATTTAGGTAAATTAGGCTTTCTGAGATAATATTGCAGGAGAAGGAAGACTGTCGGGAGTTCTTTCTGGGAGACTTCAAGCATATTATTAATGACTATAGGCAATGCCCTTTCTGTTTATTCAGTAAATTGAAAAATGTAGTGTCTTGCTCTATACTTTGTGTTAAAAGTATTTCTTGCAGAGCTTAATATTAAATTATTTGATTAGTTACTAATTGGCTAATGTTAAATGAAATCACATGACTGTTCTTCTTTGAGATAAGCAGCCATTGTCTGTACAGTGTAATTTTGCTAATTAGGTAGTATTAACTTTGTTTTGAAGCAGCAGTTAGATTCAATTTTTTTTAAAAAGTAATACATCTAAATATGTATTTTTTCATATTTTAATTGTTAATACTCTATAGGTAAGCAGTTCTTGAAGAAATCAGAAAAGGAGGTTGGTTTTAAATAAGAAGGAAAACTTATCTCCATGGAACAGAATATAAATGTTTTAAAATGAGCATTGTGTAAATACCTTAGCACATGTTTTGAATTATATTGGCCACTGTCTGCTATTTACAGTCAGACAGTGAAGACTGTGCTTAACAGAATGGAGTGATGGTTGTGTGAGGTGTGTGATATTCGATATATAAACCAGCATTCCATCAGGGTGCTCCATAAGAATGCCTAAACAGAGAGAGGAACAAAGACTGTGTACATTGCATTGATTAACACTGGTTGCAAGTTTACTTACTTAAAAAGATTAAAACATGTTGTATGTTGTATTTGCATGTTAGTTTTGAGGAGCCATAACTGTGTTCTTGTGTAGTCTGATGTTCAATTGCTGGACCTATCTGCTAGATTATTTGCATTTGGGGCAGGGGGCAGTATTTTCAAGTGTGTTAAAGCATGTACAAAATCTGAGATTTTTTGTCAAAGGTTGGCTTTGGTTTCTTTAAGACTTGCTTTCTTCTCCTTCCAGAGGGGAAAAAAGTAGATCCATGCTACTGTATTTTTCCTTCCTTTTGTAAGGTAGTATTGGTTAAAGTTATGTTTTGGTAGATTTCTTAGAAGCTACAAATTGACCTTGCAGTCAATTATTTATTTCTGCCATCTGCTTGTGATACTTTTTAAGCATAGGTTGGGAAAAGCAGAAAGCTCTTCTGAGTCCAGGGTGTGCAGTAAATGATAACGAAGGCTGGATTTTTTAATTAAAACAACCTCCTTTGAGACTGCTGTTGACAACTAATATCTCCTAGAAGGTGACTTTAAAAGTTAATAGATTCTATACTAAAATTGCTGTGTTTTTGCTTTTACTGTTTGAATAACAAAGTCTGTCAGCTGTTACAATACTAGAGTACATGAGGATATAATTTGTGGTCAGGTTGCAACAGGTTGATAGCTTATCTTTATCTTGCTTTGGACAGTTTTGAAATTTGACTGTTATATGGTACCAGTATGTGTCTGCGGTTTTTTTCAGGCTTTCTAAAGAAAATGAGGTACTTCTTTCTCCTCAGTCAGCTTGAAATGAGGATTTAGGGGTTTTTTTCCCTTAGGTGTCACCGTGAAGCAGGCACTTTTCCAAACAATTCTGTGTGAAATTATGATTATAATTGTTTCTTTGTTTAGCAGTACAGCTTGTTGGCATGTCTTATACCAATAGGTTTTAGTGTACTTCATATATGTAATGCTTCTTATAAAACGTGATTTTTGCCCAACCTTCATCCAAAAAAGACACTACATTGTTGTGCTCAAAAGAAATTACTGTTTTCTTGTGAGTAAATTAATTTTTATATTTAAAGGCAATATGACATTCAGTGACTTCAGTGGGATCTGAACCCATCATCTTCTGCTTGCATTAATAGTTTGTTCTACATTGCAGTTAGTTCATTAGAAATGAATATGGCCTGAATGATCTGAACAGCCTGTCAGATTTACAGGTTGTCATCTGAAGAAGGCACCCAGTTCTATAATTAATAATGTACACTTTTCAAAAATGAAAACCTCTAATTACAGTTGTGAAATAAAATTCGTTGTAACAGTATACACATTTGAATCCAGCTGAGACCTTTGGAACTGATCTAAGAGAGGAATGTGTAGTAATGGATGAAACTTGAATCTGTGGACATAATTTAGTTTGTGTAATTGTAAGCTTAAGACAAAAAACCTTGTGATGTTCTGGAAGAGTTTTGCTTCAAAATGTCTTTAATGCATATTTAGTATGTGAGATAAAGGTCAGTATATCAGTGAAGTGTGTTTTTCAAGGCAGTATATGACAATTTGATATTGATACCTTAAGTTTCATTATATATCCTAGAGTGAATGGTAATTGCTATGTAATGTGAAACAGTTACTGAGTATTCCCTTTTGCAGAAGCACTGTAAGATTGTATTACGGATTTTTTGGTAAATTCTGATATGGATAATTTTCAGTTGTTCATTTTTGTGTATACACATTTATTTCTACTGTGAATTGTCTAGTGATTTCAGTTCCAATAGAAATTATATCATCTTAGTAGTTGTACATTAGTGTGTGAATGGAAATAGTTCCATAGACATGAAGCAGTTCAATCTAGAAATTAGGAACTTCAGAAGATTGGGAAGACCACTGGACATCCTCTGTGCTCAAATTTTGGCAAGCAAGCTTGAGAGAGCTGTCCTTAGGCATGCTGTTGTCAGATGTCTTTGGGTGCCAGATGGTGAGCATAACAGCAGCCAATGGTTTAACTAGAACTTAATTCTGAAGAGCAGAGTCATGAAGAGTAATCCAGATGATTCTCTGTCAATTACTTGGATTTAAAGATGTCATCAGAAATTACCCTTGTAGTTATATGAAGTCAAGCATGTGTCAGTGGGCTCATGGAGTTTAAATTGGTAAAAACTGTGTGGAGAGAAGGTATTCTCAGACACTTTGAAAATATTGCTCGTGGCATGGGAGGTGCATCACAGACACTTGTTGATGGTAGTGTCAGTCTTGGAGATGATTTGGTGTTCAGATTATGGTATTTCCTTTTTAAATTGGTCTGAAGGTTGAAGGTTTAAAAAAATAAATATAACACTTCCTTCAACAATCAGAGGCCAATTTCTGTTAGGGGGTTTTTGTTTTGGTTATTCACTGTCAATTTTTGAAATGAAGTCTCTCCTTGATAACATGAAAGGGTAGAAAAGCTATTGTATTCATAGTATTGATTGCATAAAGAAATGTAATTGTCATTCTGTTTAAACTGAGAGTCATCCAGGGGAGTGTGGGAATAAAGTTGTTGGCAGTAGCTTGCTTACATTGCCTGAAATTTGATGCATTTAGTGAGCATGTTAGTTGTATGTATGCTGTATTTTGTTCCATGTTGTTATTTCCATCGCTGTGTTTATCATTTGGTTGAGGTTAAGGTGTCTTAGTAATAATGTAGGTACCCATCTATGTCAGCTCTATTTGCTTGTGCCTAGTTCACATCTATGGTTTCTGGGTGTTGTAGCATCTTTCTGGCAGTAGGGAATGTTTCTTTCTCCCAGAATTTGCATTTACTGCAGGGGTTTTTTGTGTGACTGCATGGTCCCATTTTTTTCTGCCAGTATTAGAAGGCTGTAGACCCTTTCTTACGGAGTGAAAAAAAGGAGAGGGAAGAAATACGGTAGGGAAGAACAAGAGAGAATCTTCCGGTTTAGTTTAGACAACACTTGTTCAAAATTGATTTCCCTTCTGATTGGTTTTGCCAACTGGAGAAATTGAATAAATCGGTATAATTTAAAACTGGTTTTATTGCAGATCCAGTGCCTTCTGTGTTCTGATGTGTTGCAGTTCTACATAAGGATTATTTGACAACATTATCTTTTTGTGGTTTCTAATGATACTACCGGGAGTGGCTAATTTTATAGACATTGATGCTGACAGAATGCAGGATGGAAGTCGAGGTTGAACCTGCTAGCTAAAGTCTCACCCACACTCAGTCTGCTTCTTATCAAATTGGGAATCTAATTAACTGTGCTTATATGTATTGTATCTTACACCAGTGCATTCAGAATTTTAAGGTACCTTTAAGAGTTGTGATTAGGACTATCTGACACCTAAACATACTGATACTTGTAAAAATACCATGTAAAGGGGAAGAAAGGCAAACAAACTTTTTTCTTTCACTCAGGATTATTTACACAAATGATAAGTATTTTTGGACAATAAACTATGTCAGAATGCATACCTATGCCCTTGTGTATGTATACTATGCCATCAAACATAGACTGCATTTATGACACCCTTGGCTGTCTCATCTGTATTTCCCTGTCAATCTCTCTCCTCTGGGAATCTTTCAGACATTCCAAACCCTTAAATAGCTTTGAGCAGCTGCCATCAGGAAAAAAAAAAAAAAATCATAAAAAACTTTTCTTCTCCACCATCTGCTTTGCATTTTGTATTGTTAAGCCTCACTCTTTTTTGCAGTAAAATAAATAAAACAAGTAGAAATACCATTTTCCCACATTTCAGAGATATATATCTTTAATTCTTTCTAAAGAGATTACTATTTTAAAGAAAAAAAGAAAAGGTTGCTGAGAAGTTTGTCGTGGCAATTTTCTATTGCCTTTGCCTTTTCTGTGATATGTATCGTGTCTGTCCCAGGTTCTGAGTTCTGAAAGTCTATGGCTCAAATTCTCTTAGGTAATCTGTAAAGGGCCAGATTTTAAAATCAAATGGAGAATTTCAGGCAGTGCTGTTAGAGTTCATATATATGTAACTCACTTTACTGTTTAAAATTCTTGAAAAGAGTTGCATTTAAAACAGTCTGTTTATATTGCCTTTTTCAAGAATAATAATGCCATTCTTTAAATCTTACATTGAAGCACTTTGTTTTAAGGCAGGGTAGGTTGAAGTTGTATCAGAATATTAAAACTATTTTTTGCTGTTGTCTCATTTTTGAGTCATTTGTCCTTTATGAGGTTACTTACTATAGGGAAGTGTAGCTGTAGCAAACAGAATTTCCTTGCTTTGAATACTTGCTGTAAAGACCACCTTAAAATATTAAAGATATCATAAGTTAAAATTATGGTATTTGATCCCTGTGTACTTAGAAGAAAAGTCTGGTAGGTTTTTCTAACTATCTTAGTATAGATAAGCTTAAATTAGTATACTGTATGCTTAGTCTTAACCATCATACTAGCTGAGGATAAAATACTGGACATGGGGCAAAAAACTTTTGAAAATGGGGTTGGATCTTTTCTGAAAAAGTGACAATTCATATATCAGTGGAGGAACTTATTTTAACAAAAAGTTTAATATAGTGTCCTTGTCCTAAAATGGTCAAGGAAGAGTTTGCTAATTTTAGCTGATCTAAAATATATAGTATCCTGCAGACAAATGGCATTCTGCATAATTAAGTTATGCCAAATACAGTATTTTGATTACTGTAACTTTACAATAAATGACATTTCCAAATACTAATGTTTTAAAATACAATGTAGACCTTTAACTCAAGAAGAAATAGCTCGTCGCCGTGAGCTTGTGAAACGAAGGCATGCAGAAAAATTAGCAGTAAACCAAGGAAAAGAGCCATCGGAAAAGCTCCCAAGTGAAAATTCATCTGAAGTAAGTGGGACCACTGGTGATATGAAAGGTATGTCATGCTCCACTATATGTTTTTTTCAGAGGATGTTTATTACTAGTGTCTAGGTGTTGTCAAAGGGTTGTGTGCCTTACAAAGAACCAGACAGTTCAATAAATGGAGGTGACGGAGGAGGGATTTCACAGAATCACAGCATGTTAGGAGTTGGAAGGGACCCCAAAAGGTCATCTAGTCCAACCCCCCTGCCAGAGCAGGATTCCCTAGACCAGGTCACCCAGAAATGTGTCCAGACGGGTTTTGAATATCTCCAGAGGAGACTCAACCTCTCTGGGCAGTCTATTCCAGTGCTCTGGCACCTGAACTATGAAAAATTTTTTTCTTGTAGGAAAGCTGATAGTTCATAAAATAGTGCCATGATACCTTTCTTCGTAGCCTGAGAATTTCCATGGTCTCAGTGCTTGGAGTCAATGAAGACAAGTGGTGCTTAAAGGAGATGCTTTGCTGAAAAACTGAAATAAACTTATTCTAAGTAGAAGGGTGAGGCGATTAACTTTTGCCCTTGTGCATGGGGTAGAAAGATTTGGGTTTGTTTAGCTTACGGCTAGAATTTTCTTATGGATTTGTTACTAGCATACTTTATGCCAATATAACTTTTAATGAGAGTAACTGTTCTATTAAAAACAAACAAAAGCCTAATAATAGATTGGTACAAAAGTAGTGTAGAGGCAACAGAACTAGATTATGAGTTAAAATGGGGCATTCTTGCTGTCTCTTAGGGTGTTGCAGATGTGATCATAAGTAATTGGTTATTTTTTTCTTCGGATGATGAAGCAGGAACGGCTTTTTTGTATCATATATTTTTCTAACTTCGATTAGGTGAAGAGCAACAGCTCACTGGTCAAGTAGAAGTCATGACCTCAAAGGCAATGAAACAGGAAGCAGACAACAAGGAGTCTTTCATTGCTTTTGCTAGAGTGTTCAGTGGTGTGGTGCAAAGAGGGCAAAAGATCTTTGTTTTAGGACCAAAATATGATCCTGCTGAGTCTCTGCATAAGGTAAGAGGTGATAGTGAACTTAACATAACTTGGGATTTGTTTGAAACACCGATGACTTGAATTTTTACATGTTGCTCACTCAAAAAATAAAGAAAAAATAAGTTCAGCCTAAATGATTCTGTGACTTCTGGTTTAGGTGAGTGAAGTAATAGCTGATTGTATCTGTAAACTCCTTTTGAACCTTAACATATCTAAACTAGTTTAAGTACAGTGTGGTTTCAGCTAACCGTAAATCCTATATGTGCATACTTCGAGTCAAAGAAAAGTGGCACAGGAAAAGCAATGCTTTAGAGGAACAGAAAGGTACCTAATAGTACTGAAAAAAATGCTGTTAAATGTTTTGAGAGTGTGATCATAGAGGTTCATTACTTATGAATTTACTTTAAAGTATTTGTCAGTGACAGTGAAAAGTTAGCTAGGAGTGGTACACACTTAAAAAGTAACAAATAAATTAACAAAAACATTATGTTTTATTTCTTTGGTAATGTTTTCTCATTTGCCACAAGAGTAGATTTTTGGGAAGGAAAAGTTATTTTTAAGTATATCTTGCTTTTTAGTATCTAACTTTGCAAATGAAAATGCTTTAGAATGTATTTCGTAGCTTTGGAATGCAAGGAGGTTTTGAGGAAGAAGTTTTTATCAGAACTAAGTGACAAATACCCAACACTGATTGTTTTACTCTGTTTAGCTGTCATCCCATTGTTCTGCTACAAGTGATCTGCCTTTAGTACCTCATATGACTTGCTGTACATTGGAGAATCTCTACTTGCTTATGGGAAGAGAACTTGAAGATCTCGAAGTAGTACCTGCAGGAAATGTTCTAGGTAAGATGTAACTAGTATTTAATTGCCTTGAGCTTGAATCCTTACATCATCCAAAATAGACTGTAATTGTTTTGATATTTTTAATTATAAGAAAACTTAAATATATTAATGCTTTTAGTTATGTCATATATGCAAAAATTGGAGGCACTCTAATTAAAACTGTGATTCTGTGAACTTTGAATTTTGAGGAGAGAAAAGATGCATGAACAGGAGAAAACTAGGGATTAGATGAGTGTGTTATCTTCATGTTGGAGTATTGCCAGGTAAGCATCACTGCCAGAAATTGCCAAAGGAAGCAGTAGGGTCTTATCTTTTATAAATTGCAGGGTTTATTTATAATATTTTCCCAACAGTGGAAATTCTATAATATGACTTTTCTAGTGATGCAGATAATTGTAGTTTTATTTATGAGTCTGCTTGAACTATGGTGCTAAAAATTATTTCTCTTATGACTATAGCAAATTTTGAACTTTGCCAGTAGCCAAGGTTTCAAGTGATGTCATCTGATCATTGAGTTATGCTCTTTTGTGCCAGGTTCTGAGAGTCTTTGCTCTATAGAGTGAGTAGCATTCTTTGCTGGCTTTGTCCTTCATTTGTCCTTTTCTTAATATCAAAAAAATTTAGAAAGTGTAAAATTTTAAAAATACTTCATTATTCATTTTTTCATTTTGTAAATGAAAATGTACAAACTACAGCAAAAGAGATTTTGCATATTGTCATCTGATGGTTAGAAACTTAGAATAAATGAAAAATAGATGGACACTGTCAGAGTTGGGTTTGTTAACCTAGGCAGTTCATCGTGCTGGTCACTTTTAGCATGGGCCTGGTGTTCAGGACATAAGCATCTGATGAATTAGTTTTATTTGAAAGCTTAATATTTTAAAATTCTGAGTTCTACCTTACTCTAGTCTGATGCTCAACTTAACCATTTTCAGTGTCAAAACGTCTGTTTTCTTAAAAAAAATTATTAAGAATTTGGAAAAAAACCCCAACAAACAAACCACTGCAAAACACTGCCATAAAAGTGAAAGGATATTATCTGTGATTGCCAAATAATAAATACTCCTGGAGCTGCCTCCTCCAGAGAAGTATATATTGTGAGAATTATTTTATGACTTGAATGTTCAGAGTTGGACCAAATTTCAAGAAACGTTTTTGTAACCAATTAATTCTATCAAAAAGTTGTAAGTAGTCACTACTGCTGAAGGCTGCTCTTCAGTGGGGGGGTGTCTAGCTTTTCCATACAGAAAAGCATATTAGTTGTGTAATGCAGAAGTTCTAAATGGTGACACAAGAGTTTTTGTATACAAGAATTCACTAGAATTTTAAGATCAGAATTAACAGTTAGAGCTCTTACACTGTTGGTAGTTCATCTTTTTTTACCAGATCATTGTCTAGTCTCTTTATATATTGACAAAACAATTTCTTATTTTTATCTAGAACATACAAGCTCAAGTATATATGTTTGGGATTTTTTTAATCTCTCATAATTTTGGAGAATATTTAAAACTAAAAGCCCTTAATACCTTTTTGTTCATTTATTTCTCCCATTTCCCTGTAAGGCTGCATTGTTAATTTACAGAAATTCAATAAACAGCTTTACTGATTTGATGATGATTTACCACACTCAGGAGAAAATGCAGTACCTTCATATGAAAGGAATCTGTAACAGTGGTGATGCAAGACTTATTACTCCAGTTAGTAACAATGATTTCTATTTCAAATGCCATTTATTTTCCAGCTTTAAAGCATACCAGCAGTAATTTCTCTCCAGTCATATAAGGAAATTTCTTGTAGATTATCTAGTAAATTAAAGAAGCTTTGCTGAAAGCTGTGTAGTTTCACTCTGTGTAATTACACTGTTGCCATAAAGAATACACAGTTAATCATGACCACTCTAAAATTTGTGGATAGAGGTTTTTCAGATTTTTTTTCCTTCAGGGATTTGGGTTGGGTTTTTTTGCTATTATTTATAGATTATTTCTTACAAGGAAGAATCTACTTGTTCCTAGTGAGCAGTCTTTTATCCTTTATACTGGCTTATGCAATGGTTTAATGATCAAAGACATGGCTTGATACATAGGTTGTTTTACTGAAGATTAAAAGATTTAATTGCTTGTTCCTTGTGTTCAATTAATATTTCCTTAAAATACTAATCTCCTTTTAATTGCTAAAAATCTGAGAAACTTTTATCAAAATAGTGGAAGAGGAAAAGGTAATGAAGCATACTGTATTTGAACTACAAAGCTGTCACACAAACAGAGTTCTAGAACGTCCAGCCAAAAAGCAAGACTATGTCCTTGTCTAATATGCATAGGCATTCTCGCAAGCTCTGGAAAGATTTTTTGGTTTTATGGTATTATTCTGGGTTCGTGGAAGTTAGGAAAGCAGACTGCTTTGCATTAGTTAATTTGTATTGCCAGTTTGCAGCTCAAATGTTTTGTCAAAAGTATTTGTCAAAAAGCTTTAAGCAGTATGTCATTTTCAAGTAATATGGCGAACAAAATACTGCCTCCTTCCACATAGGAGTTTGTAATTCTCAATTTTTCTTCTTTACAATGTCTGTGACTACTGTACATTTTTTGTAGGCCTTCAGTAGAAGGTGAAATATGATTTAAAACGAATGAAAAAGTTACTGGGGACCAAGAATAATGAAGTCTTTGCAATAAATCTCCTTTTAAAAATTATTTGTCAAAATATTCTATGGAAAGAGTACAATTCTTATCTCTGACAAAAACACTTGGTTTGTAGAGTTTGTAATTTAGAGGCACTATTGATTTCTCCACTCTGAGAACTGAAAAGGAGCATGTGAAAAAAAAACCTTCTGAGGAGACAGTACTGTTATTTTTCCTTTTTTTTTTTTTTTTTCACCGTACTTCTATTGAAGGTCCTGTACCAGCAGATAGGAAAATGTACTTCATGACTGGTACTACTGGATTTTACTTTGTACTATGAATGAGCAGAGACCTTGCAGGAGAAGAATCTAGTTACTGAAGGAGCACAGGAAGTTATGCTGTATTAGGTATGTGCCCTTCGGGTTCCAAGTGGCATTTGGATTTAGTTTTAACTGCTGAATGAAACACATGATAGTGGTTGGAATGGGTGATGAAAAGTATCTTGAGGTTTAATTTGGAAGAATGTTGAAGTATCCAAAAATAAATGTATCTGGATGTGCTGTCTCAGGAATTTTTCTGTACTGTGTCACAGGCCTTTTGCTTGGTATGTAGTTGCTGAATTTGAAAGTTGCTGAGTATCTGTTGGTGAGAAAATGAATCAAACCTTGGACACAAGTCTTTGTGGTGTTTTGAAAATATTGTCCTTCTTTGCCTTTAAGGAGAGAAATAATACTTGAATATTCCATTCCGAAGACTGCTTGATTGGTGTGTGATGGCATTTTCTTAGTCGTTAATTAATACTGACCTGTTCGCACAGTCCTGTATTGTGCAGATAGCAAGCTACTGTAACTGCCCCACTTTCTTAAGCAGTTTGTCGTCCTTTGCTATTGCAAAAATTTGGCAGAGAATGGAGTTTGATATAGACAGTCATCTGGCTATCTAGATGTGTTGAGCTTCTTTATTAAGTATTGCAGAATCCTAGGTTCCTGTTGGGGCACTCCACTTTGTTGTACAGCGAATGTCTGTAGTACTGGAGGTTCCTGCTGCCATGCAAGTATCATCTCCAGTTGTCTTGTATTTGACAGGAAGTGAATCCCTGGCAGCAGCGTGAAATCTGTTAATCTCTAGTTTAGTTACTGTAGCTCTTCTTACTAGTGCTTAGTGTCTCTTATAAAATGGAGAGCTATAATCATCTGATCAGGAAACATTAATTGATTTAATTTGGATGTTGTATCTAAGTTCTTGCATTTGC
The DNA here is from genome assembly GCA_013399015.1 of Galbula dea. NCBI lineage: Eukaryota > Metazoa > Chordata > Aves > Piciformes > Galbulidae > Galbula > Galbula dea. Next base: position 497,712 of record VWZX01005630.1, read on the forward strand.
TGAGTAGTGTTAGGTATTGCTTTACAAACTGTAGAGACAGATAATGCAGGTACACAAATGGAAAAACATACCTTTTCTTTTCAATTTTTTTTTCATTAATGAAAGGTGTGGAGAAGCAGTATTTATGATGTAATTTCAGGAATGAAAAAATATTGCTGCTTTACCAGGAGGGAAAACAATACCTTAAACTGAAACTTCATTAAAAGATCCACAAAGGAGATTATTACAGGCAAGTTTTAAATTATTTTGGTTCTGTTCCTATGTTAAGAATATTTTCTTCTAAATTGAGACTACCTCTATCACACTAGCGTTTTGAAGCATTAATAAGTCTGGGGAATGCAAGAGGAAGTGGGAAGGGTTGATTCGTTTTTTCCCATGAAAGAATCTCTCTTTAAATACATATATGTATGTGTGTATGTATTTAAACCACACAAAGGAAAAATGTCATTTTGTAACACTTGTTCTGATATTTTTGTTGTTGGAGACAATAAAATGAACTTAGTGGATCGCCCCCAAAGTGACAAAGGAAAAATTAGAAGACAATATGTGAACAATAAGTAAATTGGGCTCATAAATAAAGACTGATCAATTACACATCCTGCAAATGCACATAACAGCTTCCTTTCTTCTGTGCCCTCCCCTTTTGTATTCTTTTTCTTGTTGCTGTCCTGTGATTGAAGGCAAAATGCCTTTTTTGTTCTGTTCAGAAAAGGGAGTTTAGCAATGAAAACAGTTTTTGGAAGTAGTGTAATAATGTATTTAAAATATGCAAAAAGAAGTAGTGGTTTTTTGTAATGATATCATGCATAGATGGAAGGTCTAGGATTCCCATAGTGGGTATTGATTCTGTTTTCTAAGAAATTTAAGCAAATACTAATGTAAAACTAAGGAGCATGTTTATCAAAACACTGCTTCAGGTACCTGTAGAAGTACGAGCATCTTTAGGTACTTGTATAAGTGAACAGTGTTGTGGGTTTGTTTTAAACTTAGCTCAGTGTCACGTTTTTCTGCATAAGTGCAGTATCATCAAATCATACCTTTTTGTTAATTGGAATAGTTTATCTCAAGGCACGTTATGCATGCACACTCATGCATATGCACACACGAGTTCAGAATAACATGAATTTTAAAACTGATGTGTACTGGTTTTTATGCAGAAGTAGAAGAATAGTCTTTTGTTTGCTATCATACAAGAACCAGATTTTTTAGAGCTTCCTATATGGCTATGCAAATGCTTTTTTTGTGTTTTGTCAAATACTGTTAAAAGCAAAGCTTTTCTTTTACCACTAGATTTGTAGTACTTCAGTATAATGCTCATAGGAGGCTAGATGATTTCCTGAATGTTTTCAGATGCAGTTAGCTCTGTGAATATCAAATATTCTACCAAATTAAGAACATTTGTTTCTTTAACTCACCAAATGTTGTTAAAAACAGGAATCTAGAAGTCACTCTAGTTGCCAGCTCACAGTGAGCTGACTTTCCTGTGTGACAGACTGCTGTGTATCTTGTTTTTTTCCATTTCAAAAATGCTTATTTTCCCATACAATGTTCTTTCATATTTTAATTATTTATAAAGCACTTAGAGGACTCTTGACATGTAAGCTATATGGAAACATGGGAAGTGTAGGTCATAACAGATTCATACTTGTGGATATTTGCTGTACCTTTCCAAAGATAGATGCCGCATAGCTGCAGTTAGGGTGAAGAGTTGGTATGAAGTAATATAGCTAACCTCATTACAAGGTGTCTAACAAGCATATTAATCCTTTAGTACTTCCATCGAACAATTTAGGAGCTTTTAATAAGCAGCCTCTGTTAAGAGCAAAGAGCAGCTGCAAGCAGCAATGCCATTTTAAAGGCCCAGAATGGCTTTCTAGGACTGATGCCAACTACCAAGCATTACCACCTTCTGTGAAAGCCCTAGGAACAGTCCTGCTGTTGCACCAGCCCTTTATTTCTGTGCAAACATTTGGTGGGCTAATTTAACTCTCTGAATCAGTAATGTGATTATTTAAAAAAAAAAAAAATAGCCAATTTGAAGTGATTCCAGCTGCATGGGCTGTCTCGTCATATTCTGATCAGTGAACACAGGAGGGCAGTCTTTCTCAAGAATATTACTGAAATCAGGCAAAAATACTGAATGAAACAAAGAAAACTCAAACCTTTGTCTTCGGGTTTGGGATACTTATAATTTTCATCACTAATGCCATTTTATAAACCAAATAAACTTGCATTTTTAACTAGTTCATAGTAATCCAGCATTGGTCAGAAAAAGTATGTAACTGAAGAGACTTTTTATCATTGTGAACTGCAGAGTTTACCTGACATCATTGTATCTACATTAATCTCCTACCTAAGTGATGTTTTATGAATAGTTGAATTGCTGAAAAAATGAAATACGTTCAAGTTATTTTTTTGAGCTAAAGACGTAGTAATTCTGTCTGCTTTTTGGCCACTTTCAGTGCAGGAAACTGAACCCATTTTCTTAATCCTATTTTTGCTGTAGTGGACTAACTCCCTTTGCAGTTACTGCTCTTTGCTGTGTGTAGTTCAAACAAGCAGGATGAGCAATCTGTCCTGCTTATTGGCCAATGTAACATAACATTGTGCATAGCTAAAGAAATAGTATAAAATCACATTAGAAGTATATTTTGTTGATCATCTAATAAGTTTCATTTATCCTATTTGCCTTACCATTGCTTCTCTTTCTATTTGCAATTCCATTTCAGGGGATTCGACTTGTCAAACTTTATTGCAAAAAAAATAAGTGATTCATTACCGTGTTTTCAAATTATTATCTACACATCACTAGTGAGGAAAAAATATGTGACTGACATCTGTCTTTATTGCCCCAGCTAAGGATTTTAAAGAAGAATACTTAGAATGGTTAACAGTTTCCTTATAAAGCCTTTTTATGTTGGGTGTTTTTTAATTTATATTGAAGAATGTTAATTACTTTTTGAGTAGCTGTAATTTTTCTGTTCTGACTGTAGCTTCTTAAGACTATAAAAGGAAATCATAAGTGTAGTAATTCTTTCTGAAGAAAACCATTTCTAAATTCTCTAGTACTTCTGGAATGTTCTCTGCTCTAATTTTCAGCAGCTTATTGTGAGATCTTCAAAATGTTTCATCTTTCCTCTGGAATACAAGGGAGTTTTTATATTTAAAAATTGAACTGTATAAGATTATTTAAGATGAGGTCATAATCCATTCATCTAGCCAAAAATACCATTAAGTTTGCTCTTGACCACTGTTGGATTATAATGTCAAAAATTCAAATAATTAAGTTTTTGAGGAAAGGAGAGAATGCAATGCAGCATTCTGCATCAGTGTTAAGGCAACTTTTAGTTATTAAAATCTGAGCTTTTATGTAAATGAAAATTGGGTTTCTAAATAACCTTCCAAAAGTGAGGCAAGCGCTCCTGACTTCTTGGGGTTTGTATGAAGACAGATAACTTGCTGATGCTTGAGATTTCCCAAATAGTACTAGAAGGAAAACTGCCCAGACTTGTCAGTGTTTGTTTTTGCTACTTATATGCCTGTGGGCAGCAGCAGGACTAACAAGAATCAAGACAATTTCATACCATTGCTGCTTGAAGAAACTCAACAACACAGCAGCAGGCACATGGCTCTACAGCTACTTAACAGAAGAGATCTGAAAATAGACTGGGTTTGAGGTGCAGGCAGTCGTGTCTGTTTATCACCCCTGTGTTTGCTTCAGAAATATGTGATTTTGGCCTGGGAACTTCAAATTTATTAGATGCCTATTTCTTACACTAACATGCATTGATCAGAATTCAAGGCCAGTGTTAAAGGAGATGACTCCTTTTCCTTGTGTAAGGGTGGGTGGAGTATTGGCTTCTGTAGTCATTGCCTCTAGGCAGATGTTACTCAGCCTTTCAATAACTAATTTCAGTCTCAAATGCTATCTGGCTTATCTCCAGAGTTTCCAATCTCTGTGAATACTTGGTTGGGTGTGATTTTTTTCAAGTCTCGTTAAAATGAGAGAATAGGGGTTTTCCCTAGTATTTCACAGTTGGTTTCTTTAGTCAGCATCAATGTATTATTTTTAGTCTCTCCCTCTACGAAACTGAATATGTCCATGTATAAAAAAGAGAGAAGAGTTATCTGCAGAAATAGCCATATTTATTACTTGGCTAATGAATCTCTTTCCCCCCCCCCCCAATATTGTAAGAGGAATGTTGAAGTAGTTGTTATCACTAATGTAAAATGGTAATAGAAGTCTTAAGGTGAAGTTCTGAGATGATTGCCTGAGGTCACATGCATACTGTTGTGTTTGAGATTTTGTTTTCCTGCACACATCACTGATGATTTTGGGAAATTACTTCACATTTTTTTTTGAAGAGGCTGAAAACTACCCTTCCTCAATGTGCTTATAAAAATTAGTTGGAGCATGCTTTTTTCTGTAGTGTTTTGTATTAAACCAGCATCCTCTTTAAAACTAGAAAGTCAGCAGTGTTTAGTGGGTGGCACTTTTTAGTATAGCCTTGTGCTCTCTAGTTTCTTACAGTGTGGTTCTAACAGGAAGCATCTAACTTGCCTTGGCTGGTTGACAATCTCTCAAGAGACTTCAGTTTCCATTTCTAAATGAGAATCTATGATAGATGAACCAAGGTGATTTAGTTTTGTATTCAAAATTGTTAGAAGTCCATTCCTAAGAATACCCTACCTGTTAGTGATAGTATGAAATACTGTACGAAGAAGTGGGAAACTTGGGGGAAGAGCTTGGGCACTAGAGGAAATGGCTGAGAGATTCAGCAAGCCTGCCTAATTTGAGGAATTAGTGCTTAAGGTCCAGTTTTCAATGGAGGTGTAAATTACCTGGTTTAACAAAGATCTGCATTTATACTTGAACCTTTTATCCCTCTTTACAAAAAGATATTAGGCTTGTTTTCCTACATCTGAATTAAACACCTGGAGAATTCTCAGAAGTAATTTGCTGTAGAGCTCAAACTTTCAGAAAACTGTTATAAAGAAACATTTCCTTTGTTTAATGTGGCCATGGGTTTTCTAAAGTGCAGATTAAGAATATGTAGTGTCATTTAAGGAATAGGTACAAAATAATTGCTTTAAGCACAAATGAGTTTGAAAATATATGCCTTATTATGTGTAAATTCACGTATAGCAATTCAGGTGTAAAAAAGACCATAAATCAAATCTATTTAGGAATGTGTGCAATTACTTCAGAAAGGAAGTTTTATTCTTGAAGGATTTTAATCTTTGCAGTGTTATTTATGGAAATTACATCTCATGCTAATATGATGGTGTACTTGAACCAGATCTTGAGGTTTTTAAAAAAAGTGTGTACTTTAAATCTGCTGAGTATTCCTTTAACTGTTCTGGTCATATAAAGTTCAATTTCTATAAGATGAATTAAGCTTTTCAGTTTCATTGCCAAGGTAGTCAATGCATTTACTAAAAGGTGGTTGTAACATGTATATGCTTGTCATAGTATCAACTTACAGTATACTTCAGGGTGGGTAGCTAACTAAAAATATAACTGAAATACTGTCAGATAGGTATCGTTTAGGCCAGACTTTTACTTAAGTGTGGAATTGCAAAGACAATGAAGAGAGTAAAACCTTACATGAAATCTTGAAATTTTCTGTTTGGAGGATCTTTGCTTTCTGTTTATTAGAGATACATACACAGAAAATGCATCTGCATTCCTAATGTAGCTTCTCTCTTGCCAGACCTTGCATACGGTGCTGCTTCTTTATCCTTTTGCAGGATAATGTGCTTTTCCCAACACATACTTAAGTAACAACAACTACCTGACTAGATAACTCTATTAATGATGCAAATTATTTTCATTTCTGTTTTTTCTCAGTGCTGAAATATACCATGTGTAACTTAAAAGAGAGGGGAGGGAACTCAGATCTAGAAACAACAGTTTAGTTGTCTCAAAATGTTACCCTCTGTGTGCTGTGTAGGAGGCAATAAATGAGTGGTGGGTAAAAACATTTTTTTCTAGGCCCTGTAGATTTTGTCTGCGCTAATTCTGGTTTGTCACTGTTTTTGCACAGTTCTTGACTTCTGAGTAATTCGTCTTAAATCTTACCTTTTTCAGCTTTAGTGCATCAGGAAGTTTTCCTCTGTATGTGTGGTTTTTAGCAACAGAAAATTTATAATTCTCTTGAATTTGTGATGTTCTCTGTTCCTGTATAATATATTTTTCAAGGTTATGCAAAATTGAAACTCCTTTACACAGCTCTGATTAAATAAGGCTTTTTCCCATCTTTAAACAAATATCCTGTGATCAAACTAGTTCTGAGGAAAAAAAAAAAGGGTGGTTTTCTTTGATTTTTTCACTGAGATTCAGTTTCTCATGACATATGCACAACTGTCTGATAAGGATTATATTTTAAGGTGAATACCCTTGACAAATTGTGGGAGTTGGAGCGTTTTCATGTAATTTTCCATGTTTCTTTACTAGAAATGAAAATAAGAACCAGATAGATAACTTGTTCTATCATTTAAACTGTTTTCTTATTCCCACTTAATGTGAAGCCAGGAGGCACTGTTTTTCATACAATGCAAGAATGTGTAGTTATTTCAATTTTGAGCGAAGGTCTTACATGGATTCTTAGCACTGTCAGTGTAGTGAAAAGTTTGGATTATAGCTTTTAGTGTGAATTTCTTCATGCAGAAAATCTACAAATGTTTTGACTCTGAATTAAATTAATCTCGTAGAGTATTCTGAAAGCCAAAAACCTGCCGTCAATGTGGTACCTACTTGTTAGCTCAACTTGGAAATAATGTACTGGTTTCTGAGAAAGTGTAGTGTTAAGTAAAGCCACCATGAAAACATCTTGTTTAGGTTTTTTTTCTCCTTTGATGCTTCCTTTGTCCTGAGAAATGCTCTTGTTTTACATGAAAAAGAGGTGGAAAAACTCTCCTTTCTGATTGTTTCTTTAGCTTTCATGGCTACACAAATTGCTTTCTGCACAGAGTAATAGCCAGGCTGTAGAAATTAGGGTGGACCATGCTCAGCTCTCTTGGAGTGTTAAGTTGGCTCTGAAATCTACCCTTTTTCCCCGAAGCTCCCCACTCCAAATCTTAGTGTTAACATCTTGTTTTCTCTTTGGATTCCACCTTTCCCTCTGCCTTTCTGTCTGTTATTCTACCTCAGCTTTTTATTTTGATTACCTTAGCTACCCATGTCAATAAAGTAAGAGTATATGAGAATATTTTGGTTAACCACAACCTAAGCAAATGCAAGATCTCGTCTTCTAACTGGCATTGTTTATGCAATATAAACCACTAATCCATGAGGGCAATTTATTTGAATGCTTTTTAAACTCCTGCTGGAGCACTTCCTGATCCTAGCCAGGCCTCCTGTGCAAGGGAGAGAGGAGCAGCATACACATTTTCACACCCACATGTGAAGAAGTGTTTGTCTTATTGTGTAATAGACCTAGTGCCTGTAATATGCAGCATTTTGCAGTAAATACCATCTGTGGTTGTGAAATGCCACCACTTCTACATTTGAACTAGCCACAAAAAACTTTTATTATTTTTCTTTTGCTTCCATTTTCTGTAGTTACCACAATTTTTTCAAAGAGTCCAGGAAAAGCAAGGAGGGGGTTGCAGTGAGGGCATGGGAAGGCCAGTTTGGACTCAGTTCTGCACACAACCTCACCAAACACTTCTATGGTTGCAGAGAATAGAAATCTTGTGTAATAAATGGGAAGGATGCAAAGTCAAGAGATTGTTAATAAAGCCTATGTTTTAGTGGATTATTTTCTAAATATTTTCCTGAAATTTTAATGTTTCATGCTTCACATTAAATTGCAGAAGTGTTGTAAGGGTTGTTTGGCCTGTATCAGGGTGTGAGTCATGGAGTTGGCTTTGGCTTGTGAACTGTGGGGGGGAGTTAAGGCAGAGCTATATTTAGGAGTATCAACTGCTGTCGAACTGTAGCACTGCTAAGTAACAGTGTTAAAGGGGCAGCACTGAATAGTTTAGGCTTGTTTAGATTGTTTGTAGTGGTTTATTGTTTAATAAATAATTGGAAGAGCTGATATTTACAAGAAGCATTCTTCTGCAAAGGTTGCAAGCCAAGCACTGTGAATTTCAACTCCATTTGTACTTATCTGATAGTAATAGCTATTCTAGTTTCTTTGTCAAAACTCTGTTGAAAATAGCAAGCATAGACAAAAGTTCTAGTTTCACCTTACATGTTTGAGAATCAGAATTTGTAATGTTTTCTTATTTATAAAGAATTTTTTAATTCCAGTTATAGGTAGATAAGGGTAACATTTGAGGGGTTATTACCATTGAGCTTTTGTCTTAAGATGCAGAGGAGCTGCTTGCTTGACTTGATTGTATCTTGAAATTTTACCATTTTACCATGGAGCCAAGAGTAGGTACCTTTTTGCAGATAATTAAGGCTGAAAGAAGTAGATTTATTTTCTAACATTTCTTCCTCCTACTACCTAATTCTTTCAAGTGAAGTCTGTTATGTATTTGGGCAAAATTTAAACTAGTGATTTTACAAATGGGAGGCTCCATTTTCCAGAGCTGCTCCTCCATCATGAATGTCATGGGCTGTAGCTATTGTATTTTGTGGGCTTTTGCATTTGGTAAACTTCATCTGTGTAGGCTTATTTTGGTAGCCAAGTCACCTAATTTGGTAGTGAGTGTTTTTTTATGGGAGTCTTTGTTTCTGGGCCTGTCTTTATGAAGACACTGAGATTGCAATTGAATAATTGCAATAAATTTAAGGATCCCAGCTGAGATGTGAGTCCTGTAGCTGAGATGTGACTCAAAGCTTTTCCTTATGGAGTGGAGAATATTTCTGTCATTCTGATAAACTTGAAATGGACAGACTTTTTAAAGGCACTTGGCATTGATTTAAGCACACTATTTTATTGTCTTGAATGTAGGCAGACCTGAGTCAAGACAGTGTACTGATGGGGAAATAGAAAAAGCACACTCAAAGTGTATAAATTATACAGTTGTTTACGTTAATGTATGGAGGATAAGTCATTTCATCTGTTACTGTCATTTTAAGCTTCATTGGCTGAAGTATCATCATTGCCAACTTGGATAGGAGGCTGTTTCAGTGACTAACCGGATTTCTGAAACATAATATTGAACAGCAAATATTCATTTAAGTACTTGGTGTTTACCAAGAGTCCATCCTATGTTAAGATTTGTACAAATCATGCTTTGTGCAGTGCTGAAGTATTGAATCAAAACATTGTGAGTTACATGACTGTCAACCTGTTAATCTAAATGAAAATATAAACCTGCTGGTGGTTCTTGTTACATCAGTTGTTGCATTTACACCTCAGCAGAGACATTCAAACCAATTCCACCCTCTTTTGTCTGCTGGAGCTATTGACAAGGTCATTGAAAGCATATGTGTTGGATTCTAAGGACATTCTACATGGTTAATTGATGCAAAGAGCTGTGTGTTGAGATGCTTTCAAAACAGCACCTAAAATGTTTGGAATCTGGATGTTTACATTTTTTTGAGCTTTTCCACAAAAGACTAGTTGTTTTGTGACATTCAAAAAGCAAGTTCTCTGCGCAGTGGTACTAACAGAGCCTGGATTCCTGTGGACTGGTGTCCTTAAAATCCTCAGCTTCCCTCTAAGTTATGCCTGTCCTGCAGTTGTGCGTGTCCCAGTTGGCCAGCCAGGATGCGCATACTGGTCACCAGGGAGCTGCTTCCAAGCGTGATATATAATGATCGGGTTTTGCCTGCCCTGTTTTCGGTGAGCTCACCAGTTTTGGTCTTCCTTTCAGTACTTACCCATTGATTTTACATAACTTGTGGGAACTTAATTATATCTGAACCCTCTCCTCTCTCTCACTGGTAAACTTAGTGGAAGTTGACAACATGTTTAAAAGTTGTTGTGGGGAGACTGTGTGATTACAGGAGTTGCGTTTACTTTGGAAATGAGACTAAAAACTTTACTCTATTTTTAACATATTTGTGTGTGTGTGTATACATAATCCCACCAGGAAGTATGACATACTGTGTTGGAAGCATTCCTTTTCAACCAAAAAAAGGCATTTAAGTACTCATTTTTAGCAGAAGGCTTTCTGTTTTAATTAGAAAAGTTAATTTACCCAGGACTCTTTCAAAGCATTTAAAACTGATACCTAGCAGTGGCAAATGGCCATGTTTCTTTTGTTCAGAAAAGCAGCTGACGTTCTGTGTTCTGAAGCTTTCCTTTGTCTTGAAGCAGCAGCCAAGCCACTGCTGTTGCTTGTGGGTGATACATGAGACCACATCTGTGGATTCTTCTGCTTAGTCAGCAGAATGTTAGTCAGCCTGGTCTAGTTTCTGAGGGGGTAGCAGTGGGGCATGGAGAAAAATTAATTTGTTTCAGTAGCATGAGGTGTTAGCTGTACTTCCTACGTAGGAGAAAAGGTTTCTTAACGTATAAGATGGTGATTGTTAAACCTGTATTTCTTGTTGGCTTCATCATGCCATAAGGATTTCACTGTGATTAATATGTTGATTTGTCTTTTCTTGGGCATGTCAGAAGCAGTGTCTCTTAAAATGTAGTAATATTTTGTTAGTTGAGGGAGAGGAATTGGGGTGAGAGGGGAAAAATGCCTTTTTATTGAATTAGTTGTACTCTGGTTGGTTGGTATCCTGAATTAGCTTTTCCAGAGTCTGCCAAATGCTAGTGCTGGAAAGCCAGAACTGGGGGCAAGCTTGCTCTTTTTGATGGCAACTAACTGCTAGATCTTCCTAGCTGTATTTGAGATGGTGTTCTTAGACTCCTTTTTGGGGTGGGGTCTCTTCCTTTTATCCACTAATGCAAATGAAGCACTGGATGACTGGTGTTAGTAGGGTTGAAAAGGAAATGAAACAGTAAGGGTTTTCCAGAGGTGATGTTAAAGCTCCAAACTCCCTTCCTGGTATCTTTTGTCAGTTATGAGGCTCACGCCTGTTTTTAACAAATTAAGAGAGCAATGTTGGGGGTGTTACCATTGCATGTAGACTCATGGGATGTAAATAGAATTAAATCTTACTAGTTAACTTTTTTCAAGGTGACATTAAAAATCAAGATTGGTTCTATTTAATTTCTTTTCTCTGCTTTGAAATAAAGGAACAGTTTAAAACCCAATTTAATTATGTGTTCTTTTGAATTAGTCTTAAGAATTCTATCTTAGGAATGATCTGTGTTTTTTTTCCCATTTTATTCTTGACCTAGAGCTAATAAAAGTTAATATGTTGTAATATTTTAGGAAGTCAAAAGGTATATGGGCTATGAATTACAGTAATAACTCTCATTGATGTATTAACAGAAGTAATCAGAAATCAGGAGGAAAATGTCAGTCTTTTAAAATTTCCTTTGAGGGGAAAAAAGGTTGGTTGGATAAGGAGTAGCAGTCTTTAATTTTTAGGGTGGGGTTTTTTTTAATGTTTTAAATAGACATGATTTTGATATATTTAGTTGACAGAAATAGTACCTGAAGCTGACTTGTAAAATGCATTATTTAAATGCCGTTTTAATTCAGTGGAAAAATAAGAAAAAAATTTTATCGCTATGACAGAAACCTATTTTAACCAGAATGATGAAGGGCTAGGAGAACATTTTCTCCAGAATTTTATTATTTCATATTTCTTAGGTACTTTTGTCAATGATTAATGTGTGTGTTTTGAAATTACTTTCTGGAATTCCTTCTTTACTTTTCACTAAAAATGTGTCGCTATTCTAGCTAAATTTTATTTGATGTCTTTGGAGCATATTTCTGCCTTTCAGTCTGGCCCAGTCATAGTTCTTTGTGTGGCAATATTTATCTTTATTGCATCTGAATGAATTTTCTGTTTATTTTGGAATTTATTTCGCTATTAAACCGGAGTCTATGATAGCTAACTCATTATCAGTAGCTTCCTAGGCTGCTGTTATAACAAGTTTGTTTAAGTCATCCCTTGTTCCCTCTCATGCCATCTGTTTGCAAACCCATTGTGTCAAACAGTCCTAATCTGAGGAATTGGAAAAGTGCTTCCTTTTGTTTGAATCTTTCCTCTGATTAATTATTCCCCAAAATATTATTGCTTGTAACTACAAATGAGCTATTTAAAGGTTTATTTTAGTTTGAAATAAGTTTTTTTTATTATTCTTTATCGTTGTGAAAATTATTGTATTTAAAATAAACATCAGCTTCTGCATAGTGTTGACTGAAATGATCCATTATTCATAGTACTTAGGAACACTGAAGCCATACTTCTCAGGGCAACAAAATATGCAAGCAGAAATCACTTACAGGCAGATGTAATGGAGGGGTGAGGGAGTTGCCTTTAAAGGAGAGCATTAGGCATTGGGTCAGGTCTTAGAAAATTGAATTTTAATTAGTTACTTGCATGTCTTACAAGTTAACAGGATAAATGGTCAGTGACTCAGTAGGGCATTTCCCACAGGATATTGTACACATTTAGTAATTCGTATGGTGCTTCTACTTGTGATGTCTGAAATATCCTACTAACTGATTAGTCTGTCTTTCCAGTTACCTGATTTATTGAATGGGAAAGGCCTCACACTATTTTTTTTAATATAAAAAACCAACCAACCAAAACAAACCACAAAAAAAACCCAAGTGTATTTGGATTCTACAGTTAAATTCTAAAATCAGCACAAGAACGGACAAAATGTAATGAACTTTTAAACTAACTACCATTGTCTTTTGTAATTGGCACTTCTAGTAGTAGATTCTAAATTCCCAGTGTGCCTAGGATAATGTAATGCAGAACTTGTAGCAATATGTTCATGTTGCTTTTTCTAGGCAAGCACGACAAAGCCTCCAAGACTTCCACAGATTAAAATTAATTCCTTGCAAGATCAGTGCCTGAAGGCCTTATTAATTTTAACACTACTTGTAATTGATTCTGGGGAGTAACAGATGTTACTTATATTTTATAATCTTGAGTTTAAGAAAACTCCTGCTCTGGCAGGGGGGTTGGACTAGATGATCTTTCGAGATCCCTTCCAACTCCTAACATTCTGTGATTATGTGATGGTGTGCCCATTTTCAGGATACATTACTATGTGCTAAAGCAGAATAAAGCCTAAAATGGCTTTTTCTCTTAATGGTCAATTGGTTATTAGACTATGCTATAAGTAGCCTGATTTATGAAGACATAATTTGAAGGTATTAATCTATTAGCTGAGATTAATTATTTTTCTCTGTTGTGGGAAGCATTTGGTCAAGAAATTAGAAGAATTCAATTTGATAATCGTGTTCGAAACCCTAATGAACTTTAGATCTTGACTCACATCTTACCTCAGGTGGTCTTATAAAAATATTGACTTATTCTATGGGGTTTTAAGTCTTCCCAGTGTATGCTTAAAAATAAATATTGAACTTTACTACATTTTTAAGTAGGCTCTACCTCCATCTCCTTCCCTCTAACATTAAACGCTTTTCATGCTCAATGTGATAGAACACAACTGATTCAGTGCTTCCTCTCTCAGCCTTGGGCTGCTGCCTCCCCCTTCCCTGCCTTCAGAAGTTAGTGAGAAGTGATTGTTTTGATTAATACTTCCAATATATAATCTATTCATGTTGCAGACCTCAGAAAATAGGATCCCATGATCCTATTTTAATAGATTTCTAGAACTGAGCATCTGTATGCAGTTAGTATTAGTAATGGTCATCCTGCTAAATAGTAGAATTGCAATTTCTCTATTTTTTAAATGTAACTACTATGGTATATTCAGTGAGCCAGAGAAGTTTATTTTAAAATATTTTAAATTTTCTCCTTTTTAATGTAGAAATATAAGTAGTATAAATTGTATCAATATGGGTATTACAAAAGAATGGTTTTCTTTTTTCTTAAGTACTTTTCTTATTGAACCATTAGAAATCATCAGTAGATACTAACATGTTTATTTATCTCTGGGACCAAGTAGGAAGGCTCACTAGGAATATTCAGAACTGCCCCTGTGAGACATTTCTCATCTCTAGAAAAATATACATTCTCTTCAGAGAGTGTAGTTGATGTCCTTTTTTCTTGCATAAGATGTTCCATATGAATTCAACTGATCTGTTTTCCAGTACAATATGCAATTTCTTAAATCTATTTACAAAAACACAGTTACAACTACAAATAGAAACCAAACGAATCCTCATTTGAAAGGACTTTTAGATTATCAAAGTAACTGTACTGAAGAGACCATTCCTAAATTCTTTTTGTTTGAGACAACAAATCTGCTGAACTGTCTCTGAAGTTCTCCTAATAATTAAAGAAAAAATTAAGTGAATTCAGATGTGTTGCTCTCAGGTCAAATTAAAATCGTTTATTCAAATCTAAAATTTGGTTTATGTTTAAGAAACCCTTGAAGAGTATTGTGTGGTGCTAGATGCTTTCCGTGTGCAGTAATGGAAGTATTAATTTGATAGACAGGCTAATAGAAGTGAGTTCCTGTGCCTATATGGTCACATTGTACAAAGATCTGTCCACATATTTACTGTTGTTCATTCAGTATTGCTGTTTCAAGTAGATGTCACTGATGCCTGGAATGGAATTATACTGTGTAGACTTAGACAAAATATATTATATGTATAAGGGTGAGTAGAGCTACTAACTCTGTTATAAAACCACAAAAGGTACTGTTTAGTGCCTTATCAAGAATGATTTACAGTTAGAAGATTTATTTTTTTTTTTTAGTTCTTTTTTTTGGTTAAGCTATGAGTGCATTGATTTCATAATACGTAAAGAGGAATGGGGACAGGCTAAGATCTAAGCATGAACTTTCTACGTTTCTGTGCTAAAATTAAGTTTGACCATAAATATTTAAAAATGAGGATCATTTGCTTTCATTCTGAGCTCCAAAAGTCAGTATGGCACGACAAATGAAATAATTTTGTAGCATAAGAAAAACATCATTATCTGAAATACTTTAATCGTCTATATTTATTTGCCTCATTAAGCAAGTTAAGAAAATCAATATTTCATTTTGACTACACCTATTTGTAAACCCAGAAGTCAGATTTGGAGTGTTAGCTGATTTTAGTTTCATTCTGTTTACTTCAGTAAGGTAAATTTGTATTTTAGAAAATGGATTCAGCTTTGGTGTCTGCCTTATCACAAACACTAAGTGCAGACAGACACCTATCCATTCACTTGATCATTTTAAAGATGTTACTGGTTAATGTAATGGAGTTTTCTTACATTTTCCTTGAAATTGTTTTTAGTCTAGACTGGTAAAAGTATGAGAGAGTTCATAATTAAAACTGCAAACTCAATCAACAGTTACGAAATACGTGTTATCATACAGTACTTAATCAAATGTATTTTTTCCCGAAGAATCTTAGAAGAAGATAAAAGGTATTTGTTTACTCATTATATATGTTTGCAATCCTCTTTGAAACTATAATCTTGCAATAGGAGATTTTAGTGGAAAACTCACTACTAGATCATGTGCTTTCCTTTAAGTTCTTCTAGAAGCAGACAGCTTTGTTCTTCGAACTGTTAAGTCTTTTTCCTAAAAGAACTCAATGGGATGCCCTAGCTCTTTTTCATCTTTTATTACTTGATGATTCCATAGTAAAGCATTGAGATGTTTCTTGAGTCAGAAGTCTCTTACTGCATTTAATGTCTTATTGCATGGTCGTGTCCCTTGGGTGGAGGGAGTTTTGTTGAAACATTTTTAATAATATGGCTCCATTTACTCTCATCTGATCAGAAAGTTATGCTTAATTTTCCCCAAAACTGCTATGAACAATAAAGTTTTATGATAAAAGTATAATTTAACACCTTTGTTCTGAGGAACTGAATTAATGATTTTGCTTGTTACTCTCTAATGCATATTTAGGTAGAACTTGTTTCTTTGAAAATCAGGAAGAAACTGGGACAGAGACTTCTATGGTCTGTTGGATACTGATGATTTTTAGAGATTCAGCTTAAAAAAAGCCAAAGAGGAAATGAAATATGAAATAAAATGTTGAATTAACTTTTTCTGTAAAATGATTGGAAAGTACTGAGAACAGCTGAAATCGTGCTCATACTTTAAAATATTCTGTTTTCCTTACAAGCGGTTTCACGTGCCTCAGAAGCAAGTAAGAACAATTGAGGGGGAAGTGCATAATTAAAGATGAGAAGAGGAGGCTCATGAGCAATTGCTCACATGTGGTCTATATTATGGAAAAGGTTGATGAAATCTCAGCTAGAATGTGGACTGTGTCTTGATTTACATTCGCTTCCCTCCCAGAAACAGTTTCTAATATAGAAAGGTCAAGTTCTGCCTTCGGATGGCTCTCTGCAGTGCCCATGAGAGTCAAGAGAAACAAGCTTAAACTCTGAGGTGATAACCGTACGATACAAGGTGTAGTAGCTTAAGCTGTAGTAGCGACTTGTCCGAAGTCCCTACAATTACCATCATTTCATCCCAGTAATTCATAAAACATTTTAAGATTCCTCAAATAGAAAAGGCATACTATTGTAATTGAGTTTAATCCTACCAAAGGCCTCTTTTTTTTTTTTTCTTTCTTTTTTTTTTAAATTAAGGATAATGGTTGAAAGCAAGTATGGAGTCTGATACTTAAAGTGTACATGGAAACAGTGAAACAATATTAATCATCCTAATAGGTAACAGTATGCTAATATATAATCTTTTCTAGGCTTATGCTAGGAAAAGGAGAATTCTCTGGATAGATTTGAAGGAGAAAAATGATTGTAATGGAGTTATTTTAATTATTTTTTTTTGGTGTGACTACATTTTTGTCTTCCTGTTTTAGTTGGCTTTTAGCCTATTTAAGGAGAAACTGGAAACAGCTAAGAGACAATCACATTTTTAAGATGGATGTGTGAATTTATTTTCTCAAATACAATTTTTAATGTAGCTTTTGAAAACATTTCTTTTCAAATGTCTCTCAATAGGGAGGGAAAAAAAAGTATTTCTATTACTGCCTGCAGAAAATTTTAGTCAGTTTTTACTGACTAAAAAAAAGGCACATGCTTGTTTTAAGATTTCAGATTGAGTAGATTTACAGAAGTTTGCAGTCACATCTCCTTTTACATGAGTTACGAATGAACTCGTGTGGTCTTTCTTCACTGTGCGTGGAACATTTAAAAGAGAAGGATTTGGGTATTGTCTTAATCATTCTAAACAAACAATGTTGATAAGAAGTGATATATTTCAGTGAAGACAGCCCCTTACTGGGAAGATTAATGCTAGCTTTTTTGCTTTACTTACTTCCTTACACTGTTAGTCCAAAGCTCTACATGTCTCCATTCCAAAGCACCCAAGGATTCTTAAGTGGTGATATCATCAGTAAGAGGAGATAAAGATCCACTGAACTAATGGGCTGAGGCTAGTAACAGTGTGGCAGAAATTGAAATTTAAACAGCTTTCATTCTTTGTTTGATTTTCACGCTGCAAACTAAATTATTTCCTTATCTGATTGAAAAAGTTATGCATGGTGGTGATGTCTGCTTCATTTTTTTGCATCTTGAAAGAACATTAAATTCTAAATCTTTCAACATCAAGGGAAACTAATTATATATATCTTGAAATTGATCTATTACGCATTTAGATCTTTATAGCTGAATTCAGCTGGAAAAGTGTACTTTATCTTTAAAGGAAGCAAAATTACTGTCTAAGGTGTAGTGGTTACCAGCAAGTCATAGAAGCAAAAAGTAAATGGAGATTTGTCTTAAATCTCATACTCCTTTTGAGAATTTCAGTCACAATATTCTTATCTATTTTTACCATTTAGTTTCTATCATGTGGTAGAAATGGTGGTAATACAAGTAGGTATATACTTGATTTAGTATTCTTATCTTCTAGGACAAGTAATAGAAAGAACTTGGCAAAAGAAGGACTTCTGTAAATCTCACACTTCTCCATCTGTGTAATAATTCTTCCTGTTGTACACCATAATTTGCTTACTTTCAAATGACAGAAGAACAAACTCGAAGGTCTTTCTTAACATTAGCTTCCAAGCTTTTATTGAGTTCCATGTCTCCTAAGAGGATGCCTTATTTTCAACCTACAGATTGAAAATTACTGTTGAAATAATAAATTTAATAATTTGAAATGTGTTTATTGTTGATCACTGTGAATAATTTGTCAGAATAATCTGTGTATAGTCTATGTAAAAAGTAAGCAACTCGTTACATTTTTATAAAAGTGAAAAATACTCTTAATATATGGTGGCAAAAATCAGTGGTGAACAATTATGAGTAGGATTGGCTTCTTCAGGACAAGAGAGAATTTGTAATCTCTTAAAAATTACATCTCCACATAATATTTGAAGTCTTGCCTGTTTTGTTTGAAGACAGTATCAGGTTTATAGAATGAATGCTGCTGTGTCTCGAAGTTTTCATTTGAGTGTTAAGCTTTGTAAAATTACCTTTCTTTCATGGAAGACCTTGGCACACAGAGCCCTGGGGATATTTTTCAGTGACCGTTGTTATTCAAGTCCAGTTGAGTTCAAGTGCCATCTTTCCTTATTGACCAGTAGTACTTGGAAGTGATTTTTCAAAACAAAAATGTTGTTCTGCCTTAGGAGCAAAGCATTTACATGACTAATTTTAGGAAAAAAAAATCTCTTATGGTATCCCATGGTAGGCTTGACTTTCCAGCATGGATAGCTTGGTTTGCATTTCTCTAGACTATAGTCCCCTTAATCTCAAAGGCTATGCACAAAAAAAAATGGTAGCAGTAACTGTTTAGTAGATATGGCTCTTTGCTTTATATAATAAAATCTGTAAGGGTGATTTGACTCCTGATTGGGAAGAAGAGACATTGCTATGAATTGCAGTGTTTGTAGTAGTGTTACTAAGAATTTGTAAATTCAATAGATTCATCAGTGCTGGACTGCTCTATGATAGTTCACACATTTCAGCAATTAAAATACTCAGGTTGTAAGGCTAACAAATTTTCATGAAAACTGACAGTTGGGTTTTTTTTTTTCATTTTTAGTATATTATTCTTGCCAGACACTAATATAATTCGTGTCTTTTTACCATAAAATGTGAAACAAAAGAGCAGAGAGCTTTTAAGTTTTCTTTATGGTAGTAAGAGTACAGTAATTAGTGTTAAGAGCGAGTCTATCTGAAGTAAGATTTGGTAACTTGATTTCTCTGGTTCACATTACGTTGTGAAAAGAAGCTATTCACCTCCCACTCTAAATCATTTTCATTTTACCAGCTGGAGGAGATCAGAATAAAATGGACCCATCCCTTTTCTCAGTCCCTGGTGGTGGTGATGAGCCAGCATTTGTTTTTCATTCAAACCACATGTTGAATAAGTGAAAAAGAGGAAATACATGCTGGTCATAGGTCAGGTGCAACACAGAGTTTACACAGATTTATTTTCTTTATAGCATCTGCTATCCTGTGTTTAAAGCTGCTGAATGTTGTTCTGCTTCCAGTTATTTTGAGGCAGGTTTTCTTGAATAGTGACATTTTGGGTTTTGGCATATCCTGCTGGCCAGACATTCAGCCTTCAGAGCGGCAGAAACAGCCTACAGCAGACTGGCTTTTCAGAATTTAAACTCCCTCATGATCTCATAGGGTGGAAGCTAACCCTTTTTGTTTCTGCCCTCAAATAAAGAAGACAGCCATAAAAAAAGAGCCTGGAAAAGTATTAGGGTGATAATGAGGCTCTAAATTAGGAGCATTTCTGCTTATAGCTGTTTGGTCATGTAGCAGAGAATGAGAAAGAAGGAGCACAAATATTCTGCAATTTACAAATACAAATTTAATTTTTAAGGAGGTATAGCTTCTGAGCTAAAGGTTTCTGTTTTCTTGTAATAAGTTGCACGTGCAGTTAATTTATACTCCTTTAAGTACCACAATACTCATTGCTTACAAGTGAAGGATAATGAGGAATACGACTGTATATATCAATATCAGCTTTATTTGTTGTCTTTATTACTCAAACACTTCTGGTAGTGTTTTTGCATCTCTGATTAAATTATGAGTGATGTCCTGTTGGTTAGGAATTTAAGGGCAGTAATTTCAAGTTGTCTCCAATGTGCCAGCCAGGACTAAATATGCATTTACAGCAGCTATTTTGCAGATTTATAGCTAATATTTTTTCCTATAGTTTTTCTTATCACTAAAATTTAGGCTTCGTTTTCTCCAACTTGCTGGTGTTCTAAAATATATTAGGATTAAAATTAATAGCTTATTATATAATAAATTAAATTTTGCAAGATTTGAGTTGTGAGAAAGGGGAATTCCAAATGGGCATAATGGTAGTGGGAGGGGGTGGGAAGGAAAATAAAAATAATATACTTCACAATAAGAGTAACACTGGAGGAGCCTGACAACAGAGGCTGTGCAGTCTCCATCGTTAGAAGTTTTTAAAATTTGGCTGTGGAAGGCCCTGTGCATATTGATCTAATGTTGCAGTTAACCCTGCATTGGGCTGGAGGTTGTACTAGGTAACAATTAGAGGACTCTTTCAGTCTGAATTTTTCTAAATTTAAACCACAAAAACTAAGTCTGAGCTGTACAAAGGATTGGGCATATGAGAGGGGAAAAACATCCTTATGTTCTTTCTGTTCTTCACAGTCACAAACATGTCTTAATGGGAACTATGAGACGAAGTATCAAACGTCACACCAGAGACTTGAGTACTCAGATTATGCCGAGATTTTGAACAGATACTTTATATGATCAGTGAGGAGTTTTTGAACCTGACTTTTGTAGTGAGAGTAATTTCAGGCTTTTTTAGCCTGATGATCATATCTTCAGTGTCATTTAATTTGACAGTGGATGATATTTTTGTTGCTTTGCTTTTCCTTTTTCTATTAGGAATAGGAGGCCTGCAAGATTTCGTGCTGAAGTCTGCAACACTGTCAACGTCGCCAGCTTGCCCACCATTTACACCTCTCACCTTTGAAGCGACACCGATTGTGCGAGTAGCTGTTGAACCGAAACATCCAAGTAAGTTCGAAGAAATTCAGTGTCATAAATTCAATGTGATAGCAATGCAGCTTCCCACCCTTAGTTACGTGGCTGGTTTGTGATCTGTCCACTGAATCAGAGACTGACCTAGTATAAAGTTAATATACATGATGCCTAGAGGGCCATACTGTATTGTCCTTGAGTATTTCTAGCTAGCTAGCTCATGTCTCAGTAGGTGAAGAGTTACAGAAGATGTAACCTGGTCCACAAGTAAGACACTATGCAATTCTAAAGCACATCTTTGGGTTTTTCACTTCTGCTAACATTCTTTTATGCTGTATCATTAAGTTTGTGGTACAGATTTGCAATTAATGCTTCTAATTGATACCACCCCCCACCCTCCCCACTAGAGAATAGGGTATCTCTGGCTGTATTTGAATTTCAGCCCAATTTCAATTCTTGTTGTAGCGTTAGTAGAACCAAAATAACTGGCTTTCTATTCAGTTACCGTATACTCTTAACACTAAGATTACATGTTTTTCAGAAAGTGATTGGACAGCTTAGCAGCTATTTGTCCTGTGTGTTTGAATAACAGATAATAATATAGTGTACATCCTGCATTTGTTAAGGCAGTTTGGAAAGTATTGGAAATTACTGGTTGTGTTTAAAATGTTACAGGAATGTAATTCTAGAACTGCTGACTGATTTTTGGGGTAATTTTTTTCCTTAAGGAAATGAAGCAATATCATTCTTATACCACTGCTTAGTTTCTTCTCCCTGGTAACTTGTGACTGTGTGGGTTGAACTGAATTTGTTGGATGGACAAAAGCCTCAAAGGTGGCTTGCAAAAGTTGCCTGAAAATCAGCTGCTGCTTGCAATAACAGGAGGACAAGCAAAATTTGGCCATTGCAGACTCAGCTTGAAAGCAATGAATTGTCCAGTGAGCTGCATATAGTCTTGAGGTGGCCCTAGCACTTTGTCACATATGGGTGCCTTGGATTTCCACAGCAAACCTACTTCAAGACTGCATTTGCTTATTTGGAAAAATGGCCTAAATGAGTACTGAATATTTTCACATCTTCACACTCATAGCAGCTTCCTATATGGTTACCCCAAGCTATATTCATCCCTCTCAGTGAGCTGAAATGTAGAAGATGAAATTGAAGGTCTGTGTTCAGCTGTGTGGGCCATTGAGCTAACACTGTGTTTTTTCCACTTGTTGTTTATTTTTGTCTGTTTTTCAAGGATATTTCTCTATTATACACTTAACAAGCTTAGCATTAAATATACAATATTATATTTCTTTTAATATTCTCCAAATGACAGATAAGTTTAATGTCACCCTTCTGAATATGACTATACATTCCTAGATAGCCTGTAGGTATTCTTTACCCTATATGTAAAATAAGCAAGAGGCATCACAATTAATCTTCTTAAAATGAAATTAATTAGGAACGGTTGAGGTGTTTATGTACAGCTTTGATGTAATCCAGCCAAATTTGACTCAGCTGTGGTTGTTCATTCTCCATCAATTTTAAGGCAACTTTTTTTTTTAAAAAAAAAAGAGCCCTTCATTTTAGGGACAGCTGTGTTTTGTTTCCCTGAAAAGCTCTCACGTTCCCAATTTTTCCACTTTTTAGGTTGTAATAGCATTAAAGCTTTTCAGCAGCTTCCAGATAGTTTAAATCCTTCCTGTGCTTCGTTTGCTCTTATGCCTTCTAAGTTATCCATATGGAATCATTTTTGCTTTTATTTTGGTAAAGTTAACATGTTATTATTTGTCTTTGGAGCATTTTAGGCATTAGCAATTTACATGTTGCTATACTTAGCCATGAAAGATTACAAAGAAATAAAATTATTTACTAAGAAATATTTTTAAACAGTTGTAATAAATAAATAAGAAAGTTTGTATCTCTTGATAACTTCTGAAAATGAGATGTGAAATCCTGAAATTTTTAATCAGCTTATATTGATAACAGGTTTTTTTTATTGTTTGTGAGCTGTGTATGAGCTGTATTTGGAGTTAGTTATATGTAAAGAAGCTAGATAGCATAGTTATAGTCAATATCTAGCTTGGTATATTAAGCTGTTGTAAAACAAAACTACATTCGGTTGTGTACCATGGTTATGATTGTATAATGTGCGTTTTATCATCAGTACATAAAGTCTTGGTGACAAATTACGAGCATAGCTTATGTCTTCAGTTACTGCTCTTAAACCATACCACTCTTTGTTACTTCTAAGCAGAAATTTGCCCACAGAAAGTTTTTTATTCCTTAAACATGTATTTGTGTTGACCTCCATAGAAATGACTGTTACTATTTCTCACTTTATGTATATCCAACTTAAAGTACTCCTTCTTCAGTATTACTTTGTTAATAATACCTTTTTGCCAGGTGATATGCCTCAGCTGGTCAGAGGAATGAAGCTTTTAAACCAAGCTGATCCATGTGTCCAGGTTTTAATCCAGGAGACAGGAGAGCATGTGCTAGTGACAGCAGGAGAAGTTCATCTTCAGCGTTGCTTGGATGACCTGAAAGAAAGGTTAGAGGGGCAAGGAGGAAGAGATACTTTTAGTTCAATAGATGTCTCTTGTATGTTTTTGTCAGATGCATCTCTTTGATTTATATTCTCGTAAAATAGAAGCTTCATCCACCAACAGTTTCTAACATTGGATCATAAATGTACCTTTTTGTAGCTATAAAGTTACCTGTAGTTGGGTAAAAGCCACTAGCTCATCACTGTTATACCTCTTATGCACCTTTTGGGTACTGCCTAGAAATGATAAATTACAATAGGTTCAGAAGTCCAATTAAGAACATAAGGTACCACTTGTACAAAATAATAACTGAAGGCAATTGTGTCTGATAAATGAACACTTAAAAATTAGAAAGCAACATGACCAAAACTGTATGTGCACACTCCATCCTGTTCCTTTGCAATTCACATTTTTTTTCCTTGTTTTAATCTGTTCTGTTGTTTGTGAACAGTATTTTCTGCCTTTCCTATAGCTTCATATACTGGAAAATTTCTGGTACTTAAGCTGACATGCATTTACTGTCATTTTCTTTGAAAACCAAAAAGCAAACCTGATGGTGGGCCTAATTAGGTGAGCCTAGTTCATCTGGCACTATCAAACATGATTTTTACACCTTCATACTCAAATGGTAAACCAAAATCCATTGTCCATTGATCTAGTGGTAGCTTGCTGTAACACAGGTTGTAAGCAGTGAGATAATAATAAGTAGGAAATAATTTTTACAGATTATATAGCTAGAAAAAGCAGTTAGGAATCTTTGAAGACAGAGGATTACCATTTTACCAGTGGTAAGAATGTTTCATTTCCAAGCAAGGTATTTCCTGTGAGATTTTGCTCTGAGATTATTGGTTTTCCCTTTCACATGAGGTGAAAAACTCAGACTATTTTCCAGATCGGATGGAAAGCTTTCAACATACCAGTGTCTTCAGCTGGGTTAAATTCTGAATGTATTTGAGCAACATAATGATTATGTGCAGTTAGTAAACATCAATTTCATAGTTAAATGAAGCAGGGTTTTGCCATGGAGCCGTTAGCAGTTTTTGGCTCCTGTGATTAAATTAAACAGATAAGGTAGCATACAGGGAATTTTGAAGTCATGAACTTGTACTTGAGGATAAAGCAGATGATCCTTTATGAATAAATATGAAGACATTTATAAAATACATGAAAGACCTAACAAATCTGGCATTTCCTGGCTGGATGGTAAAATAACACACTGGCATACTCAATACTGTAAAGCTTTTACTTTTAGAGTATCTTAATCACCTATAATTTCTTTTCCTCATCTTGCAAACTACGTTTTAAAGTGTAGTGAAAGTTTTTCTGCTGAGTGCTCAAGACAAGTAATAAATGCAAACGTATCTGAAACAAAGTGCTGTTGGTTAGCAGCATTGCTGCAAACAAAATATCAGTTCCTTAATAGCCACTCTTTATCACTCTTATAAATGCCAATACTACAATACTGTTGAATCTTCTGTCTTGTTATGGTCTGCTGTACTTTTATTTTATCCTAGATGTTTTCTTTCCAACATATATTTTTTTCATTGTTTAGAGTATTTCCCAACTTAGTCTTTGGTTGTATCTTTCAGTTCTTGACCAAAAATAATTCCTTTAAAAATTGCTAGCACTCTTGCAAAGCAGACTATAAATTAGTTATAGTTAAACAGGTTGAATTGCACTGGTAGAGTTTTTCCCTTTCTTTTAGTGTGGAAAAAGATCTAAATCTTCACCTACTGTCTCACACCTCATCTTATTGTGTGCCCTGGTTCTGTTGTATCTCATTTGAGGGGAGACAACAGTAGCATAAAGCGCACAGTTTCCAAAATGTGGGTGAACCAGTGATTTACACAGAAGCACAGCAGTGCTTCTTTGTTGAAGTATATATAGTTTTCTAATCAAAATGCATTACCTAGTATCTGTGTTGCAATCAGACTTTTTCATGAACATCTATTCCATGTTAATGCCATTGCCCTTCCTCCCAATCCCAATTTTAAAACTGTGTTGTTTTTTTTTTGTTAAGTAAACTAATTCTAAACTTTATTTTGTAGATTTGCAAAGGTAGAGATTAGTGTATCAGCACCTATTATACCATTCCGAGAGACAATAACAAGACCTCCAAAAGTTGATATGGTGAATGAAGAAATAGGAAAACAGCAGAAAGTTGCTGTCATACACCAAACAAAAGAGGACCAAAATAAAATTCCTGAAGGAATTCAGGTGGATTCAGATGGGCTGATTACAATATCTACTCCAAATAAACAAGCTACTCTGAGTGTAAGAGCAATGCCACTTCCTGAAGAGGTAACTCGACTTCTTGAAGAAAACAGTGACTTAATTCGAACTATGGAGCAGCTCAACACATCTCTGAACGAAGATAAAAAAGGCCATGAAATAAATCAGAAGACTTTGGATAGAATCAAGGAATTCAAACAAAAGTTGGAACAAAATCTGCAGGGAAGAAAGTGGAGAAATGCTGTTGAACAGATCTGGTCATTTGGACCACGGAAGTGTGGACCTAATATTTTGTTATATAATTTTGAGGGCTATAAGAGGTCTGTGTGGCAGTGCCTGGGGAACGCTGTGAAAGAAGAAAGTAAATACAGGGACTTTGACAACAGCATAGTAAGTGGATTTCAGCTGGCTACACTTTCAGGTCCCATGTGTGAAGAGCCTCTCATGGGTGTTTGTTTTACTGTGGAAAAATGGGAAATACATAAGGTTGGAGAGATGCTGTCAACTAGTAGTCAGGATTCAGGAGAATGTGATGCCCTAGAACATAAAGAAAATGAAGATACTACTATAAGAAGTGATTGCACTGCTGAAGTTTGCAGTGTGAACAAACAGCAGGACAGCAGTCAAAGTGTTCCAAAATCACCGGAGAAAAGTAAACCCAAGGGAGAAGTTTTACTTGCAGATTGTTATGGTCCCTTCTCTGGACAACTGATTGCCACCATGAAGGAAGCTTGTCGTTATGCTTTACAAGTAAAACCACAGAGGCTTATGGCAGCAATGTACACATGTGAAATTATGGCTACTGCAGAAGTTTTAGGTAAGACAGACAAAATAAACCTTTGTCAGGAGTTTGCTCTCTGATTCCTAAGGTTTTATAAATTAGACTGAATCAGAAAGTATAATTTGATAAAAAGCTTTGCCAGAAGTTTTTTGTAGTTCTCCAATTGTGTGATGATCCTCCGATCCTATTCTGTGTTAAAATTTAGCATTCTTTTTGCTTATCTGAAACATATGTATAAATAGCAATGCTACACTTTTTTGGAAGTGCAAGATATAAAATGTTGCCTTTTGATGAAGGTTTTGTAACAGCAACTTCATTAAACATGCATATTAATATTGTGTCTCATAATCAAGCATTAGCTCCATGAGGAGATGAGGAAACCTATCCTGTTGGTAAAGTGAGTGCAGAATCTTAGTAAATGACTTTTTGAGATGTTTTAAGTTAATATAATAATCAAACTAGAAGTAAAATAAGGAAAAAGAAAGAATCTGAAATTTATTATTAGTCTAGTTGGTAGATTTTTTTTTTTTTACACCACCACTTAGCTTACGCTACTGTTTGTTCTTGGAGTTTTCCATGGGAGTTGCTTGTATGATGAATCTGATCCAATGCACCAAGATTTTCTTTAAAATTACCTTCCACTGCATTTAGGCTATATTAAATTTACTTTGGCTATACTAATCGTGACAGAAATTTTAGCATATTGCACAAATAAAAATAAAACTGTGGTTATTTGTTGTAAAAGTCTCATCTGTTGTGCACACAAGCATAATGATAGCAGTAATACAAAAGTAATTAGTCTGAAGAGCAAAATTTACAACTGCATATAGTGGAAAGGAATGCCTTTCAATGAACAGTTGTGTTATACAGATGCATGATGCTGTTCTTCTCTGGAGGTACACTTTAGTTGGCCTGGTAAAAGGTGTCTTGCAGTAAACTTATTTGGACATTACCTTAAACTGCAACACACTATGGCAGAGAAATTCTGCAATTTAAACTATCTTTAGTTATTTTTTTTTAACAAATAAGAATACTTATCAAAATTCGACCTTAGTGTTACACATTACTGTTCCAGAAGCATATCAGCACAATACTTCTGAAGCTCTGTGTCACACTAAGCAAGATAATCTGTTTTGGAGCCACAAAAACACTCTGTGAATTGCCAGATTTGAAAATGCCCACTACCGAAATAGCATGATTGTTACTAGTGAAGTAATTAATATGCATTAGATCATCAATTGTGCCATAAAGCCAAATGGAAACATGGCTTTCTAATGCATATGTATGTATATATTTAATGAGGGTAATTTAGGACTCAGATATGCAGGCAAATTATTCCAGTTTAATGAATGAGAGTTGTGTGGTAATAACCATGGACACGCACTTAGTTCATTACAAATGCATGGGTTTCATTTTTATTGTAGACATTTAAGCTAATAAATTACATCCTCATTAGGGGAAGTGAAGAGTATGCATGCTATCCAGTAAGACCTGGCAGTTGACATATGATAAACTACTGGCTTTTGTAACTATATTTTTTCACTTGGTCATTGATACCGAGTTGAGTTTAATGTATCTTCATATTAACCTACTTGTTTCTAAGATGTTAGCTTCAGAGAAAGCTAGTTTTTTATGTTTGTTGTCTCAGTATATAAAGCTTTTTCTGTCAGACTTTTCTGACAATGAAAATAACTGAACTGGAGCTGAGGAGAGGAACACAGAAATATGTTGCAGGCTTATACGTGTCCAGTAATGGACCTTAGGTTTAGACTTGAGTCCCTCATTAGCCCAATGTTTCCCAGTACATTATACTTTGAGCATCTCATTCATATGGTCAGTTCACTAGAAAAATCGGGGTTTTTTCACTCTCTTGCTTTATGGAAGTTCTGTGTAAACTCCCAAAATCTGAAGAATATTCTGAACCTGTATCACATGTTTAATTATTGTTAGCTTTTGTCTGTTATTCCTACCTTTTGAGCTTTTCTTTCCTTCTCTCTTTTGTCTTCTGGAGACTGAAAGATAGACTGTGTTTTCATTTTGCTGATGTCAGTGAAACTTTGGTGGAAAGGACTTTATTAGACTCTCATGTTGATTTTGGGTTTGGATTTTGATAGCAATTTTTACACCTTTTTTTTTAAATAAAGTTATTAAAATTTTTGATCACAGCACTTTAGGGGACAATTCACATCAATTCATAGTATTATCTGTGGCTCAGTTGTGAGTGAAAACACGCACATTCTAAAACAGAAGGGCAGCTCCTCCTTCCCTGTTTGCTAAATTCATGGTGACTCTTAAGGCTCTTGCAAATGGTGATCCTGTTGTCCTTCCACAGTATTTCTTTCTGGTATGAAGCTTCATGGGTTTTTTTCTAGTACTCAGGGAATACAGAAATTGTTCAGCATTTTCACTTGAGACACTGAAGTGGTTCAGTGAATTTTATTGAATTTTATTCAATAAAGTGGTGAATATTTAAAGGGGCTGGACAATATATATTTAAAGTGAGTTTGTTGTGCATAGGCTTCCTCTCTATGCTGCAGCACCATAAAGGTGTTTTTAAAATAGTGTAATGATTTCAAATTAACTTATTTAACTATTTTGAATAGGAAGATCTTTCAGTATGTCTTGGTGTTTGATGCTGCTGAATCCTTTCAACTAATTAGTGTATCTCTTCAGTGTACTGCAGTCTGTCTACGGTGGTAAAACTGAAGACGTATATAGCTTCTTTGTGACAACATTAATTGAGGCAATAGTCTAGTCTGCTTGGATGAAATACATGTAGCTAGAAACCATTTAGTAAGCTAGGAATTGCCTTTTTGCTTTTATGTTTTCAAACAATAATCTTCAATGAATTATGGCCAGAATATGTGCATCTAGAGTGCTTTGTGATGAATGTTACCTTACTTATTAATGCGTGCAAAGGTTTTTACATCCTTCTTAAAACAATTAGTAAAATAAATACTTTGAGTTCTAACATTAATAACATATAAAGTGCTTTTGAACTTACTTTCTTTAACAAATGGGTTTAATATATACTATGTGGTACATACACAGTATACGTTCAGTGACCATGACGTGCTGTTCTTTTGCAATGTCTATGTTCAAGCTTGCATTTTAAAGCAGTTACTGTATTGTGAGCTGTGCTGAGATATGACCTTTTCATATCTGAGAATTTTCTGGGCTCACTGTTATTTCCATAGACTTGAAATTGCTTAGTTATGTTAATAAAGGCTGTACATGCCTGGCAAACTCAGTGACTTATTTTCAGAATGTCTTAATCTTTTTGTGATTTTTAAATACAGAATCTAATGTATTTCCTCAGT
Source organism: Galbula dea (assembly GCA_013399015.1). NCBI lineage: Eukaryota > Metazoa > Chordata > Aves > Piciformes > Galbulidae > Galbula > Galbula dea. Next base: position 527,436 of record VWZX01005630.1, read on the forward strand.
TTCTTCATGAGAAATAAGAAGACTCTTGTGCATAGTAAAGTTCAGTCAGAATAACAGTGTGGAGGTCCTGGTAGGGGCACGAGGAGATAAAATTATCAGTGATGATAGAAAGAACACTTCAACCCCCATTGTATTAGGGACTTACAAAGTGTGAAATGATTGGTGCTGAACTGATGCTTCATAACCTACATCTGACAAGAAGATTTCGCTGTACGAGATATATGCTTGTGTGAATTTACCGAACAAGGACCAGATTCTGTGTTTAAAAAGTAAAGGCAAATAAACCCACTCTCAACATTCCCTCTGGTATCCCACAAAAGGCTTACAGGATATATGCAAGTTAATGTACATGGCTATAATGATATCTTTCAAGTGAGAATAGGTGGTACGTATTATGAAGTCGTGTATTTCTAATTATTTCCAGCAAGAATCAGTTTTGGCCAGCTGTTTGAAGGGTTGAAGTATGTTGTCATGTTTGAACCTCTTAGAAATTGATACAAATTTGCTATTCATGGCAAGGTGCTTTTAAAGTGTATTTGTACACCTAAGATTTATTAACCATTCACGTTTGTAAGAAAGGTGTTCCCACAGCATTTTTTCTGTGCGTAGGTTTTCTTCTGTTTTTACTATCTTGATCAACACAGATGTATTTGTTAGTATTTTTTCCTGTAGAATACTGAGCCCCTAAATTTGCAAACAGCATTTGAAGAAAATAACTTAGTGCCCGTCGTCAAGTCAAACATGGGTGTCTTCGCAGCTATTTCCATGACACTATGCTTCAGTGGATTGAATACGAATGTGGAAAGGAAATACAAAAATTATCCATGACTAACTTAAAACAGAATTAATTGAAAAATAACAGGATACATTAAATATATCAAATATTTAGTATTTCAGATAAACTAGTTTTCTGTGATTAGGATAGCACTGCAGTATCTAGGAGAAGTGCCATCCACGTAGAGACAACAGTGATCCAATCAAACTTCTAAAAGTAACTTTAGATATGATTCCTGAAACAGTAATATTTCTTAGTAATGTTTTTCAAATGTTTGGTTGTAAGAAATAAAGCAAATTAGGCACATATCTAGCAAAGTGCCTTTTAAAAAATAGCTATATGCTTGTATAAAATGCACCTAGTGTAACCATTATCTAAATCCATACAGTAGTAATTTATTAAATATTACTCATATGTTTTATGCATTGTACTGGCAGAATATGTTGTTTATTTGAATTTAATGGGTCCTCTTAATTGGTCTGCTTACAAAGAAGAATTTTAGCCAAAGAAATTATGTATTTTACTTAATGCTGAAGTTTTCTGAGGAAAACTTGTTGTGTAACACAGAATATAAATATATTGGTAAGCTCATCAAAATTTTGTCTTTGCAGGTCGTGTGTATGCTGTCTTGTCCAAAAGAGAAGGCAGAGTGTTACAAGAGGAGATGAAAGAGGGGACAGATGTGTTTATTATTAAGGCAGTCCTGCCAGTAGCAGAAAGTTTTGGTTTTGCTGATGAAATCAGGAAGAGAACTAGTGGCCTGGCCAGTCCACAGCTGGTGTTCAGCCACTGGGAGGTAAAAATATCTATTATTTCCATCTGTTCTGGTGATCTATTTCCTGTAGATGTGGCAGATTGGACTAATATGTGGAAAAGGTTAAGTTTTGATAAAGACATTTGATTAATTCCTTTTTAGTATCAAGAGGGGAAAAGTAGCTTTGTATTAGTCTTATCTCCCTTTATAGCTATTCTGTCCAGAAATGTATTTTTATTTTGTATAGATGGGATGCTTTTTTATTTCAATAGGAAGTAAGTTCTTCACAAATGAAATGGGTTCTTCTTAAATCTCTCTTCCTGAATTTTATATGCCTTTTTAAATGAATTCTCTGGTAAACTTGTTTGAGGAGTGGAAAAAAAAACCAAGCACAAAACAACCCACCAATAGAAGATGTAATAAGTCTAATGTGTATGAAAGTTAACCTTTTAGTGGTTAGGAGAAGCCTAGGTATTTTTTTGTCCTTAGATATTCCTTAAAGGCAAAGGGAATAGCCTTTATTCTTTAAAAATTAAATCTGGTGATAGTAAGTGGAGGTGTCTGCAGAATTATTCCATTTGGTCATCTTTGACACATAAAGAAATGAAGAGGTGAAAGTGGAAGTGTGAAGGAAATAATGCAAGTGGGAAAGCTGATAAAGAGTTTTGTCAGCTGGCAGTGCACTGTATTTTCTTCCTGTGATGTGGATAGTAGATTTTCAAGGAGAAATATAAAAAAAGCTGTAAATCAGGGTTGCTTGTTCAAGACAGGCAAACCTGTATTGTAGGGCTCCTCAGGCGAGTCCACTAAAGGAGGTAAAAATGGGTTCAAGGGCAACAGTCAGTGGGTATAAGCTTTTCTCAATTAATTTTTAAGATAACTGAAGTCTAGCTTGTTCCATTTGGGTGGTGGGTTGTGGTTTTTTTTTGCTTTGGTTGTGGGGTATTTTTGTGTTAGGACTGTAGAAACTTTTGTAAATGAAATTGTCTTTTTTGGTTTTGTTTGATTTTCTTATTAATTTTGTGACCTCAAGTCTCTGAGAACAAACAACTACAGATTTTTGAGGTCAGTAATACTCCATGCAGTTGCCAGCTATGGTCCATTTACCAGCGTTTCTTTCCAAAGTATGTGCTGTTTTTTCACGTGGTGTGGATTCTTCCTCATTTCCTGTAGCTCAATTGTCCTGATAGGTAGTATCTGTTAAATACTTCACTAGCAGTATTTCTTTGTTAATAATTGTTGTAACTCCCTCAAGAATTTTATATTCATGGAAAAAGAGGATCTGCAAACCAGCTGAGACGTGCTATCAAAAGAGTTGGGAATCCTTGAACAGTACACCTGGAAAAGTACATTGTGGATTGCTTGACATTGGTGTTTTACTGGTATTAGAAAAGGGGCTTTGCTTCTCCTTCAATACTGATTCATTTAATCTTGTAACAAAGTCTGACTTCACAGAGAACCATGGAAGGGAAAAACAGCTACACAGAATGAAAAAGAAAAAAGCTACTCTCCATAGAAGTGAACACACGAAAAAAATAGATAAAGAACAACTATTTGAGTGTGGGGATCTAGATGCAAGCCAGTAACAGATTAGGTGCCTCAAACCAAGGAGTGTTGGCGATATTGCAAACAGTAGTCTTGTCGGTTTTGGATGTTCTCATCTGAAGTGCAGCAGTGAGGTTTTGTGGCTTAACTGGTCTTTTGTCTGATCATCCTCTGATACCAGTGCCCTGAAGGAGTATTGGTCAGAAGGATGTTAAATGCAGCTAAACCATTGTTTTGTGCCAGTTTCTTTAGGATTTCTAGCTACAGTGCTCCAGTACTAAGCAAAAACATAACCCCCGTGCCTCCCTGACTTTCCCTTCTATCCCCCAACCTTGATGTACACTATTTTTTTTCCTTAGTGGTAGAAATGGTAAAAGGAGTGCCGTAGCTACCTGGTTTGGTTTTGCATTTCCTTTGTTACTGGGTGTATGGTTGCTGCTTTAATTGCATGCTATCCAAACCCTTCCATGACATCCTGAATTAATTCTGTGTTACTGGTGTTTTCAGTGTGCTCAGCTCATTAGCTGAGTACCTGGGACATAGATTTCTCTACACAAATTCCTTCTAACATATTGTTATGCCCATTTTACAGATAGTGCAATAGACACTTCTGGTATTTTTAAACAGTCTCATGGAAACCACATGCATAAAGTATGTTTAAAGAAATGAGGTTTGAATTCATTTTTTTTAATTATTCTATTTCATTAGTATTATTTGCAGAGTGTAAACATAGGAGGGTCAGTGTTAAAGCCTACATTTGAATGGAGCCATTTTGGCCTTAGTGGAAGTGAAATTACCACTTTTTTTTTTCTTCACTTAATGAATGCATTTTGTATAGTTCAGATTTCCCCAGCCTCAGGGGACGGAACAGTACACGTATTGAGGTCTGTCTTGTCAGATACTCCTATTTTATTCATTTCTTCTGTCATGCTTATACAATTTATTACTGCCTGGAGAGGATAGCACCAAATAATCATTAGTTGGAGCTTTCAGTCTGGTGCCAGTTTAAACTAATTTTAAAAGTTACTTGAGTATTTTCCTTTATGATAACCCTAGCCAAATGTTAAATGTGTTTGGTTTACTTGGCCATATTTTCTTAGATTTCAATATAAACTTTCTTCTGAATTCTTAGCTTAAAATATGTAACTTTGGGATAATTATGAACGTGGGTTTGGTTTTTTTGATGCTTGAGTTAATAATACACCTTCAATTAGTGTATGTTTTTGCTCAAGTCTTTCTCTTTTTCTCTCTTGATACTTTGCAGTTATGTCTTCCACTCAGTCACATCATTTTTCTTAATCATAAGATTCTTTGAACAGGAAGATGTTTGTGAGTGCACAATGCTTAGAGTAATGGAGCCCTAATCCCATTTGGGAAATTTTTGTTAAAGTAAAAAAATAATGCATGTGACCAGGCAGATGCTGATTGAATTCTCAGTGAGTGGAGAAATTGTCTCAGACACCTACTAGTTATAAAGTTGTGAAATGTACAGTGTTCCTGTTAACTCAGATCTTTTAAATTGCATAATGATTGGCTGTTAGACACACTTTTGTTCTTGAAGAGGATGTGGACAAACTAAAGACATGTTTAATCTAAATTCTTTTTTAGTATCCTTTCTAAATAGAATAGTGTCTAGAATGTGCTTTAGAGCTTTGGAAAAAGGTAAAGGAAGGACTGCATGCAGTAAGTGGTAAGAATATAAGGCATTCTGAATCTGGAAGGTTTATTATTTGAATTTAAGTTAATTCCTTTCTAATTCTAAGTCATTTTACAACTCAGGAGAAGAGGGCTTAGTATAGAAGTTGCTGGATGAGATTGTTGGTACAATGTGAAAGTTTCTGTTTTAACAAAATAACTGTGACCTGGTTTTGTTTGGAGAACATTTATGTGTAGATGTTTCTGTGAAATTCTTTAGCATATTATAGATATTTCTCCTCCCACCCTCTGCTACTTAATCCATATCCTCAGCATGATGTTTTGTGGGAGTGTTTCAGGTGCTTAGTACTTCACTTCCCACAGTCACTCAGTACTCCTGAGCAGGGAAGGAGGTGACACCTGATTTCCACTGTAATGGAATGGGTGCAGCAAAATGGAGAAGCTGAATCTACAGGGAAAGTATTCTCTTTGTTTTGGAATAAGAAGCATTTGGAGCCTGTAAAGGCTTACAGAGTAATAATATACCTGTTATGAAAGGATTTCATAACTGAATAAAACCAGTGAGACCCCGTAGTTGGTTAAGCAACCGCCAAGAAAAGACACAAACTTGCAGAATCTTTCCTTGAGATTTAAGTTGTGGTTTCTTTCAAGGACATGCTGAGATCCTGTCTGCTTTGAAATCAGAAATGGCAAAATTAGTAATAAGGTTTTTACCTATTACTCGACTGAATATTGCTGAGTGAAAATATTTCAACAGTGTAGTGCAGCAATCTCTTCAAAGTATTCAGACTGCTCTGCTTTGCAGGTTGTGGCGGCAACTAATTATATGCTGAAGTTGATGTGGGCATTACTGTTGAAGTTAACCAAATATCATCTTGCAACAGTGCTCTAGGATTTGTATTTTCTTTCACAAGGACATCAGGAAGGACTTGGAAAACTGTCCATACAGGCAGCCTGGTATGTGTTAGGTGGTAGTGCAGGGCTGCACTGCCAGCCACACTGCTTTCTTGACTCTGTAGGTGCTTGAGTAAAATACAGGAATTAGCCAGTCACTTGAGTACCTCTGCATTACACTGTGTAATGCAAGAAAGGAAAGGCTTTCTTACTGAGATGATGTGTCTTTCTGCATCTGAGGCCACAGCAGGGGTGTAGTCAAGAAACTAGCCTCTATCCACTTTGGAGATTGTCCCCAAAATGTACAAGGCACTTTTTAAAGCCCACCTCAGTCTACCTGACCTCAGTCTTACTGGGTACCCTGCCAGCTGTTTTCTGTTCTGGAAGCACACTGCCAGTATCAAAGTGGCCTTGCACCATTCGGTTGTTCTCGGTGCAGAAGCTTTTACAGTATTACCCAGCATATTACTGAAAACAGGTTTTCAAGGTCCTATTTCACATAAAACTCAGCAGCTAAGTTCTGTCATTGTACCTAAAAGGTAGAGGTAATTTCTGTTTGACAGGGCTGCTTCAGACACGTAAGACATGCATATTGGCCGTATCCTTTTGGTCTATCATTACTAAGTCATGGACACCATTTGAACTGTGAATGTTTTGAAGGATCTTTCTAGCATCAGTTTTTCTAAGGGAGAAGGGATTCTGATACACTGAAGCCTGTATTATATTTGAAATTGTGCATGATAGCTCTTCTGGAATTTTTTCTTTTCAAACAGCTTCTGGCATAATGTTTTTTTTCTGGCATGCTAAGGGCTGCTTATGGTAGTGCTGAATCACACTGAATTTAGTGGCTCTTGAGATTTATTATTAAGTAGTTCACAAAGGCCATAATGTTGCTTGCTAGTCTTCATATCTTCTTCAGACAGTTTGCTGTTTCTGTTCATGGTCCAACTAAAGCATTTTCCACACTGATGATATTTGGCTGAAACAAAATTTTCTATCCTCATCACTCAGCAAGGACCAGTGGGGGAAATGCTGCTAAGAACATGGCTGTGTTCTCAGATCTGCCTGACCTCTTGGATGAACTAGGCAGATCCCTTCTCTTTGCTTTTGATATTCCGCTCAACCTTGTTTTGCATAATTAGGCTGCCTTAGGCAGAGCCGGTTTCATACTATCATTTTGTGAAATACACTAGACAATGGGACCCAGATCACTATTAGAGCCATCTGGGTACCACTGAAATGCAAATAATAAATTATCCTCAAATTAAGGCTTAAAATTCCAAGTCCCCTTGAATTAGAAGTAATATGTTCTAACTCAAATCTTCCCAAAGAATTTGATTAGCTTAACATAATTATTTGCAGAATTTGGTACATAGTTTTGTCTTTCAGTATTAACATAGTATACTCATTGTATTTGTATTTTTATGGATTAATTATTACAGGTATTCAGATTGTCTCTGATAAAGATACAGGCATTTATTTTTTGAATAATTAATGTGTAGATTGTTAGGCTAAAAGAAAATGACAGCTGTTTTGCTATGCTACTCTGCATGCTGTTACTAAACAAGTCTTAGGAGACTTCATTGTTTGGGTGTGTTGGTTTGAATGTTTGTGATATTTAATGAAACGTCTTGCTTTAGAATGATTTATTTTTCTCAAGAATACCCTTGTACTTACAGTATTTGAAGTAATCTATTCTCTTCTTTTGAAATACCTAATCCCAGCTGACTTCATTATAAACAATATTTTATTTATACCTAGAGTGGACTCATAGTTCTGCAGTGAGCTATGGAACACACTCTTCAGCATGTATTTGACTGGAGGTTTTTTTCTTTTAAGTATCATGGAATTCTACTGATTTGCTTATAGTCATACTTTAAACAAATTATATCACCTAAGACTTCTATAAAGTAGATTAATTAAGATATTGTTAAACAATACTGGTAACATTTCTGTCACTTCAGAATTGCATTTGTATCAGCTGCTGTGCAGTAATTTATTTTTCTGTATTTCATTTTATATGACTTATTCACTCATACATATATATTATACATACTTTATATATGAGAGAACAAGTGTATATGCATTATACTTGTTCTCTAATAGAGTAAATGCTAGTCCAATGATCCACTACAGAAACCTTGACTCATAATTCACTTTTTAAAAGAAATTGTTTTTAGAAGAGGCTTGCAGTTGTAGTGTAGAAATACTTGGTTCTGTTAGGCAGGAAGCAATAGCTGTCTTGCTGCTTTGTTGTGCACACTTTGGAGGAATAGTCATGTTTGTTCTCAGCCTTTTTCAGTTAAGGCTGCTGTTGTCCCCATCAGATCATTCTGGTTTTGAATAATAAATAAGCATAGGCCAGTGGCTAGTTTATGGTGTTATAAATTCCCAAGTCCTACCAAAAGTTCCTGAAGAAGAGAGAGGCTGGATTTTCTAGACAGTGATTCACACACAGCATGATGGCATTTTAAAATATACTTTACCATAATGCTGACAGTACAGTGCCATCATGTCATTGGTTTTGAAGTGTCTTTCTCCTAGTATTGGTTCCTCTTGGCATCTTTGGCCTGTTATCCTTGGGATATAGACAGTATGGCTGTGATAATTTTCTTGTTACCCATGCTCAGTGGTTCCCAGGTGCACAGGCAGAAGGAGGGAAAGGCAGACTAAATACCTTTGATGGAAGATTAACTGAATTGCTTAAGTCACTAAAAGATTTTTTCAGCTGTGAAAGGGATGTACTTTTGACTTCCCATTTCTGTTTCAATTGAAGTTTGTGTTTATGAGTGTGGAATTTTGAAAAAGCACTGTTAAGATGCTATCAGACTTGTGGTTTCAGTATGAATCTTAGGCTGTATGTTTTAATTTTCTACTGAAAAGTTAGTTTGTAGAAACATCTAAATAATTTTGAAGTGACATGCAGCATAGAATAAGTAATGTTTTTCTGTTTTGATCCTGTGACTCTTCCAGGATTCACAGTAAGTGCACTCTGTTAGATGGCTACATCATATTCCAGAAAGATTGGTCCATTTAGAATCTAATTAATCATTTAGGACTATATCCAGACAAAAACTCAGCTTCTGTCACAGATTCCAGAGTCATCCTATGCAGTTCCCATGAACACAAACAATAGCTCAAGGGCTAAAAAGCTTCTGAGCTCTGATTCCAGGAAACCCAGACCCACCTTTCTGACAGCTACTATTGTAAGCAAATTGATGACAGTGCTTTTAGAGCATTATACAGAAGCGTTTTTTTCCCTTTTGCTTGCTTGCACTGTATTAACAGAGTATGAAGAATGATGAATACCACCTGCTGTATGCATTTGCTTTGATTCATTAATATGATGTGAACAGAAGAGGGACAGTCTGATCTGTGCCCTCAGTTCACTTACAGAATCAGAACTTTTACAATAGAGAACTTCTAACTCTTTTTGTATCGCTGTGACAGTAACACCTCTGTGTAGTTATGACATATTAGGGTTATGTTAACATAGCTATTTGCTGACTACTTAGGAGGTGCACAGCTGATGCCCACGGTTCCAGCAGATCTGGCTTCCTTCTCCTCATTACTTACCGTGGTATGGTAATACAAATAGTGTGTTCTAATTAACCTCATCTTTTGCAGTGTCTCTGCACCATTCAGCTAGGCATGATTCTCTGACAGAAATTTTGAGATACCACCATAACTTGCTGTAGGAGGAGTATGTAGTGCCTGCAGGTTTAGACAGGTTGAGAAGCAAAGCTAGCTCCTGAGGTGGCTTTTTGAATCCTAATTTGTGTCTCTTTACAGTGCTGCTCTGCCTATGGTAGCAGTACAGGGTTCACTCAGGATTCTGTAGCTCTGTGCTGCAGTAAGTTTGCAGGTTTACCCTTGCTGGCTACTAAATGTTAAGTAGATATTTAAGCCTCCTCTTATGTTGGCTTTCCTGAGAGTGAGAGAGACTTGTTGAAGCATCAAGAATTATTATCAGTGGAAAAAGCGTCCAGTGCAAAACTTCAGTTACCATTAGTAGAACAAGTCTTTCATAAATTATTGAAAGAGCCAGTCTGTGAAACCTGGGGATTTTCTTAGGCATCTATCACTACACTATCTAAGCATTTATAGGTAGATTAGAGCTGTAAGTTCAATTTTGTATACTTTTGGACTCCTCTGTGTTCATTCTTCATGAAGCACTGTTTCTTGCTGCGCATAGCTAGAGGTGTTAGATTTCTTGCTAATGTAAAAAAAAAAATAAAATCAAAGGGGTTAGTAACAGCATTTTAATTTATCATAGTTTGTAGCTGTATAATCTTCAGCAGTACAGTCTAGAGCAAATCCATGGAGCGTGAATCACCTTTTCTTTTTCATGTGTCTCAGACTTTGAAATTTTTGTTCATTCAGCTCTTTAGGCATATCCATGAGCGGGGAAGTTCCTGGGTTTTTTTTCCTTCCACTAAGATGTTCAATAGTAACATCACTACAGCTTTGTCAAGTCAACTTTTAGTTCTTATAAGTTATAATGAAATCATAGTGAGATAATATTCTGAATAAGGAATTCCTTCTTGAAAACTAAGAATTTTCTGAACGTTATTTGGCATTTTTTGCTCAATGAAGTTTGCTGTAAATAAAAGAACTGTATGCAGGTAAATGCACCTGAATTTGAAAAGCTATTATGTGCTTCTTATGGTAAATGTTGCATAGTTTTTCTTAACTCTTGTCTTCTGCTTCAGTAGCTAATTGCAGGCTTTCCAGAAAACTCTCTGCTGTACTTTCATATTTCTCTACTTCAGAGATTTAACTGAAATGAAATGTACTGATAAGCCTTTGTACTACTTAGCTTTTTTGTTGTTGTTGTTTTGTTTTTAACTAGATCATTTCAAGTGATCCATTCTGGGTACCAACCACTGAGGAAGAATATTTGCACTTTGGGGAAAAGGCAGACTCGGAGAACCAGGCCCGCAAGTACATGAATGCAGTAAGAAAGCGAAAAGGACTTTATGTAGAAGAAAAAATTGTGGAACATGCTGAAAAACAAAGAACTCTCAGTAGAAATAAGTAGCTCTGTCTGCTTCCTTTCTTTCCTGACCCAGCTAAGTGCAGGTGGATTGTTTTCTATGCAGCAGATTCAAAATTCCGTCTGGGCTTTGTTCTTTGACACCGCTTTCTTACATGCTATAGTGCCTGTGGCTTATCTTTTAATAAATTTAAGCCTTTCCAACTTTTATACAGAGAAAATAGTTTATTTAAATAAAATACAGGCATATTAATTGTAATTGGTCTCAATTTTTAAATCTTACTGCCCTATTGATCTTTCTGTCACAGGATTAGGAACTCCTAATTTAATTTGTTTCTTTCACCTTTATCAGATATAATTACAGTTAGAGCTTGTTAACTAGTTTCTTGCAAATAAACTATGCATTGAATTTAGCTCTTTAGTGTTTTTGACTTTTTTTAATGTATTTTCATGTATGTAATGTATTTGTTACTCCCCAGTACTTTCCATAGTTACCTACGTGCAAACAGATATAAGCGTATTAGGAGTTTCTACAACTGTTTGTTTTACTCCATTTCTCTTGCAAGCAGTAGTACAGCAAATGTGGAAGACTAATGACTGCAAACCAAGTGAGATTTGTCTTTTTCTCCTCCTTAGAACATATTTTATAGTGATCCTAAGCTGGGAGCTGCTATCTCTGAACTAGACACATAGCTGCCTGTGCTGATCCTGTGCAAGTGTTTTACAGACTCCTGCAGAAATTTCTACCTGTTGTCTTGAATTAAGTGAAGGGGAACACTTGCAAAAGTGTACATGTCTTGCTGTTTGCAGGTGTCTTAAGATGCAGAAGACTTAAAAATGATTTGGACCGAGGGAAGTGGTGGAAATCGCCTTTCCTGGAGGTGTTAAAAAAATATATAATGTGGTACTTAGTAACATAGTTTAGTGGCATGGTGGTGGTAGGTTGATGCTTGGACTTGATGACTTTATAGGTCTCTTCTAACATTAATGATTCTGTGTGATTCTGTGAGAAAAGTCCTCACAGGGCATTAAGTTTTGGTTAAGAACAATGGAAACCTTGAATAGAAGAAAAATGTGACTTTCTCATTTGGCTGGTTAGATTTGTAAAAGGGAAGAACAAGAATTCTAGAAGGTTAACACTGAACAGACAGGTGTCCTTGAAGACTTTCTGATACTTAGTTAAATGAACAGAAGATAAGGCCTTAAGTCTTATGCTGACTGACTTTCTGCTACCTCTTGTCATTGCTACTTGCGAAGAGTTCCATTTCAGATAACCACACAAATGGATTGTCCTTTTATTTCCAAAATACAACCATTTCTTTGATATGTGATTGCCTTGTACTCCTTTAGCACCTGCTTGGTCTTTCTGAATTAATATTCTCTGTGTGTCAATTAATGCAGCAGGCAGAATGTACTCATGTCAATTTTGCTTCTTGTGGGGAAGAAAAATGTGTTACTTGTTTCACAAGTAGAATGATTGTGAATGTTTAACTTTTATTTTAAATAGCAACATTTTTTCTATTCCAGCTTGTTTGCTTTCATTGTGGAAATGTTTCCTTTCAAGATTGTATTTATGAATTATTCAAGCAAATGAAATATTCAGCTTTCTTAGGAGGTTGTTCCATAAATTGCTGCTGTTTTGCAAGGGGTGTCTTCACAGCAGCCCTATTACAGCTTGAAAAAAACAAACATACGTGGTTTGGGCACTGTCAGCTGGTATAACCATGGATGGCATGGTTACTTACTGCAGCCTGCAAAAAAAACAGTCAAAGTGTAAATGTGTATAATGAGATCTTGGCTAATAGAGCTACCCTGGTAGCTGAACCCAAGATAGTTAGGGATGTCTGGCCTGCAGTCACAAAGGTGCTTCACTGAATGATATAGAGATGGACGGGTTGGTTATTGTTATGACTACATAATTGTTTAACTGCAATCTAGTGTAGTTGAGTAAGCAGAAAGATCATTAGCATAGATTTTAAAAGATTTAACAATAGCTTTCTTATTTTTTACAGCATGTTTTTGGCTTGCATCTCACAGTGTAAAGACGATAAATCAGAATGTTGCAACACTATTATTTGTAAAGAGCAAAAACCCCATTAAATAGCAGAAGAAAATCAAACCAACCTACAGAAAGTGCTAGCAGCAATATTTGAGATCTGTTTTCTTTAGTAGCAGCTACTAGTTCCTGAAGAACAACAGTCCAGTTGCTTATATGACATTAAACTTTAACAGTTTTTCTCTGTATTATTCAAAAAGTAACTTGATGTAGCTGTTTTTCCCCAGCTTTGTTACACATTTGTAACAGTATGACAGTTTTGGAAGATCTCTGCAAATCAGGATCAAAAACTTGCTGATGGAGCAAGTTGGTAACTTTGCTTCTCTTACTTTTACGCAGGAAGTAAATACACTGCACTTGGCAATTCTAGGAGTAAAACAGCACTCTTGATTAGAGAGATGTTCCTCAGGTGTCTGTGTGAAACGTTTTACATTTATAAGTGCAGTGCCAGACAAGTAGCATTTACAGATGAGACAACTTGGACAGAAGCTTGCAGGTCCGCTTAAAACCTTCTGCAGTGTGATTTGGCAGCAGAACTCAAACTGAGAATTCACGTGACTTTTCTCCTGGCCCTGATCGTATCAGCCTAAATTCTTCAGGCAGGGTGTCTAAAGGTTTTGCTGCTTCTGTGTGGGCTTCTCCTTTCAAACTGGATTTTGGTTCAGAATGCTGTGTAGACTTTTCTGTGCTTCTTCCTAGTTTCCTTTGGAAGCAGAAAAAGAGGAGAATGAGCATGTGGAGGAGAGGATGTGAATGAGCTGGACTGTTTTGTCAGCACCAGTGTTTTTTAATGCTTGGTTTGAATTCTCACATAGCTTCTGATTAATTTTGATTCTTGTTCATACCAGACTGCCTGTGAAAACTCAGGAGTTGAAACTAGGCAAGGGAGTATAGTTTTCTTTGTTGCATCTTGTAGGAAAAGGACAGTCAAGAAAGTAGTGATAAGGTCTTTTTAGTACCCATTGTAATGTTGACACACAGTCCTCTGGTATTCACAAAATGTTCCTAAATCCTTCCTTGGAGAGTGTTAAATGTTAGTGTTTTTTACAGCATGCTACTAGATCTCCACTTAGAGGATGCTTGTAAGAAGTTTCCAAAGACTGACTTCAATACTGATGTGTAAAATCCATGGAAATTAATTTAATTGTGTATAATATAGATTATCACTAACAGGAAAAGTGACCTGAAAACAAATGTTTTAATTTAAGAAGTATTTTAAATAGCACAGATGCACCAAAGCTTTCAATTTCAGACACGAATATTTTCTTCCTTTGTCTCCTCCCCTGCTCCCAACAGATACAAATCTTATAGAATATGCAGAAAGCCAAGTAAATACACATTTTTGTGTCTGAAACAGCTTTATTTACTGTTTTTTGGATTTCAGGCTTAGAGATCAATTCTTCAGATGCCTTTATGACATCTCTGCTGTGACTGAGGCGTGTAAGATGCAAACATCCATGTTGGTAGTGTTACAAGGCACAAGGTGTTTTTCAGAAAAGCTGATGCCATTTACACAGCCATAACTCAAGTTTCTTGGGAATTTTCTGCAGTGTGGGATCCAGTGAAGTTGGGGAAATGTTGGCAGAATTTGGAGGAAAATCTCAGTTTTAAACTGTGCATAGATTTGTCTGTAAGATGATAAGAAGTGCATACATTTTATTGTCCTATTCTTCACCAGTTTGCAGTTTTCCTCTTCAGATTTGCAGTATCTGAGATTTGCTTCTTCGGTACAGCCCAGAGATGGAAAATACTTAGTGTTAATGTGTAGGCCTGGCTGATTTTATTGGTGCATTGACAAACAGTTTACAAGCAAGATAAAACATTTACATATAAATACTGTTTTGATTCAGCAGTATTTCTTAATTTTGGTCTCCTATAAGCTTGATGTGGCTTGGTCATGATCTCTATTGTGAATGTGTGCTTTTTGACTTGTTTTGTGCTCGTTTGAATCTATTGAAAAGTAGATAAGATAGAAACCATATAAATAAATATTAATTTTTATTAATGAACTGAACTTAAAGATTTTGGTGGACATTGCTGTTTTACAGCTGTGTCATTCCGTGATTATAAAACTCCAGCAAACCATGACTAATGGGAGGAAAAAATAGATACCATGAAGTAGTTAGGGCTGTTTGGCCCAAACTTTCTATTTAAACAGATGCTGTTTTCCTACAGGAGTTTTTTTAATTTATTTATTTTTATTTCATCCTTCCTCTCCTTCTACTGATCCCTCTTCTTTCATTTCCTGTTTTACCAAGAATCCAACTCCATAACCCACCACTGATACTTTAGAGGAATATTTTTATTATCAACTTAGTTTTTTTACTGAACCTGCTTATCTTTGTAAAGACTTGCTAATTCTGGAGTTTGAACAACAAAAAAAAGAGCAAAATTCCGTAGTGTTTTCCTGTTAGCATTTTTGATGGTCATATAAAAGGCTTGCCCTTCACCCTTATGAAAGTGGCATGTCTCACTGTTTTCCAGTGAGACATCTAGATGCATGGGTTTTTTCCCCACAGAAAAGCTGCTGGTGTAAAAGGCTAACAATAAATTATAATCTACATTGACAGCAAAAATAAAACTTTTGTCAAAAGAATCTATAGCCTTTTTAAACCCTGCATTTCCTGCATACTCATAAACACGCTTGCTATCCCCCGAGAGGGAGGGGAATTCAGTAATGTTATGCTACTTTTTTGTGAAATGGCCACAAAGCACAGCTAAAATATGCATCTTCTGAAGTGGAATTACAAATGGGAGGCAGATTGATCATCATCACCAATTCAGTGCTGGCTGTTTTCCATCTGTGGAGAGCTCTTTCCAGAATTTTTCATGTAGTTCTTTTACACTGTAATAAATTAAGTCAGGTAATGCATAAATCGCTCTTGTTTCATTGTTTCATGAATGATCTATGCTAGTGTAACTGCAATCCTGGAATATTTTGTCATTTGTTTTGCTGTAGCAAAGGCCTCAGAGACAAGATTAAGAAATTTTTGGGTTTTAGTGATGATTACATGACCTGTTATGTGTGTTGTTGTCCCCTCTGCCATATTCTCCTGAAAACAGTAATCTGGATTAAAGCTTGCTTAAAAAAGAAGGAAAAGCCTACAATCTTAATGTAAAAAGAAAGCAACAAGCTTTTTAGAGGAGGGATAGTACTGGCCTTCTAACTCAGTGTGCTCTGTGAAAGCAGTGTTTTGCTGTGATGGTGATTTCACAACATTTGAAAAAAGGACTATTGAATTATCTTGTAATTTTAGAATTAAGGAAAATAATTGAAGTGGCCACCATGCAATGCAAACCTAAATGGAGTCCTTAATGGAGCTGTAAGAAGGTTGATTGTGATTAAGAGACAGATTCTAATCATGCTTAAAGAGGACTTAAAGTCCATGGGAGATTCAGGAGTCCCATTACTTTGAAGCATCTAAAGGCAGTGTCATTTTTTGACTAGGCTTACTGCCTGAGTAGTCTGAGATATTACTCCTGCTTTGTTCAAAGGGAGGATGTAAAGTCAAAGTTAGTCATGTAGGAGTAGAGACAGATGACAAAAAAACGCTCAAAATTTTCCATGGCAGGAGTAATACAACAATTAACCAGCAGTTTCTAATATATGTTTGACCATAAGTCTCTTTTTTTTTTTAATTTTTCTACTGCTCCTTTAAAGGGTGATCTTATAATAACCTACTTTTGAAGGCTGATTTTATTTGCTCAGTGATACAGACATACCCAGAGCCAACTGGTGTTGAAACACAGTAGCAGGCATGCTGTGGAGCATACCTGCAGATAATTGTTTTCTGCCTTTCATCTCTTGTCATGGTAACGTTTACCTTCAGGAAGAGATTTGACTCTTTAGAAGAAAAATCTGGCATTGCTTCTTGGACTGACTGACAGAAGGGGCTGTGTAAGAGGCAGCTGAAGCTGCACTTCCTCTGGAGACTAGGCACAGAATGTTCATGACAAGTGCTGCTGTCACTGGTATGGGAATTGAAAGCTGATCCTATTTATGAATCCATGTCTTCTCCTTGTAATGTTGCTGTCATGCAGGATGAACAGCTTAAGAAGGTTATTTTAAATTAACCTTCCTGTATTAAAACAATGTGTAGTCTGTTTCTATCACATCCAACACTGTAGGAACCAGGCCCAGTGAGTAATTCAGCTGCAGGTGGTGTGAAAGGGAAAGGCTGGAGAAGACATATAAAAATGCTGCGGAAAAAAATATCACCATGGTTTTACGGATGCTTTTATAGTAACTGTTTTAATTGCATAATGAGAATACTTTCTTATTC
Organism: Galbula dea; assembly: GCA_013399015.1. Classification (NCBI taxonomy): domain Eukaryota; kingdom Metazoa; phylum Chordata; class Aves; order Piciformes; family Galbulidae; genus Galbula; species Galbula dea. The sequence continues at coordinate 544,395 of VWZX01005630.1, forward strand.
TAAAAGTGTTCAATAATAGATAGTATGGCAGTATGCTATATTGAAGATATGCTACCTCAACAGGCAGAGTGTAATTGCCAGTCACAGGACTGGAGCACCTCTCCTACGAGGACAGACTGAGAGAGTCGGGGTTGTTCAGTCTGAAGAAGAGAAGGCTCCAAGGAGACCTTATTGTGGCCTTCCAGTATTTGAAGGGGGCCTACAAGAAAGCTGGTGGGGGACTTTTTAGGAGGTTAGCTAGTCCTAGAACCGGGGCAAATGGATGCAAGCTAGAGGAGGGTAGACTTAGATTAGACATTAGGAGGAAGTTCTTCGCTGTTAGGGTGGTAAGACACTGGAAGAGGTTGCCAAGAGAGGTTGTGGAAGCCCCATCCCTGGAAGCTTTTAAGGCCAGGCTGGATGGGGCTCTGGGCAACCTGACCTAGTGGAAGTTGTCCCTGCCAGGCAGGGGGGTTGGAACTAGATGATCTTGTAAGATCCCTTCTGACTCTGGCAATTCTTTGATTCTCCCAAGCCAACAGAAGATGCAAAAGCTGTGATTGACAAAGGAAAATACCTAACTGTATAGACAAGAGTTGGTGTTTGACAAACTGAGCTCTGCTTTTTCTCTGGAGCTTGCAGATAACATTTTTCTGGCTAGAAAGAATAAAACTATGTATTTCCTCAGAGCTAACTAAAAAAAATGGCAAACAGCTGCATCTTCTAAACATGGCTGAAAGGTGAAGTAACTTTAAGGTTTCCTTGCTTACGTTGTATAAGCAGATTTAGTATTGATGTTGGTAGTTGGGAGTCAAACGATGTCATTGTCATATTATGTGTGATTCACTTTTAGACAATTAAAAGAAACAAACTCCCTAGTCCATACCATGAGCTGGGCTGTGTTAACCCAGACAGTGTACGTCCTATGAGCAGGCAGCCAAAGGAGAACAGAGTCCAACAGAGTTGAAGTGGAATACTAGCCTTAATCCTGGCTTGGAAGGAATAAAGTAGTTGTTCAGTGAAGAAGGTCACTGAAGGGTTGGAAGAACCACTGAACAGTATGAAAATCATATATACTTTGTCACACACTGTTCAGTGCAGCCTTGTGACTGGCATGGCATTTGCACTGCTGTGACAAATTGACTCCCTTGTGTTGCCTCCCTGGAGGATAGGCCATTCTTTTGCAGCTGATTACATGGAAATGTGGTACGTAATACAGCCTAGCCTTCAGTTTTTAGTACATACAGGTTGAGATTTAGGACCAGAATATAATTTTTAGTAATTTATTGTGGTTTATGTGACTTCAGTTCAGTCCTGTTTGATTTCTTCCAGATGAGGATCTGGTTTTTATGACACTTTAATTTTGTTCTTGACTTACAAAGTGGCAGGTATCTATGATAATGCTAGCTAAGCCTTTTTTCTTCATAGGTTTATTACTGGAGAGCAGAAATATGTGTGCAGACTTTTGAGCATTCCTATAAATAGCAAGCTACTGTGCATACGGAGACTGTTGCCAACTCCATGTTTTTCTGACAAGTCTTGTGATATTTTGTTTTTCCTAAAAACCTCAGGTCTTGTATTTCATCAGAATCTCTGTTTTCATTAAAAAAAAAAGTTTCCAGTTTGATGTTGGCATCAAATTAGAGAAAAACATTAAAATGTTTGCAGCTTCACCATAATGGCAGAAAACCCAAATGCATATAAACCCCCCAAATATAGTGTTTTATTTTAAAAACAACAAACAAAAAATCCCAAACCACTGAGTAAATGAAAGACCTGTGGTTTTGAAGGATAGACTCTTAATGTCTGTGTTGTGGTCTTTTACTGTAACTGTAAAAATGACTTTTGTAATACTTTTTAAAGTGGTGGTGGGTTTGGTGTTTGTTTGTTTTTTTTTTCATTGCAGATAAGCCTCTTGCAAAATCCTGATTTAAAAAGAAGACATGTTGAATCTTTTGGAAACATTGGTCACTTTATAAAACAAAGAGCTGCTAATAGCTCCTGAACAAATGCCTTTTTCACTAGGTTTAGTTCTTGATTTGAGTCTGCATGTTCCAAAGCAGAAGGGCTGGAGGCTGACAGTAAATCTGCTAAAATATTAAGCTGTTTTGGGGGAAATGATCCTTCCTTCCTTGCTGGATGTATGCTGAGTTACCCCTGCTTTTTATTAGGGTAAATATATAAAGAGTAGTTTAACAGCTGATAAAGCTGTGTCAGTCACTTTCATCCACAGAGATGATCTTCAAAGTAAGCAAACATTTCACTACCTCATGAAAAAGTCTGAAAGTGAGCTTCACTCTCAGCGCTTCCTGCTAAAGAAACAGCTTTGAGTTTTGTTTTCTTGTTTTAAGTAAATAACTCCTAGCCTTCTAGAATGAATACCCAGAACACTCAGAGGCAACTTATTTTGTAGAGAGGTCTCTTTCCTCATGATAGTCCATCTTTCAGGCACAGCAATATTAATCAGTAATGGAAAGAGCTGATTTTAGAAACTCTGTAGGCTGTGCTGGGATATTGTGATAACATCAGGTGGGAGTAGCTGTGAAGTATGTCTACCACCTGGAGTAGCATTCACTGTAAAGTCAGAATGTGTCATAAAGTGTTTGTCAGGTAAAAGTCTTAAGAGGTCTGGCACAGGGCAAATGGAAGAAGGATGAGGGTTTACTGCTAAGAGAATATGGGGGTTCAGAGGTGGGTCTAATTTGATTGATGTCTATTAAAAGAAAATAGTAATTCCTTTTCTTAAGAAGGATATTTTGAATACTGAGAAAATCCTTCTCCGCAGCTGTAAGATGCATTTAAGTCACCCAGCGGAAGCAATGATCTGTATTCATGTAAATGTGTTTTGGTGTCTGCTTAGAAGTTGAAATGAAACACCCACATCCAGGAAGCTAGTTAGCTAATGCAGGTGCACAATTGCAATTCTTCATTAAGCCAACTATGTAGGACTTCTTTTTCACTTCAGAAGCACTGAACTTTGGGAATTTATATTTATTTGAGATGAAAGAGGCAAACTTATAATTCAGCACTTACCACCTCTAAATAAGAGGAGACCTTGTGTTACAAATTAATTCATCATTTTTAAAAACTTTTTTGCTTTTTGATGAATTTCTTGTTCCTACTACAGACGATTATCATCACTCCCTGTTCTGTAGAGACAGGTTTTCTTTTTACCACACCATCGCAGCCTCCACCCTCCACATCCATAGAAAAACATTGCAGGAGGTCAGGGAGATACAAGCAGTAGGATTCTGTAGAAATTAACTCAAGAAATAACAAAAACCTGCATGTTTTCTCAAATAGCATAAACATAGGTAATTCTCTTGTCTTGGTAGCAAACATTGGTTGGCTAGTGTTAGAGCTCTTTTATATCAAAGGAGTTAAATTGATTTATTCTGGTTGAGAATCTATGGGTGATTTTATTCTTTATTCAGATTTAGATCTTAACCAGCCTGTGGAATTTTAGTGCAGGGAAAAGCTGTATGTTAAACCTTACATGAAAGTTCAAAGGCAAACTCCCCATTTTTAATGACCCTCATGATTTAGTTCCATGCAGGTATCAGTGCTTCCATTTGAAATGGAACCAGATCTTCTATTCAAGCTTTGGTATGCTTTTATCTTTTTCTTTGTAATCTTTTAGCAAAAATAAATGGGATTGGGACCCTTGGAGAGTAAGCTTTTTCATTAGTGAAGCTCAGAGCAAGATCTACAGCACTCTGTTATGCCAGAGAAAGTGCTGCCTCTGTAGCTTTTATCTAATGTTCAGCGTGGGCTTTACATGTAGGTCTGTTTGATTATTGCCCCTTCGAGCAGATAAGTATATGGAATGATCTCACTCTATTGTTAAGATAATTTGTCTTTGGGGATTCTGACCTTCTTCATGTTTCAATGACATCATGCTTTTTACAGACTTTAACTCACTAATGGTGACTCCTGGCCTTGCTAATAGAACCTGCAGAAATACAGTATGGAATAACAACATGTTTATATTAATATTGTTAAATGTGTAACTAGCTTTTAGCTGCTCAAAACTGCTTTTTTAAAGGTAGTAAATTTGGATACCCATAGCCTCATTCAATGTTCCTAACATGTCCATTATATGCCAACCCATACAGTATGCATATCTAGCTGAGCTGTAACTTAGGTGTTACCTTTTAATTCTGTGGTCTAAATAGCTTTATAAATTAGCCTGAAACACAACAGCAAAGAGAAACTCTTTTACACAGTGACCAACTTTTAAATTGCAGAAACATAGCAAAAAATCAAAATGTGTCAGATGACCTACAGCAAATGGCCTCAAATTATAGAACAGGTCAATTTTGTACATTTGGCTTTGCATCAACAAAATCAATTTTCTCATTTAATACAACATATTTTCAGTGGAGCTTCTTGCAAATGGGTCTTTCAAAGTAGCTCTGAATGGTGCCTCAGTTTCTGTAGTAAATACCTTCATGTTGTCATCCAGGGTATTATAAAGGGTGGTGAGCTGCCATTTTTCTGAGTCTGAAGAACTTAATATTCTTGTCACAGCCTATTATTGGGTCGAAGCAACAGAAGACTCAGTTGTTGGTTCTTCCATGCCCTGGCTTGTGTGCATTTTACCTTTTGGGCAGTATGAATCTTTCGTGTTACTGGTATTAATTTCTAATGCCTAATTAATGTAAATATAGTGGCATTAAAATCAACCAAATCAAACAAGTGTTCTCGGATTACTTGGGTTTTTGAGAGCAGTTTGTGTACAGTCACTTTCACTCTTTACCTGCATGTTCAGAGAGTTTCCTGTTCTGTTTGTCTGGCTTTTCACATGCAAGAGGAGGACAGAACAGTTCCTAAGAAAATATGATTTGCAAGGTACATACACTGGACAGTTTGGGAACTAATTGTGGAAGACTGCAGAAATTATTTTTGATCATTTTTGATTGATTTTATTTCAGGCTGGCACATGTCATTTTTGGCTTGTTAATGTGATTTGCCCTGTCCTAAACAAAAAGGAAAATGGACAAAAATTGAAGCTGCTTGGCAGTAGCTGCTAATGTATGTGGTGATGTGCAAATACAATTTCTGCAGAGCTCCTGTCTCTGGGATTCATTCTCACAGGAAGAGCGTAATTTCACAAGCACTGCACTTGGGATTGCTAATCAGGATTTTAATAACCACATCTCCACTTTCAGTCGTGTATAAGTTCAGGTCTCCAGTGATACCATAAATGTTTTTAAAAACTTGGCTGGACAGTAGTGAAATCCCAGTGATCAGCTTTGTCCCCCCTTTTCTTCCTTCATTCCAGTGTGCTGCTTTTTCTCTTTGGCCATCCTCCTTTATTCCTTGCTTTTTGGGGAAGCTCCATAGCTGTAGAATATAAATCAAAAGACCAGCAAGAGTGCATGTTCTTAGCAAGCAGCCAGTGTGCCCAGTGTGGATCTTTCTTTCATTTTGTTGTACTCCCCCTGTGCTAAAACCAACCCCAAATCATCATTCTACTCTTTCAATTTAACATCATTCTTCATTTCGTGTTCGAAGTATTGTTTTCTCCAGAAGAGTCCGGGGGGTATTTGCCATTTTCAACTTTTTTTAAACATTTTTAAGGAAATATTTGTAACAGCCTATCTTTCCCTAAGAAGACTGAAAAGAAAAAACTGATCTTTTTTTTCCACAGAAGTTCAAGCATTTCCATTCAGAAGTTCATTTCACCTCCTAGATGTATTTAAAATTATCTGTGCAGTTTGTGTTTGTTTTCTTTGTGTTCAGAATTATGTGCTGTCGACAGTGACTTCTGAGTCTTTCAGAGGTGCTGATTAGAAGGCAAATGTAGAGAAATATTCTGAAAAAAGAACCAGGCTTTGGTAGCCCATGTTGTGCTCTTTATGTATTTTCCAGCTGGTTTTGCTTCTAACCTTCAGCATTCCTCGTGGGACACTGATGCAAATCTGCATTCACATTTTTTTCCTCTTTGTGTGTAATACACCAGACTTAAAGTAAAGCAGTAATTTGCAGTATTAGAAAATGTGGCTCGGTGTCCCTGTCCCCTTGTGAATGTGCAAATTTAAATATGAATGAAAGTGGGCCAGAACCCCCTTGAAGCTTTGCTTGGTGCACAGACTGTCTGTTCTTCCTGGTTTAAGTACTGTACTTTTTTTGTGGTTTTTTTTTCCTTTGCCAAACAACAGCTACCATATGGGCTAAGCTTCAGCCAGTCAACTACTAAATTACACACAGTCTTTTGACTGTATATTGAATGGAAAAGGATGTCAGTTATCGCTTTCCTCCTGTGGCCAAGCCACAAGAGCACCTGCAGTAAAAAACTGACGTTCATGCTCTGAAAGGCACTGCATGCTTCTATTGTTAGCCAAACAGTATCTAACCTTGGCTTTGCTTACCCCACTCCTATCACAGTGAGATTGTAAAGATAAGAGCCTCACTTTTGAATGAGAGTTCACTTAGAGACGCGACTCAGGGCTTGTCCATGGTATTTTGTTTCCACTGAAGGAAGTAGAAATCTGCTTAGGAAGATGACTATCTGTAGTAACCTTCAGAGAGGAGTCTTTGATTTAGGCACATGTTTACCATATTTATTTTGTAGTTTGTTATGAAATTATAACTGCTTTCTCTGAAAACTGCACACTGTGGCCTGTTCAGCTCACTTACAGGATTATCTGGTTTCCAGCCTGAATGCCAGAAGACAATGACTCTTTCTCACCTGTACAAAGGTAGTCCCGAGTTCGACCATTGCTCTGTTCCCGGGGCAGGTTTGAACTAGAAACTGCACAAAGGTGTGCAAAGAAGATTTGAGCAGGGAGAAACTGATGGTGTCTGGAAGCAGTGAACCCCATGGGCAGTCCATTCAGGGAGACAGCTGTTAGGCCAGGAGAGGTTCCTTGTATCCAGATCTGTAATATGACAGCTGAGCTGGGGAGCAGGCTGTGAGCGAGCCTGCAGCTGCTGCTGTCAAGGGCCCACCAGCCCTTGTATTCTAGGAAGCCTCTGATGAAGCTTTCCATCATCTGCAGTGTCCATTAACTCTTCCTTTCCTAGAGACAGGTATATATATATGTCATTACTGAACTAGCCAAAATGTTTATCTAGTCTGTGATTTAAAATTATTGGGAAGAATGGGCGGTTTAATAATTAGGGTATTTTCTTTTATCTTCTAAAGCCTAAAGCTACATGGCTGGCTAATGTATTAGTGCTTTTGTTGAGTTCCCCAGTGGATTGTTAGATGCATTACATATCTGCCTTATGGCTTTTGTTCAAAGACTCCTTAAAGTTCAGTGCCTACAAACATCAACTCCACTCCACTGAATCACTAGAGGGTAGTCACTAGGTCAAGGCTCAGTGCTCTGAAAAAAGTATTACAGTGCTAAGGAATTTATGAGTGACCAAAAAACATTCAGAATGTTAATTTACAATTACTACTTATGACTTAAAACTGTACTAGTTCGAGGCCTTGAGCATTTCTGCCAGTACTAAAACTCATGATACTTAAACACAACCAAGTAATTCTAACATTAAGCCAGCTGTGCAGTTCTGGTAATTATCTGGCAGCATATAACATCAAAGAGATCATGTATTTTTTTAATATCACGCTGTCTAGTTGCCCTTCTCCCTAGAAGTGAGTGGATGAGAGAAGCTATTGGTGTTTGGATAATCTCAAAACAAGATATTGATGTTCAAAAGTTGGTTTTAGAAAGTGTTCTGTATCTTTAGAGGGGTTTAAAATCTTTCTTCTGAGATGGTAGATGACACCTTATATAATGAACACCATCTGATAGTTCATATCTTAAATATGCTTTATAAAGAATATTAAGGGAGACAAATCCTATTCCCACCCAGTGGTGTGAGCACACATTAAGATATGCTCATTCTGAATTTATTTCTGCTCAGAAGTATTTTGGAGTTATTACATTTTTTTTTAAGTGTCATGGGTTACCATCACTTACCTTAAGTCAAGCAGCTCCTTTTATGTCCTGTTTTTCTGTCTCTTGCTAGTTCTGTGCCTGGTATGGGACATCTTCCTGCAGTCATTCTACTTTGGATATGTCAGTTATGTAAACAGAGAGGAGGGATATGTGTTGCTTCCTTTGGACTGTGTGAAAGTAGTGCTGGCAGCATCAAAAGAGCTGGGCTGAAGTAACTCTCTTCCATTAGAAGAATAAAAGTCTGAAAATGGTAAAGCTCTGAATTGCATCTAGAGGTAAGGTGACTTTCTTTCAAAATCTAAAATATGGATCCTTGCTTTTTTTAAAACAAATATTTTTAAATGGGTGGTTTCTTTGGTATGCTGAAAGAAAAATATATTCAAAAGGGCTGAGAATTTAACCCCAGGGAAGTGCTAAAGAAAAGCTAGAGGAATTCTTGTACTGACTCCACAAGACCTTTGAGTGACAGATTCAGTTTCCTCTTTTGCTTAATGATACTTAAAGTCATCGTAAAGTTCTTCAAGCTTTTGTCAGGGCTGGTCAGTGGAGAAGAGTTACACAAAGAGTAGTGCCCTGACAGAAGCTGAAAGTCGGAAAGATATTGATGCAGGCTCTAGTGGCATTGGAGGAGGGGAAAAAACAAACCTCTGGCAAGTTACACCCACACTGACAGTTCCCGCAAGGCTTTACTTTTACTTCTGCTTGCTCTCAGGGAGTCTTTTCTTGCCTTTCAGTCATCAGCCCCCAAATACTTTTCCTCTCTGGCCTCTTCAAAACACCCTCAGCTGCCCCAGGGAATTACAGGAAATAAGTGAGCAGTGTGCAAGGGCCCCTTGCCTAACAAACCCTCCAGCATCTTCTAGCATTTTAATCAGATGTTACCTTCATCACCTAACTCACAATGATAAATGTTTCTTCAGTTTACTTTTTTTTAAGGTGTGAAGTACAGAACTGGAATAAATACTAAATGGTTAATTAAATAGTTTGTATTTTGTGCCTGCTTGATACCATGCAACCCAGCAGCTGTCCCTGACTTAATGCTTTAAATAAGCTCATGTAGGTTCTGTTAAAAACAGAGACCTAGCCTTGGAAAGAAAGAAAAAGGTGGCTTGAAAAAGGTGGCATGGGAGGCTCTAACCTTCTGCATTTCCTAATGGGATGTCAGTAGCCTACCAGTGACACTATCCTTTCCTCAAGTCTCTTTCTTTTTGTTTACAATACTTCACCTGACAGCTGAAAAGGATCAAGTCTCCAAGGACTCAAGTTTTTCTTCAGCAGCACCCAGAAGTCTGGTACCTTATTCTGAACTTATAAGTCAGGAAAACTGGCCTGAAGTTTCCATTAAATGGAAACAGACTCATTCTTGAGAGTCCAGCTTCTTCCTACTCTTGGTTGGGTCAGAAACACTGTGAGAACAGATTTCCTAGCAGTATCCTTGCATTTTTGTATCCATCCCTGGCCAAAACCACAAAGTTACTAAAAAAAAAAAAAAATCTAGAGGAAGTGGGAGAACAGGAGAACAGTGGATATTTTCAAAACACAAATCTGAGTTTTGAGAACAGAGTTTTGGGTGAGTTGCTTTGACCAATTCATCTACCCCTCTACTACTCCCTGCATTTACTGCAGAGCTTTGTAATTTCTTTCCTCTGGTCCCTTTGGTTATCTGGATTGGCGTGGAGCCTGGGTTCTGCTTCCCTTCCCCCTTGTGCACCTTTGTGTCCCCAGTCACTGAATCCTGCAAAGGCAAGTCCTAATTCTTCACACACTTTTTTTTTTTTTCCTTTTGCAGCTACACAGTGTGCAGGCTGTTGTGCACTTCTTTGCCTTCAGCTTGGCCTGTGGTTTTTGGTTTTGGTTTCCTTCTTCTTTTTTTTTTAATTTTTTTTTCCCCCTGGCTGCCCTGAAGTGCTCAAAGAGCTGCTGACAGCCGATGGAAAACTCAGAAAAACATTCCATGCAGAGCACTAGCTTGCCTTCACCATGCTTTCCTGTGCCGTGTTCGTTTTATTACGGTAGCTGAGAAAACAGGACCTTTGGGCTTTGGCTCATCTGTTCCTGTTGCTTTCCTGTAGCATCCTCTAACGTGATCATGGCTTGGTACTTTCTCAGTTCTTCAACTTGATCAGTGCTGTACAAACTCCCAGGTAGTGTTAAGCACTTTATTGTAAGCGGCAGCTCAGAGAAAGGTGGTATGAGAAACTGAGTCCACACTGTCTCAGGCTGCCTTATTCGACAAGCCTAGAAAGAAGGCTTCTTTCCTAGTTAAGGAATTTCAGAAGCTCAGTGCTCCATCTTTGCTTAGGAAGGAGTGTTTGCTAAGACTTCTTTATATGCACCTGTCACAAGCAGGTCAGAATGGCCACAGGCAAAGACAGTATGTGAACGCCATAGCCCACACCTTTTCAACTACTGCCAAATCTTTCAAGGCAATTTTCAAGAGCTTGCTAAGCATCTGCATAGATATCCTCCCATTAAGAGTGGAAATTTTGATGTTAAGCAGGATGAGGTCAGCAATCTCAAAAGATTTTTGAAACTCTTGTCCCCAATTTCTTGGAACCACAAGCAACTACGTGTGGATGCTTGGCTACGCCACACAGTGGTGCATCCCCTTAGCTTCCTTACTTTAAGGTACAGAGCTGTCCCTTTATGTCACTTCCATATGAACAAAAAAATAGCCTGAAGCAAGAGAAGCCAGTACACCAGTGATGATTTCAGAAGTCATTGTCAAAATGAGGAGCACTTGCTTTGAAAGCCATTTGGATGCTTTAGATACCAAACTTGGAACCAGGTGCCCTTGTCAATATTTCTTCCTACCTGACAATGTCTACGTTATCACAGAATATTAGGAGTTGGAAGGGACCTCGAAAGATCATCTAGTCCAACCCCCCTGCCACAGCAGGATTCCCTAGACCAGCACTGGAGCTGGTCTTTGGTCTCCAGATTTCTTTATTGCAACAGTAGAACCTCCTTTATTCCATCCTTAATAACTATGTTGGATTTTAATTTGAAAATGTTTTCTCTATGTGTTCTCATTTCTTGGATTTTATTCCAAACCAGTTTTAAAGATTGCAGCCCCTGCAGGACTCCCTACAAATCTTATGACTGGATCTCATGACAACAGCCTCTTCAATGTTGTTGATTAATCTTTGTTCTTTTGAAGGTTAAGAAGTTTGCAAAAATAAGAAAGCTCTCTCTATTACTCAATAACCAGCCCAACTTACATCCTAACACTACAGTGGAAAATTTGACTGTTGTGGGCCAAAAGAATCTAATAGTCTTACCAAAGGCATTATGCAAGACTAAATGAAGTTACATTTTCTTCAGACTGTTCAACTCTGCACAATTTACTTAGTATTTTAATTGTCTTTTTAAACAGTCCTTACTTTCTGAAAGGTCAGAAGTAGCCTAAAAATAGTTACTAACATCTGATGGCTGCTTTGCTGGATACGGGATTTGATTCCCAATAGCCAAGAGTTTCACACCATGAAACCATAGCTATCCTGGCAATAATTAGCATCCTTGTGGATGGTCTGATACAGAAATGTGAAGTTTGGCTGCATGCTCCTTGCTTTCAGAAAGTGCTATTTATATGGTAAGCTCTTTGGGGCAGGGACTGTCTCGTCTTATGAATGCTTCATACAACCGAGTCTTGAAATGGTTGAGGCCTGAAGGCACAGATCTAGTTCCAAGAATACTATGATTGAGTAAGCAATTTTCTCAGTCCTAGACATGACGTCAGAACAAGATTGAGGTGGAAGTGGGAGAACTTGTACTGTGCAGGCTATCTGCTGATTGGACAGAAACAGGACTTCATTCTCTAGGTTTATCAATGGGTCACTGTTAGTAAGTACTCCCAGTTCACTTAAACTTTAAGATCTTTCTGAGGACAGGAATTGCTCTTAAAAAGCTTGAAATAGTCTATTTCCTTTCTAAAAATACCAATGAGAGAAAAGTTTTACTTACTTTGATTCTACAGTGAATGGTGTGGTTGCTGCTGGTTGTTAGTAGTGAGGATATATGCAATAACAAGTGCCAAGTGCTGAGGTCACTGTAATCTTAGGATTAAGGCAAGAGAAGACACTAAGGAGACAGGTCTGTTCATATGGAGAACTTTTTTCTATACTTGTTATGACCAAAAGAACAAAATCCAATCTTACTGAACTCTTTGTTTCTCGATCAGGACATGTAGGACAAATGAAGATAGACCTGGCAGGCAACCTTATAAATATTGGTCTTAAGAGTCAAATACTTTAACTGTATCCAGGAAAGTGATAAATATCTTTCTGCTTTAAAACTGAAGTATGGTTATTTCTTTTAGCCAAGATCTTACTGTTCATCTATTGCTAAGCAGAATAAAGCATTAGTAACGAGGAGCTAAGGTGGCTCACAAACTAGCAAGGTCTTGAACTCATACTACTACCCTCCCTCAGTCTTCTGTACAACTGCACCTCAAGGTCTTTTTCTTTGAAGATCTTTGCTATTGTCCTCACAGGCTGGAAGTTATAATAGTTTCTGATATTTATTACCTAACTCCATTCTTCTAAAGCTGCTATTTCCCTTCCTGTTCCTTTGCACTCTTCTTCAAGGATTGTAGGAGGAAATCAGGAAACCCACCTAACAGGTTTTTAATCCTGGCCAGATGTGAAAATTGGTGCCTGGCTCCAGAGGCTAATCTGTTTGATTCAGAAACCTGGTCTGACAGTTATGCAGCTACTACCCAGTGGACAAGGCAACTTTCAGCAAGGAGAGCACCTGTGCCTGCAGGCAGTGTAGGAGAGAAGGGACTGAGGCTCCTCAGAGCTAACTGCTCTGTCATCCCCTCTGCCCTACCAGCACAGCTGTACTGGGACAGGCCACAGATCTGCCTGGGCCAGCTTTTAGTTTCAGATAGTGTGGGGTTTCTGGAGGAAAATGGACATAGCTGTGAGCAATCTTAGACATTGTCTGACAGGATTCTGTTCCCATGTGAAAGCATGCTGCTTGGGACACTTATTATGAGAAAGCCTGCAAACTTGGACTCTGTACTGTGTGAAAGTATGCTGGGGAGGCATACTCAAAGACAGTGTGTTTGTGCAGTGCCAAAATAAGAAGATAAGTGGCCTTACCACCTGCAACAAGAAGAACCTGACAGGAGGAGTCAGAGGTGGAGATTGATGCCTTGTGGTCAGTAGGTCTTAGCAAATCATATGTAATGTTTAGGCAAGTGGACAATGCATGTAACCAATTGTAATTTGAGCTATCACGTGGCACGTATGTAGAAAATGTATTTAAGCAGAGTGTGTGCTTAATAAAATTGACTTATTGCCGAATTCATATTGGATCGAGGGCTAAGTCCGAGACTTCCGCGTCGCCTACAAGATGGAGGCTAACAGTTTTCATATGTATTTAGATAGATAAAGAGACAGACAGATATAAAAGCTTCTGAAGTCAGGCAGAATTTTCCCATCTGCCCAGGATTTTAATATGCATATATTTTAAAAATATATTAATATAAAATTAGAGTCAGTCTCCTAGCTTTTGTGTCTCCTCTGTATCTCCTTAGCAGAAGAGGAAAGGGAGGTGATCTAGTCTCCCTCTGTCCAACAAAATACTAAGTGAGGGTGTACAACCAGAATGAAGCTTTTCAACGTTGATGAGTTGCTTATGCAATTTGGATTGTTGCTGTTCAGTAATTAATGTGGAGTGGCTGGGAAACCACTAGTGCTGATAGTCACATAGCTCTAACACAGACATCACCAGCCAGCAGGAGTAGCTATTGGAAGATAATTTGAGCATGTAGGGACAGATACTTGCTATTGAGAATGTTTCTCTAGTACAGTGTGTGCATCCTTGAAATAGAAATGGATAAGCTTGTGTCTGGATTTGGAAAAATAAAGTGTGTGTGTGGCAGGAAGCTGAGCCTCTAGTGTTTGGTCTGGCTTCATCTCCTGCTCATCTACACAAACAGCTCCTCATACCTGCAACACCACTGTACAGTGTCCCTTATTGCTCTCACAGACATTATTAGAATCACAATATGAACATTTGCTGTACCCTGACTCTGTAAAATTGCCCATGTTTCAAAATGCATTAATACCTGTGGGTTAGTGAGCTACTCACTCCTTTCCAGCCAGGTTCTGCTTTGAAACTCATGCTTTTTAGCAGTTTTGAAAAATACCTGCCTACACCTGTCTCTCAGCTCCCCTCCCTTCCCCAGGGTGGATCACGATACTTTAACAGAGCTGAAATAGTAGTGCATTGGGCATAAAATTGTGTTTAATGCTGTGTTTGCTTCCTTGTTTGGACGTGACCTCTTCTAGTCTGGATGAGACCACAGGGAGAATGGAGTTTAATAATGAAGTAGAATCACAGAAATACAGAGAAGATGGCACTATAGGTCATTTTGTGCTGCACTTTCATCCAGGCAGGACTGAATATAACTCAGATTTCTATTCCTGACAGGCTGTTTGACGTTTCTGTCTTCTGCAGCAGATGTACTGCAGTTTCTACTCACATGCTAGTGCAATAGCTTCTGCTCAGTTTAAAAGGAAAGTAAAGAAAAGATAGGAGTCCTCAATATTCATCTAAGCAGTAACTTCCTCTTGCAACCAAACCTCGTTGTCATAGGTCACTACATCAGTATTCAGAGTTGAGTCTTGTAGATGAGCAGCATTTAAAATTTACAGAGTTTTTATTATGTCCTGGGACAGCCAGTTTTCAGTTAAATTATGCCTACACCTTCTCTTTGTTGTGCTCTGGTTAACCCTTTTGATACACTCTCACAGTGCTACCTGTGCTAGTAATTCTGTGCACTTACCAGGAACAGATCAATCTACACCAACACACTTCCAGAGGCAGGGAGTCAGCCCTGCACTCAGCTGTTTTCTTTTTTGTTGTTGTTTTTAAGTGCCATTAGTGAGGCATGGATTTTTTTTTTTTAATGGGATTTTTCATGGTCTAGGACATGGCAAGATTTTTTTTCCTCTGCTCTGCTACCATCTATGAATGGTACCTGGGCATGTCCCATTCCCCTGGGAACCATCCAACTGCAAGGAACTATCAGTGTCTCTTCGGGCATTTGCAGCAGCTGGTAGTACATGGGCATATTTATCTTCAGTTCATGCCCCTTTCACCCCACCCATCCTGTGGCTTGTGATATATTTTATTTTGCCTTGTTAAAAAAAAGCCCTTCTATATTCTTCTAGGATCTGCTGTTGCTGTTGTTGTTTGACAGTATAAATAGTTAGAGGGGTCTGCAGAAAAGGCTGTCAGGTGGGTTAAGCTAGTGATCCATTAGTTATCATCCTAGCAATCCTGACTTGATTTGGCAGTGGAAGCAATTTAAGGAGTGAACTGCTTATTAAAATGACCTCTTCTGTGTGTGTCTGTACTCAGTAATTGATACAGATTAGCCAGGAGTTAGTGCAGCTTTTGATAATGGATTAATCCTGGAAAGCTGAACTCTTTTTTCTTGGGAGCAGCTCAGAACAAGTCAACGGTTGTTGCAGGCTTCTGTGTTTTGCTTCCTCTGCAACATCCCCTTACTCCAAATCCTTAATGAGTCAGTGCATACAAAATCTCTTCTGAAGGAGACAGGAACTGTGCAATTATAATGGTACCTTTAGCAGAAAATGCCCTCAAAACCTAGGCATAAAACCAACCTACCAGTTTTAAGGACAAAACAGTTGTGAGGCTTAGAATAAATGTGAGTCTTAATTTCATTTTATTCTGTATTTCATGTGGAAGCATGCCAGGACAAGCATGCACACATTGTCCAAGGGGCTTGCAACAGCAGTTCTACATGTAAGGCTGTTCAGTACAGGTGGTGATGTTCTGGGGAATGCGTGCATGTACCACCAGAGGGCACACAGACTTCATTAAATGGGGGCATGTGCTAATTAATCTCAAAAGCAGGTAGGGGTCTACCTGCATCCATATCATTCCCAGACAAAGTGTTCATTCAGCTGTGCAGAACTGCCTGTTCCAACAGACTTGTGTTATCTAAAATAGGCAGGAAGCGAGAGGGCATAAGCACATGTTTGGAATTACATAATCCATAGTCAAGCTGTGATCATGTTTCATGTTCATGCTTAGTCAGACTGTGGTGGTGATTAGGGTTGACTAAACAGTTACTGTACCTCCCAGTTTTTCCATTGTTTGGCCTGTGCTAGCTCTGTTCAGAATTAAAAGTCTCGATCGAGGCAAGTGACATATAGTGTGGATCAGCCCCATACCAAACTGGAGGAAATCAGGGAGAGAGAGTCAGCAGTTTTTATAACATATTAGCACTAGATTATTGGGAAATGTGAACTTAAAAGGAAGGGTATCTGCATTTTAGAAAATAAAAGATAAACTGTACACTAGACTCCTCTGTTTTATCTTGCCCAGTACTCTTGCAGTACATTCATAATCTTCATAAAGGAGAAAATGAATTGGTGAAATAGGCTGTTTTATGATAATATCCCATATGTTATCAGATTCATGCAGGCAGAATCACACTAATGAAGAGAAATTGCAGTTTATATAGGACTTGCAGGCCTCACTTAGACAGACTAACAGTGGTGAGGGTAAGAGGCAGCACACTGCCTTGGCAGGCTGCCCGAGAACTAATCAATGCAG
This sequence comes from Galbula dea, assembly GCA_013399015.1. NCBI lineage: Eukaryota > Metazoa > Chordata > Aves > Piciformes > Galbulidae > Galbula > Galbula dea. The sequence goes on from VWZX01005630.1 coordinate 560,885, forward strand.
ATGGAGTCAAAGGGACTGCCAGTCTGATTCCCAATAGTTTCGTCTCGGAACAGGAATGACTGTATCTACGAGTGCTCCTTGATAAGATATCCTTTAAGCTTATGGTAAGAATGAACCTGTTTGGGGAGGCAGAGGCTGAGCAATACTAAAAGCAATGACACCACATGCGGTGCAGGGGAGTGGTGGGTGTTTAATTTTAGCTGCTGACCTGATTTCATGCTGAATGACAAGTATCTATAGGAATCCTCAAGGGCCAATCAGTTGCTATGCTAGTGAGGCTTTTGGAGAAATGCATTTAATTTTATTCAAGTGATGCCTTGAAGGAAGCAATTATGATTTTAGCTCTCAGAAGTTCTGACTCCTTCAGCTTGATTTCAGCTAGTGCTAAGCTGAACTTCTTTCATGTTTAATGTTGCTGAGACTGAAGTCTAACTCGGATGTGTATTTAACATAGCACATGCTAATGTTCTGAAACACCCTGATTTTCCTCTGTGCTGTTCAGTTTTTTCACCAGTAGGAAAACAGATTTGGTGTAATTGAAGTCTTTTTTTTCTGTTTGCATGCACATTCTGAAGTGAGGTTTAGAAAATGAAGCAACTGCAGAGCCTCATCACTGAGGAACTCTTTTGCAGAGGGGTCTCTGTTGTGGCTTTAAGCTTGAGGAAAGTGTACTTGTGGTGACCCAGGGGATGGCTTTTAGTTTTCGAGAAAAGCTGGCAAAGATCTCAGTCTTTTTATTAAGTCCTTTTGTCATAGAAGACACTCATGAAAAAAATATGAGAGTTGGGCCCACACATGGGGTGAATGCTTCACTTTTCACTGGTGATAGAATCCTGGCCACAACGAACATTAGACACTTGGAGTATTTCCCTTGGCGTAGTATGTTTCTAAACAGAAATGAAGCCAGGAGCGAAGCATCAAATTGTCCAGAATTATTGAATATTTAAATGTAAAGTAGTAGGGCTTTTACTAGTGCTAAAAACACGTGATAGCATGGTCAGTTGTTGTGTTCATACTCTGTTCTGCTGCTGTTGCTGGCTTATGTAGGTAGGATTTTGATCCAGGTTTGGTTCATGCCCATCTTTCCATAGTCACATTCATTGATTTGAAAGTTTATGTTTGAAGATCACTTTGCATTATTCCCCCCCACCTTTGACTTCAGTGAAAAATGGCTAAACCCAAATGCCAGGCTTTGTGGACAGGATTTGTTTGTATCCTATGGCTAGTTGCTGTCTGGAACCTCATCTACACATTTGTATTGGCTTTTTATTTTCAGTTGTCTCTGAATCTGACCAGTGATTACTTTGTTGACAGATGGCTTTTCCCTTGAATAAGATACAGTGACTAAATGTTCTGAATATCCCAGAAGGGCTCTGGCATTTGTCCTCAGGACAATGAAAAACACCCTGGCATTTTCAGCATTTTTTGCCTTCTCTGAATTTGCCTTTCCTTTGTGTATTGCATGAATTCCTTTAAGGATATGGGAAGAAAAATGCTAAAATGTGCTTATACCATGAGAAGTGACAGCTCAAAAATCCTTTTACTCAGCATATCTTCAGTTTCTCTGTACTGCAGTTCACACTTAACCTGATTCAGTAAATAAATATGGGTTTGACCACTGCTTGAAGCTAACACAGCAAAAAAAGGATAGATTTGATTCCACTTGCTTTGTTCTGAGTACCCGTCCCTTGCACCCATGCAAATGGTTTGAGGCTCTGAGGTTGCACAAACAACGCAGCCAGTACAATAGAAAGACAACAGGGTTTTCACATGGGTATAGTGGGAGCTGTGGGACATTTTCTCAGTGGTGGTGTGCAAGGAGAAAAGAAATTAATCTGTCTCCAGTTTGAGTCTGTGGGGTTGGCACCTAAGGGAGAGGATGATCTCTCTCCCTATTGTCAATACATTAGCCAGTCTTGAAATGGAACTGCTGAAATGCATTGACTGAAGCACACTGAAACCAGCCATCCATTGATGGTGCCTATTCTGAATGGAAAAGAATTATAACACTTTATATAAACTCCTAATCACAGCTCTCATGAAACAAAAGCCATCTAAGAGCATCCTTTCTTTGACAGTTACGGACACAAAAGCTTCATCTAAGTAATGTGCTTCCTGAAGCCACTGTGCTGCTGCAGCTGGGTCCTAGGGACAAACTCGCCCTTCTCCCCAGTAACAGCAATGAGCAGAAATCCACCTTCTGTGCTTTCTTTTTTTTCCCTACACCAAATTCTTCAGTTTTGCAGTATGTGAGTCAACTTGTAAAAATGACTCACAAGCTCATTCCAGCCTTCTGAATTGGGAGCCCAATTAAAATACTACTTGTAATGCACATATTGAAGAGAACGAAAAGTGTCTGTTCCTGAGTGTCAGGCATTAGCATAGCATATCTGAAGGCCTGTCTTGAGTTAGTCTAATATTTGCCAGCAGGAAACCTTGTGTTTACCTGAGATACAAGTAACAGAAAAAACATTCTGAAAATCAGCTAAGGTAAGAAGAATATAATTAAACTATAAATTTGATTAATTATAACTATATCAAAGTTTATTAGTTTTAAAATATTTTTTTATATATATATACAATGCCATTGTTGGATAGAATGTTTTATAAATAACACATTATAAAGGTTGTTTTCCTTCAGGGTTACAATACCTGGCAATTAGCTTTTACTGTTGCAGGTTTGACTTTTGATCAGACATTGCCTGAGGCTTCACTTGGCATCATGTGGACAGTTGCCTTAGTAGAACTGCAGAGGTAATTCTTCACAATCTCAGTCTTTGGCCTTCATTGACCCTTCACATCAGTCAGGACCAGCCAATCTATCTGACATTACCACCTACATACCAAGATCCTCTCTGGAAGGTGGTCTCACGAAAGAAATAGCAGTAGCTGCTGGGCTGCAGACTATGAGTCCACTGCAGGTCATAGAGAGACTCAGTAGTGTCAGTCCTAGCTTTCCTGATACGTTTCCTTGCGTGACTGAGGACTCAGTCATGCTGCAGGTCCTGTTGAGGTAGTCCTACCATCGACTTGTATTTTGACTGAGGTAGGCCATATATAGTCCAAAATTAGGCACCACCCTTGCCAGCACCACAGCAACAATCAGATTTTTGCAAGCAGAGAGAGTATGCAGGCTGGAAAACATGTCATCCAAGCTCAGCAAGGATGATGTTTGTGGTATTCACATGTGGCCTTTAAACTAAGATTACTTTCTGACGTATACTTTAGAGCATTTTAACTCCAAGATGTTTCTGAGGTGTTACTGTGAACCTTGGGGCAAGAAGGTGACAGCAGCAGCAAAAGACAAGGAATGGCTTGAGGAAAAGATGCATCTGAGTGTGGTTGTTCCCTGGTATTACCTCCTCTGTCCATCCATGACCCTCCTTTTATAGAATCATAGAATTGTCAGAGTTGGAAGGGACCTTAGATCACCTAGTTCCAACCCCCCTGCCTGGCAGGGACACCTTCAGCTAGATCAGGTTGGCCAGGGCCCCATCCAGCCTGGCCTTAAAAGCTTCCAGGGATGGGACTTTCACAATCTCTCTAGGCAACCTCTTCCAGTGTCTTACCACCCTAACAGTGAAGAACTTCCTCCTAATGTCTAATCAAATCTACCCTCCTCTGGCTTACACCCATTTCCCCTGGTTCTATCACCGTCTGACCTCCTAAAAAGTCCCTCTCACCAGCTTTTTTGTAGGCCCCCTTCAGATACTGGAAGGCCACAATAAGGTCTCCTTGGAGCCTTCTCTTTTGCAGTCTGAACAACCCCGACTCTCTCAGTCTGTCCTCATAGGAGAGGTGCTCCAGTCCTCTGATCATTCTCATGGCTCTTCTCTGGACTCGCTCCAGCACCCCCATATCCCTCTTGTAACAGGGGCTCCAGAACTGGACACAATATTCCAGGTGGGGTCTCATGGGAGCAGAGCTGAGGGGGAGAATCACCCCCCCTCAACCTGCTGGCCACGCTTCTCTTGATGCAGCCCAGGATACAGTTGGCCTTCTGGGCTGCAAGCACACACTGGCGGCTCATGTTGAGCTTCTCATGCACCAGCACCCCCAAGTCTCTTTCCTCAGGGCTGCTCTCAAGCCAGTTCCTGCTCAGCCTATATCAGTGCTTGGGTTTGCCCCAACCCAGATGCAGGACCTTGCACTTGGCCTTGTTGAACTTCATGAGGTTGGCATGGGCCCACCTCTCCAGCCTGTCCAGGTCCCTCTGGATGGCATCCCTCCCCTCCAGCGTGTCAACCATAGCATACAGCTTGGTGTCGTTGGCAGACTTGCTGAGGGAGCACTCAGTGCCACTGTCCACATCACCGACGAAGATATTGAACAAGACTGGTCCCAGTACTGATCCTTGAGGGACTGTTTGTCACTGACCTTCACCTGAACATGGATCCATTGTCAGCCACTCATTATCCTTCTGCCTCAGCAGTTCCTCATGGAGGATCTGCTCCATGATCTTACCAGGCACAGAGGTGAGACTGACTGGCCTATAGTTTGCTGGATCATCCTTCTTTCCCTTTTTAAAAATGGGGGTTATGTTTCCTCTTTTCCAGTCAGTAGGGACTTCAGCAGACTGCTATGACTTTTGGAATACAATAGAGAGTGGCTTAGCAACCTCATCTGCCAATTCTCTCAGTACCCGTGGGTGTATCCCATCGGTTCCCATGGACTTGTGAACTTTCAGGTTTTTCAGATGGTCACGAACCTGATCTTCACTTATCACAGGCAGTTCTGTCTTCTAGCCCCTGCCATTATCTTCTTTGACTTTGGGGGTGTGGTGGGAGCCCTTTCCAGTGAAGACTGAAGTAAAAAAGCTGTTGAGAGCTTCGGCCTTTTCCATATCATCCATCACCAGTTCTCCCGTTTCTTTTCTGAGAGGGCCCACACCTTCCCTAGTCTTCCGTTTTCCATTAATATAGTTATAGCAATTTTTACTATTCCCCTTGATCTCCCTGGCTAGATTTAATTCCCACTGAGCTTTAGTTTTCCTAACCAGTTCTCTTGCTCTCTGGGCAGCTTCTCTGCATGACCCCCATTCTAGTTGGCCCTTCTTCCACTCCTTGTATAGATTCTTTTTATGAGATAGCGTGTCCAGGAGCATCTTGTGCATCCAGGCAGGTCTCCAAGCATTCTTTCCTGCCTTTCTCTTTTTCACAGGCTTCTGGGTGATTGGTGCAGAAGAGCAGTCATACCTAGGAACAGCACCTGCCCAAATTCTTCTGCCTGGTCCCATACCACCATTGTAATTTCTGCCCAGTTTCCAGAATAGTGAGTATAAAATGACAAGGCCTGTGAGCCTGGTGGTGCCATATTACCAGCCTTCTATGACTGAACAAAAAAACCCTGCAATCTTGCATTAAAGGGATTCACTGACAAAAGCACAACCTTAAATGAGTAGTTTATAAATAAACAGCTATTCTGGCTTAAGTTCTTATGGAAAAGAAGAAAATAAACTGGTCATGTATTGCAGGAATATATTTTTCTTCAAATACAAGTCTAGTAATTGTAAAGATGAAGCCTGATCTTTGTCCTAGCAAAGTTTGTGCAAATCAGTCATGCACATATTGTTGCCACTTATCAGTATGTAAATAATATATATGAATAATTGCCAGTAGGTGGTAGTGTGTCTTTTTCAGATAAGTTTGTAAGTTAGTTCTGCAAGTGTTTCGTATTTGAGGTGATTTAGAAAGATCCTGTCATCTTTAATGTATGATCTCAAACCATCATTGCTTTGAAATCAGTCCCTGGTTTCACTAATTTAATAGTTCTGTTTCACAAACATCAGCCCATCTCGAGAGATATATTTTGATTTTCTTTTTCAAGCTTATGGACAAACCTAACTGGAAACATTTTGAATAGTGCCAGTTAGTATGAGCCCTGATAATTCAGATGCAAGTATTCATTGGAATGATTGGATTGCTCTCTAGTGTTTCATTTTAGAAGGAGAGCTTTTGATAAATAAATGCATTGTTTTAATGATTTATAAGCTTAGAATTGCTCTGTCATAGAAGCTGTTTTGAGAATTCCTGAAAGAGCTCACTGGAAAAGGACCAACAGAGTTACTGGACATCCAATTGTTTTCAATGTCTCAGCTTGTGTTGTAAAAAAAATAAAATAAAAGAAGGAGTGACCATCTTGAGGAGACTAGGAGTTTTGGTGGAAACCATCACTTCCTGGGCCTCTCTGTTTCCTTGCTGAGAGTAATCTATGCAAAATCAATGCTGTTCCCCCAACTCATCACGTAGGAGATGCCCACTCTCCTTCCTGTCAGAGTTGTTACTTCATCTCCTATGAGTATGTTTCTGGCTAACTGGGTGGGCACTCATCCCTGCCCAGGTAATGACCAAGCTGCTCTTGCAGCCCAGCTATTCTCTCTTACTGCCTTTGTTGTGCTTTTGGGAAGGGACTGAATTTTTGGTTGGTGGAAGAAGGGGATGCCAGTGGTAAAGATTCTTTCTGTGGTGTTCCCTGCCAGGAAGCGAGGCAGAGGTCGGGAAAGGCTCTATAAATATTGCTGCAATAACTCAAAGGCGGTTACTGTTTTGGCTGATTTGTTTTTCCTGGGGTGTATGAGACTGCTGTCCTCTGTGCAGGTGTTTGATTCATGTGGGGCTTCCTTTTTCTTTTCCTACTTGTTTCCTGCCTCTGCAATTGTTGCTTGCACTTGCAGCACTTTTACTCAGCCCAGCAGTCCCACTGAATGCAATTAAGTTATTTGTGCAAATGCTTTTCACTGTGAATACAGTCTGCAGCGTCAGACCTTTTGCTTCTTCCTTCTGCTTCTAACCTGTCCCTCCCAAGTTTCCTTTCTCATTGTTTTTCCTTTCACTTGTGTCTGCCTGCTGTTAGAGCAAGCTAGCAGAAGGAAGTGGGGGAGGGCTGTTTGTGCAGGGGGTTCAGTGCAAATAGCTTCACAGCTTATAGATTAGGCTCTTCTTGGCATGCACTTGGGCTAAGAGAGAATCACTCACTGGCAGAAGAAATTAATATGTTTGTGCCACTAGTGTCCTTGCTCTACACTGGCAGGTATTGCAGTGAAAGTAAGGAAGGGAGTAGTAATGGGCCCTTCCCAGAAGCAGAATTTGTGTAGCCCAGAGGAGGTGTGCATAGATCTGTGTCTGACTCAGGTTGAATGGATTTCTGTTCAGCTCAGGGAGCTGTAGTCCTCCTGCACGTGGATGAAGGCTTAGACATATTGATAAGCCAGACTACCAAAGAGAAAGCTTCCATCTTCCGTGGTGAATGAGTCCTTGTGTGACTGTCCTACAGCTTAACTGACAGTTACTTTTTTTTTTCTTCAAAGTAATACATATGATCTCTATTAATCAAAGAAAATGCAATGTGATATAAATAAGTGTTGGAAGTGATCCTACAAGTTTGCAGCTTGCTTCCAGTCTTATGCTACCACGTCCAGCCACTCTAGGTCAGAAGTGAAATATAGTTAATATACTCTGGCTCCCTGCATTAGCTTTTGTTCTTAATCTGGTCCCTTGAGATCTAAATTGACTGTGTGGCAGAAGGTGGGAAGGAATTCGATTTTGTGAAGATATTATTCTTATTGACTACAAATGATATCAAGTTAGCCATTGAAAGTTGGAGTCCATTTGGAAAATGCTGACCATAATATTTCTGTTCTTCTTTCTGTTTCAGATGGTAACTACTAGAGATAAGCTCAAGGAAAAGACATCTGTGCTACCCTGATGTATGATGTCCCCAGTATATAAATGTACTTGTTAGTATACTGATAACAGAAAACAGATTAGTGAGAGTTGCTTTCATGCTTGGAGATTGAGTTTCATGAGAAATGTAAACTATTGAAGGGGGGAGTCTCTGGGTTGGAATATGGTTGTATAATGTGGAAGGCAAGAAACCACAGACTCAGTAGTAGAGAAGTGTTGCATAAATGAGAACTAAGATGTTAATTTAGCAGTTGTTATGAACCATGCCAGAGACTTTTTAATTGTGTTTTAGTTATATAGAAACAAGTAGTCCATCATGGATCAACAGTATCTTTGCTGGATGTTTCTGTTTCTTATTATTTGGTGCACTAGTGACATCATGATGTGTGATGATAGGTCTCAAAACTCCTTTGAATTTTCTATTCAGAATTAAGGAGAAGAGTGGGAGGTAGCTTTATCTCAGTGCAAACAATATACAGTCTGTGAATCAATACAAAATATGAGCTAAATAGAACATTGTTCCTGGACAAGACCAACTCATCAGTGCTACAGCACTCTAAAAACCAGAGATATTCCTTCTCAAACTACATGTAACATGGGATTGTGCTTGGAAATTTACCTTATCTCATACACACAATTTCCTTGAATATTGCTGAACTGCATTTGTCCTTGTCTAGACAGTCCCCGAGTGGGGCACAGTACTAAGACTTTTCATCTGTATCACAAAGTGCTTTTCCTCTGCATTCAGTTCTCCCTCTTGAGTTAACATGGTCTGAAATATGAAAACTAAGAATATAATAACTGTTGCACTGGTGAGGCTGCACCTCAAGTCATATGTTCACTTTTGGGCCCCTCGCTACGAGAAAGATATAGAGGTAATGGAGCGTGTCCAGAGAAGGGCAACAAAGCTGGGGGGGGAGTCTGGAGAATACATCTTATGAGGAGCTGGGGGAACTGGGGTTGTTTAGCCTCAGGAAGAGGAGGCTCAGGGGAGACCTTATCTTTCTCTGGAACTACCTGAAGGGAGGTTGGAGTAAGATGGGGGTCAGTCTTTTCTCTTAGGCTACCAGTAAGAGGATGAGGGGAAATGGCCTCAAGTTACACCAGGGAAGGTTTAGACTAGATATCAGGAAAAAATTTCTTCACTGAAAACGTTGTTAGACATTGGAACAGGCTGCCCAGGGAGGTGCTGGAGTCACAGTCCTTGGATGTGTTTAAAAAGCATCTAGATGTAGTACTTAGGGACTTGGTTTAGTCTTAGGGACATGATTTTAGATGATGGTGATAGGTTGATGGTTGGACTTGATGATCTTGGAGATCTCTTCCAACCTTGATAATTCTGTGATTCTGTTATTTTCATCTTCCTTTCAACATTTTATTTCTGCTAGGAAGCAGGAAAAGCATGAGGGTGACACACTTCAGTTTATACTCTCACCGCTGGCTGCCAGAGCTGTAGAAGCTGGGAGGCTTTGATGAGACAGATTTGGTGAGTCTGAGCCCCATGTGTTCCATTACATCTTTCCAGTACAGCTGTGGGGGAAGTCCTGACTGGGAGCCTTTGACACTGAGCATAATGCTTAAGCCAGAAGGATGTAAAATAACCTCCAGCTCACTGGCTGGAAGTAGAAGAAATAGTTCTAGAAATCCTATAAACTTTCACTCAACAACTTTGCTTCCTGTTGTAGATAGTGCAAGTTAAAAGTAAAACTGAGGGTTTGGGTTCTTTATCTAAAATACAATTTTGACTGAGTTACTAAAGGCAGTAAAAGTGGAAGCATATTATGCTTTTCTCAGAGCCCCTTCTCAATTGCCATTTGAGGAATGAGGATGTTGCATTTGCCACATTGCACAAAGTAATGGCAGCTGTTCTGTATTGCTGGATTAGAAATTAAAATGGAGATCTATTCAACTTCTCTGATGATTCCAGCAAACTTAAAAGCAGTGTTTTAAAATATTACAGAACTCTAATTTGGGTCCTGAGGGATCGTCAGTGACATTGAAAGCAAATGTCTTTTTCCAAATGGTCTTAACTACTTTGTGTCTTTTCCTTTTCCTTGTTAAATTCTAGTTTTTGTGGCAGCCATATGATCCAGCTGAAGTCATCAGGATTGCTGAGAGTGTCAAAGACCAAGTCCTTTAGGCGAGAACATTTCAGCAGTTCTAGTCTGTTATGACAATAAATATTTTCAGGAATGTTTAATCTATGCTAAACTTCAAAAAAAAGAATGGCTCACATTTCTATTTTCTTTCTTCATAAATGTGTGGTGCCTGAATCTGCTTAACAGTTCCTTCATCTAAAGATAAGACTGGATTTATCTGTATCTGTAGAAGGTAATGCAATCTCTTAGTTCAGGAATTTGTAGAGGTCAGGTTTGCCTTTCAACACACAATCAAATCTAACTTTTGATCCTAGTGCTGCTGCTCTAGTAACACTAATTTTATAAAGGCCAGAAAAACTCTTAATCTAGAAAATTAAGTTCTTTGAAACACATGTAATTCCAAACCTGTGCTTCAGAACTCAAAGTTTAGCCAGCTTGATTTGTTGTCAACATAAAATACTGTTTAAAAGTATTAATCTTTTTATCTGGTAATTCTTATTCTACAAAAAGAATGAACTGTTGACATCTCTTAGCATTTTTTTGTTGTCCTGAATATGCCAGTTCATCACTCACACTGAGCATTAATCATGACAGTAAATATGTCATTGTGATGTGTCCAGGAAATATTTGATGAGGCTTTATAAAGGCACTCTATGAAAAACAAAAAACCCCCAAACAGACAAAATAGTCTTTGTTGTTCATTGTAGGTGTAATTCACCTGCCCAAAGCTCAAATAAATGACAGACAGACTCTTTTGCTAACACAACTCCCAATTCCACTACTATCTGTTCTGATTTGCTTCCCACACAGTCTGTAATGATAAAGACACTCTTTTCTTTTAGGAAAAAATGGTATTTTATACCATTTGCTTTTTCAGTGTGACACTGTAAACTACGAAGGGCTTAATGGGCCCTGGAAAGAGCAATGTGTATTGATTAATCTGTCCTCTGAATGAACCCTGGTAAAGAGCTATATTTCCAAAATTCTAGATGAAAGACTCTGTATACAAATAATGGCAGAAGGAGTGCTCTCTGGGATGATATGACTACATAAATAAGCAGTTCTTCAGTGCAGCATGTGGTTTTTCTAATTTCCAGTAAAATGGAATGAGTCACACATGACAACACCATTGCCACTAACCAGTGTGGCATGGCATCTGAAAAAGATAGCACTGGAAGGGTGCGAACTGTAGAGCAGATGATGGGGCTTGAAACATCTTGTTTGGTTTGGCAGAGCAACCAAAATCTTGATGCTTTCCCACAATCTGCTCCAAGGATATAGGTTTTGCTGTGCTGTATCAGATTATTACTCTGGGAATTTGTGTGTCCTGCCTTTGCCAATGGACAGCTCTTGATGCTTCAGATAAAGATAAATGCCCAGACTCCCCACAGGGGAATTCCAAAGTTAGATGGTGTTTCTTCAAGTAGGGTTTACATTACTGCAGAATTACCAGGGGAGGTTTTCTCTCTCTGGTACAAAATCATAAAGGATACATCCGCCCAGTCAGGCAAACAAAGGCTCAGGTTCACATACCATACATATTATTTATATGTAAGCACATGCTCTGGTATGGGCCTTAGGCCGAGTTCGCTCCAGAGGGAAAATTTAGCCATAGTCATGCTGTAGCACAGGCCCAAGATTTCCCTGCTTGTGTCTGGAGAGGTGCTCCTTGGCAGTGCAGCTGCACAGAAGCAAATCTCCCCCTGTCTGGTGTTGCTGTTTAACCCTGAATCTGAGAGGAGATGATATGGGGTCTCAGATGATTAAGGCCCAAATTAAAGAGATTAAAATTAAACCCCTGCCTTTTATTGCAGCTCTCAGGCCTCTAGAATTTGGGGATCAAATCTTCTGATGTTAATAAACTGGAAACTCTGAAACTTTTAATGCAAAATGCCTCCAGCAGAACTGAAGGCATCTGTTCAATAGCAAGCTGAAAGCGACCTAGCACACACTTGGTCCCTGCAGCAGGGCATTAAGTTTGTCAGCTTGGTAGTCATGACTGACTTGTGCTTTCTTGGGTCTATTATATGGAAGTGGCGTCAGACCCTCTTTCCTTCAGATGTTTCTCAGAACAAATACTTGTTAAAGATAGGCTGGGAGGAAGATGCAAGTAATTCTTTTTCTCTTCCTCACACATCCACAGACACAACACTGCTGAGTGCTGTATTTAGGCAGAGGTGATGTTCTAGGTGCCAATATTATATTTTCATTGGTTTATGTTGCTTCCTCCCTATCAGTATTGTCCACACTAAGGGCTCAGAAGAACAGTAGTTTAAGCTGCAATTTAATTCCCTGTAGATGGAGATTTGCTGTGACAGAAATGCCTGTCATCCTGGCAGTCTCTCACATCTGCTGGAAGCAGAAGAGTATGTGAAACAATAACTCTGCCAGCAGATGTGGTTCTGTAGGGACAGTAGTGTCTGTGGTACGAAAATTCTCTCCCAAAATACGGATCTGTGGGGACAGTAAGCATCTGTGTCAGTGACAACTTTGCAGCATCTGCTGGGACAAGTAATGTCTGTGATAAGTAAATTCATCTCTGCATCTGCTGGGTCAGTCAGAGAGACATGTATTGTATATATCCAGTTTTAGATGTGAAAATCTCCTTCACTCTAATTTGGGGGATTTGTGTGATTCTTTTTCCCACAGAGTTAATAGAACTGCCTTATGTAAGAAGAGCTAAAGGTATTCGTGAGTCTTTTGCACGTAGGACAGACATTGCAACATTTCAGCTGCCAAAAAATACTGCTACATTTTCTCCTACCACAGTATTAATCATTAATGGCTTTGTTCTCAATGAACAGCCTGAGTATCTTCAATAACGCTCTTGTGAGTGCTAATGCTTTGTGGTTGCAGTGAGAGCATCACATGAGAAATGTGTTTGTTCAGAGTGGAGATGCACCACAAACAGCGTTCCGACCCAGACCAGATTTCAAACATTCCTAAGTACAGGTGTGCACTGATAAAGATTTTTAATTTGACCTCATCTCTAGGTTACACACCAGACCCACTTAGGAAGGATTGCACTGGAGACAGTCAATTTTCCAGCAGCAGCAACTCCATTCAGATGTCAGGGTATTTTGCTACAACAAAGGCTGATGTTGACATTTTTTCTTAGATAGAGACATGTGCAAGAGCTTCTGCCTCAAGGTTATCCATTATACAGTATATTAACTAGATGTTTTAACACTGTGTTTCCTGCAGAGGCAGAAATGAATGATGATTAATACTTATCAATTAAAATCTAATCTTTTCCCATGCGTATTTATATACTTCAACATAGAAGGCAATTGGAGTTAGATATTCTTTTATTGGAGAGTGCTGGGATTATGGTCAGGGCTGTATTACTCACTCATTTATTATGAGTATTGCATTTGTGCCTAGATTTTGCCTAGGCAAAATTGTATATAAACATAGTGTCTGTACAAAGAAGTTTATAAACAATTAGCATTAAAAGGACTATTAGTTTCTCTTCCTTCTTATAGCAGCACTGAGTGGGGGGAAGGGATGGAAGAGAGAAGCAGCAAAGGTTGTACATGTTTTATGACCATAATTATTTCAGAGATTAAAATGAAATTAAAATTTAATTATAATTTACTATTTCAGAGATTAAAAAAGACTCAAGGTTACGAGCTACCTCACAGATCTATGAGTTATCTAGCTAAGTCTTAACATACAAATATAATTTTTTTTTTTTAATCTAGCTACTGTGTAATAGACAGTGCCCAGAAGTGTGAGAGGTGCTTTACAGACTTGAGATACCAGTGCTGTGTCACAAACAGAATACTGGCTCAAGGGCCATGGTAACAAAGAGCTCCAATCCTGCAGCCGTGCACAGAGGAACACTCCACTCAGAGTGCTGCACACAGGAGCAGGCTGGGAGGCCGGACTCTAAACACATAGTGTGAGAGCAAAGGAAAGGCAGACATGATTTTCATTGTCGGACTCTGGTCAGCACGGTTGGTTACACACCACATCATTCAGATAACGCTTGTTTGTAAGTGAAAGGCAGAACGGACCAATAAAGGAAGGAGGCCACTGACAATCCAGGTGGAGAGTGTTAAAGTGGGCAGGTGATCTGGCTGGCTAGTTCTGATTTATTATAAAGGCATTTTTATGTGTTTTGGATTGCCTTACATCAGTCATGTTAAACAAAACTGCATTCTTCTAAGGCAGTTCATCCCCTACACACATGCACACAATAATCACTCGTCAAACTAGGAGCAAATGCATATTAACAAAGTACATTATGTGATGCTTATTACAAAAATCTTTTTAATATACTGGAAATAAGCATTTTAGTTTAGTAAACCCATTAGTTTACAGTACTGTATCAGCATTTTCAGAGACTAATTGTAACTGTTACAGGTCTGAGACTTTTTCTGATTTGTTGCAAAGTTTCTTTTCACAAATTGCCCCAGAAGGTCTTTGGTTTTAAAAAGATATTTTGCAAATGAATTCTGTACCAGGGAGAGGTGCAGAATTGCAAACATGAAAGCACATGTGGGGAAAATTGTCACCGTCATGTCCTCGTTTGTATTTGTTGATGTGACATATTGCCCAGAGAGGTTGTGGAGGCCCCATCCTTGGCAGTGTTCAAGGCCAGGCTGGATGTGGCCCTGGGCGACCTGGTCTAGTAATTGGCAACCCTGCCATGGTGGGGGGGTTGGAACTAGATGATCTTTAAGGTCCCTTCCAACCTGAGCCATTCTATGATTCCTTATCACAAGCAAAAGGGGCACTTCTGTGGCTTCCCTACCCTAGAGTTTCCTTCCATCTCAGAGAGATGCTACTTACTACTCCATCTCCATTTTATTTCTTATCATATATTAACACAGCCATACTGTTTTGAGAGCTCTGTCCATGCCTCACTACAAAGTATCCAAAGTGGCTGGAACAACTGGTGGAAAAATAGTAAACATTTTCACCAGCAGTTGTTCAGATTCTGGATGAATTGTTTATAAACATCTTGTCTAGAGCTGTCAAGAGGTGGAGCTAACACCATTGAAAGATGATAAATTCTGACACGGTGCTCTGAGATTTCACTGCCACTGAATGTAGGTTAATACAGGATTCAGTAGGAAATCTGGCTTCTATATTGCTACATATTACAGGAAACGATGGAACTTGTCATTTATCTGCAGATCGCTAATTGCAGTTTATTGCACATGCAAAAGGTTAATTTGGGTGTGCTGTCACAGTAATCACATGCATGGTCTCAGAATAAACTATACTCCTACTCTTATTGATGATCTGGCCTGTGGGGTTTGGGACATTATTTGGTAAGATTATGGCAAATAAGAATTTTACAGTAGATGCTGTAACAGTAGACAGCAGTGTCCTTAAGTGTAAACAACTAGCAGAAAGTGGAGTTGCAAGTCTCTGGTATGAAATACTTTTCCTTGGCCCTTAATTTAGTTATTCCCTGAGATGCATGTAATTTATTCTTTGTGATAATATGTTGAAAACAGAGGTCTCATCTATTCTAAATGAAAATTATATCCTATTCTTATTATTGCCAATGCTTTGTATTTAGAGCAATGTTTACAGGCTTCAGATTAATTAATGACCTCGTCATGCTAGGTGCTGTACATATACACCAGTAAGCTTACTGCCCCGAAGACCTTACACTTTAATTAAATAAAGGTTGGAGGAAGGAAGTTTTATTACCTCTGTCACAAATGGGAAATGATAACAGAGAGAAACTAAAAGGACTGAGAATTACACTCCTTCTGCAATGAGTCCTGTATTTGCCTGTAATATATCCTCCCTTCTTGCTTTTGTTAAGTTGCTGCAAATTGGTAGGTAGATGGTTGGTCTGTCCTCCAGAGATGGAGCTTACTGTAATTCTGCATATGTTTCAGGGTTTATGGAATGAAATGAAAGGCATTATATAGCTAGATAACACTTCAATTGAGATGTGATTAAGTTATTCTGAGATAATACTTCTGTAGAGTAAGTAGATTCATATGTGCCTTGTGTGCATTGCTTGTTGCCATACACACATGCTACTGCAAAGATTCTGTTACAGGGGGCAGAGGTGGGTGTGCTGTGATGCTGTGGGTGCATGCATCCTTTAAGGTACATCAGTATAACTTCGTTATTGTTAGTATTCCCTATAGGTTCCTCTTCAATGGTTTCTAAAATAGCAAAAAAAAAAAAAAAAAAAAAGCAGTAGCCCTTCAAATGATGGAGCATTCCACATGATTCCTGGGGGCTTGAAACACCAGTGCACACCTAGCCTCCCAGAAATGCATCTCCTTCTCCCCCTGCCCCTGGAAAGTATCATGCTTATTCTGAAATGCATTTTAAATATTTTTAATTAGAACTTCTAGCTTGACATTAAAAAAGAATGCTATATCTGCATGGAATCTTGCTTTGAGAATGTTTTTTCCTATAGAGAAATATACACCTGAAGAAAATTTGTTTTCCTTTATCTTCCTAGTACATGGATGTTCAGTAGAGCACAGTGGTCTTGGACAGAAACACAACTGGAGTTCAAGCAGGAGGGAGACTAAAGGGGATAAGTCAGGAAAATAAACAAAACAAAAAACAGATAAAATCCAAGCACAACCCAAACACTCTCCTCATATCTCTGCATTTCAGTATTTTGTGTCCTTCACCGTTGGGACTTAAAACAGTAAGCCTCAATATTGACATCTTTCCTTCACTGCTGTCCTGTCCTGCCCCTGTCTGGTAAATGGGTACAGTTATTTTCTGTCTCTTTAGAGTCCTTGGCTTAAAAATACTGCAAAGAAGCAGAATTTTCAACTTTATTTAATAATAAAAAGTATTTATTGTTGCCAAAAGTTCTGTCCATCTGCTTTTTCTCTGTTAAAAAAAAAAAAAAAAAGATGCTCAATGGTGAAAATAGTTAAGAGCCTTCTGGATTATTGAGTACTTATCAGTAATCTCGCATTTACCCACTATGGAAACCATCACTATGGAAGTAAATTTGTAAAAAAAAGTAGTATTTTAAATATGAAACCACAGAATTTTCTTAGTTGATGGGACAAGCTAAGCTCCTAGGAAAGTACGGCACCAGTGTATACCCAAGTTAGAAAACAATCCACTGGAGCTTTGTTATAAAACATGCAAACATCCTGAGGAAGTGACAGTAATTTGCAATAAACACTGCATGTAAACAATTACCTGTAACTTGTTACACTTGTTTGTACAAGCAGCTAGCTAAACACATCTGTGTGCACTTGTAAATGTCTGTCCCCATCAAACTTGATACTGGAAAACAATTTAGTATTTGAATTCTCTAAAGAAAAAGTCAGTCATTCGTATCTGACAGCTAACAAGGACTAAGTAAATGGGTGCTTATAGATACACGGAGAAAAAAATGGAGAAACAAAATGCGCTGGTGATGTTTTCATGAGAACAATGAGGACACTTTCATGTCTAGTCACCGGACTGAAGAAAGGTCTTTCTAACAGGGTACTTGATGGAAAAGCTGTTTTTTACTGGTTGAGGGGTCCTGTGGTGGCAGAGAGGTGAATGAAAGTGATTCGGTCATGCAAGGTCCAAAGGAGCAATTTCTTTGATAGTGGTTTAGCAAAATAGAGGGAAGATGGTGAAATTATGCTACAGCAGTTACACGTGAAGCGTTCTTCCCTTTGGACTCTTAGGAGAAACGACTGCAAGGCGAGGGAAGCATCTGTCCGTCACACCGCAGACTAACCGATCGGTGTCATCCCGCTCCAAGCCCAACAAGCCCAGCCTAGCAGGCGGACGACAGAGGTCACTGCCCGAGCTTCAAGGCCCATACAGCCTGAAACACGGTGGCACCCGAGTCACTGCCGTGAACCCGGCAGCGCCCGGGATGCATCGAGCCCAGCGCCTGTAAGGAAGGCCTGGAGGCACCTTCACACGGCAGAAGCTCACTGGCCCGCAGGCGGCTGCCTTCCCGCTTCCCAGGAGACCGCGGCTGGTGGCGGTCACCAGCCTGAGGTCCACATGGCTGCCCGCGAACCCCTGGGCTCCGTGCCGAGGTGGGAAAGCCGTCAGCATAAGGTACCCAAGTTAACAAGCCGTGCAAGGAACGAAGCCCGGTGAAGGCGCCGGGGCGGAGCGTTCCCTCGGCCGGAGCCGCGCAAGCGCAGTGAGCGCGAGCAGGGGGAATGGCGTGCGCAGGCGCAGGGCGCGCGCCAGCAGTGGCCGTGTGTGCGCGGGAGCTGGCTAAGGGTCCGCGCGCTGGGCGGGCCGCAGATTCCAGCTCCCTGAGGGGCGGTTCCCCCACCGGGCGGGAAGGCCACGGGGAACGGTCGCCCTTTCGGCTTCCATAGCTGGTCGCCGGCGGCGGTGTCGGCGAGCTGAAGCGCAGTCCTTTCGAGGCAGGCGGTACCCAACGGAGCGCGGTAGCCGCCCATCTCGGCACACGCCCCTCGTCAAAACCTAAACAACCCCCCCCC